>OX451217.1:41343743-41661069 GCA_949628195.1 Phasia obesa
CCTTTTCGCTAGCTTTTAATACACTATAAAAATTATAAAAAATTTCTAACGCTTAAAACAAGAACATTTTCTCTTACACTAATTGAAATTCTTACCACCCCCTAATTAAGGGGCGGTATGAAATGCAATATCTTGTAGCTAATTCTCGACCTAATACTTTATGTGTCAATCACTTAATTGCTTTCTGTATCGTATTAAATTAACAAAAGCAATTCCTAATTGTTATAAATTAACTGTTTACAAATAATTAACAAGAGAACATATTTGTCACTTGGCAGAGAACACTTTGATTTATAGCTAAAATGACAGAACAAATTAAAATTCATCTCTCATGTATTTTGTTTACATTGCTTTTAAATACTATAGATATAAACTGAAATAAATAATTAAAGCCCATAGTTGTGAATTAATACAACATATTAATGCGCTGCGCTAATTTAAAGAAACACGATAGTCTTACGCGAAAGCTTAGAAATATTTTTTGTTAAAACATAAATAAATAAATCAATAATAAATTTTAAAATTTTAATAAGAAAATATCACTACTTTAATGCAATATAAGGCTAGGTTTCACTAACCTAAACAATTGGGGTATTCAAACGGTGTCTTATCGAGTCATATTTTCATAATGTCATAATATTTTAAAACAGTTTTAAAAAATTGTTGTTGCTTTGTGTGTAAAAAAGTCATAAAAAATTAAGACTTTTCAACATATGTTTATTGTTTTGTCATAAATTGACAAAAGAATTCGGAGTTAAGTGGTTAAAGCTATTAAGTTAAGGCGGCGATGGTAAAAACAAGCTGCCGCCAAAAAAATCGAAAAGCAGAAATTATTATTAAAAATAAATAAATTAATTAAAAATAACACACTATTTTACAACGGTCGTTCACAGCAGTCATATTTTTTCGTTTTATTATTTTGTGACATATGACTTCAGAACGACCGTTTGAATACCCCAAATTTGTCCTGCCACACACGGTTGCCAGAGTTTTTTCTCTCTCCCCTAAAAGCAAAAAAAACCCCTAAAATCAAGCTTTTTTTTAAAAATCCCCTAAAATAATTTTTCTTCATTACATAAATAAATTTTTTCCTGTAATTTTCAAAAAATTAAATCCAAGCAAATAAAAAAATCCCTAAATTAATCCCAATTTTAACAAAAATTTTATATGTTTTAGTTTTCATTATAATAACATATGTATTATAAATATATAATACATACTTTAATGTTTCTAATGTTTTTGTTGTTAAAGTATTCTTAAAATTAGAGTTTGTCACTGGTGTACGAATTTTATTGTGTTTTCATGACATACTACACACATAACAAGTTGATTGTTACATATTTTTAATTTATTGGTTGCAAAAAAATATGAGTAGAACAATTAAGCATCTGATAAAACATAAAATATCCCTCAAAAAACAGCCTAAAAATTTTTTTAACCCCCAATTTTTTCCCCTAACAAATTTTAACCTCCGAATTCTCCCCTAAATGAAAAGAAATCCCCTAAATCTAGGTGAAAATACTCTAATCTGGCAACCGTGCTGCCACACTATTATACAAAACATGATTTTGCAACTCTGATCGCATAGAAAAATATATTTTATGAATTTTTTCAAAAGATAATCAAATCGTAGAGGCCTGTCAAAAAGACTGTCACACACATACACTTCTAATCCACACTGTCATACTTTTTGAGCACACTTGACAGATCGTAGGATTGAATATGATGGCCTACAGTCATATTAAAAAAAACAAATTGTCAAGATGCTGTTAAAATTAAATAAATAAATAAATAAATAAATAATTTATTATTTATAATAATATTGAAATCCTAAATTCTAGCGTTCTAAGACTGCCTAAAAGTATTAAAAATAGCTGCTCAATCGCCGCATTTCTAAAAATTCACAACTACTTAGACAGAAAAATGCGAGATCGACCCATTTCGCCATTTCTGAATTAAAGAAAGCACTCCAAGACTGGATACAAATTTCGACGAACTACTTTAAAAAAACTGCCGTCTTAATGCCTAAACGATTGCAACCTTGAGAAACCAACCTAAGTTTCCGATAAACTATTAGTGGCAAAACATTTAATAACCTGCATCAAATATCCATGCTTGCAACCAATGTGACAATAAGCAAAAAACAGACAGCAAATGATTCTCCGCCTTCATCTGATTTACATATGCATCTTCCTTCAAATTTAGCGCAATACAACTTAGCTAAGGCTATATTTGTAACCGGCTCTCCTTTGGCTATAGTGGAGCATCCATTGTGGAAGGACTTTTTTAAGGACCTTAATCCACATATCAAGGCTCCAACTAGAAAAGCGATTTCCTCCACATATTTGGATAAAATTTATAACGAGATCAGTATGGACATTACACTACAACTAAAAGCAGCAAATTTTTTACATATTCAATGTGATGGATGGAGTAACATTCGTAATGAAGGTGTTGTAAACTTTCTCGTATCAAAGCCAGAAACTGTATTTGTGAAAAGTCTATCAACACAGACCAATCGGCACACAGCTAACTATTTATCACAGGAAATTATTAAAATCATGAAGGAATACGGTGAATAAAAGTTTTTTGTGTTAATTGGTGACAATGCTGCAAATATGAAAAAGGCGTTCAAAATAGTAAAAGAAGCCTACCCGAATGTTGTGCCTATGGGTTGTGTAGCGCATAGTCTTCATTTAATTTGTCAGGATTTTTTAAAATGCGATACCTTACAGAAGAATTTCTCAGATGTTGTGAATATAATCAAAACAAATAAAAACAACCAAGTTCTAACAGCAACTTTAGCTACAATTGTGAAAGAAAAAGGAATCGGTGAACAATTAAAACTGCCAGTTAAAACAAGGTGGGGAAGTTACTTCTATTCAATGCAGAGTGTAATAAAAACTAAATCACCCCTTCAGATCTTAGCAGTTCATGAACAAATTAATCTACAAGCCGATATAAAATCACAGTTACTTATAGAAATCTTTTGGGAGCAATTAAATTTAAGCTCAAACATATTTGTTTGCATTACAGAATAGATTTGTAAGCTCGAATCAAATGAATTTAATATACATGGAGTATATTTCGCGTTTAATGAAATTAAAATTAAGCTTGAATTACAGTTTGCTTCAACTATGATACTGAATGATGCCGAAAAAACTTAGCTATCAACCATATTCAATACACGATTTAAAAAACCATAAAACCGATACATTTAGCTGAGAATTTGCTAGATTCTAAGGCACAAGGAAGTGATCTTGATCCGTCTGAGGAGGTAGATGCATTGGAATTCATTCACACAATGTCACAGGCGCTAAACATAAATGCAATGTCAGATTTTGAAAATTACAAGGCCAGAAATGATTTCTGGGCAAAAACTTTTGTCTGGAGCTGTTTGGATGAAATTTATCCAGTAACTTGGTGGAAAGGAATTTGTGGAAGCACGCAATTAAGCTGTTCGAATTTTAACAGCTCCCTGTACTTCAGCTGCTACTGAACGTTCCTTTAGCACCCACAGCTTCATTCGCTCAAAAAAAAGGAACCGTTTAACAACACAAACAGCAGGAAAAATAACATATATATCGTGCAACTAGAACTTGCTTTTTAAAAATAGTTTACCATCTTCAGCAGAAAACACGCACATCACTCAATTTGAAAATGCCATAAATTCTTCACTAGAAGTTACTCAAGACGATATCCCTTCAACTTCAGCAGGAATCACGCACTCTACTCGATATGAGTTTTTATCGGATACGGACAGCGACAGCGACAGCAATTACGATTAAATTTGAAAATTATTTCATTTGTTATTAAAAAAATCTAATACATATGTAATAAAAACTTGAAATCTTTTTATTTAGTTAAATTATTCTTTATTCTAATTTATACCCACATTTTGGGTAAATACCCAGGTACTTGGGGAAATACCTGGGTATTTACCTTTATATACCCAATTTACCTTTTCGGTATTTACCCTTGTCCCATCACTAGTTGCGCCTATTATTTTAAAACATTAGCAATCAAGGAAGTTATGTGAATGGTCTTTAATCAAATGTATAAAAAATAATATCAAAATGTTGTAAGATTTAAAAGTTATGACAATTTAAAATTTCATTCGGTTTCGGATTACAGAACATACCCGTATATTCCATAAAATGTGCGACACCTCGTTTTTTCTGTTACGTTTTTCTAAAATTTTCTTCCACAAAAAGTAGATTACATTATTTTGTTGTATTTTTTTTCGTGTACTTTGAAAATGTATAAAACAGATAAAGACTCTTTATATAAAAACAAAAAAATATACTTTTTATTATTTTTCTAGATCGGGGTAGAAAGGGACGATGTGGCTTCTGCTGCTGGTATAATATAAATTTATAAACAAAAAAGTCAAATAACTGGCGTTTTCATTAAAATTTAATATTCATATTTAAATATCTGGAAACTACGTCTTTTTAATAGAATCAAAATAAAAAAAAAAAATATCACCACCAATAATTGCTACAGAAAAAAAGATAAAAACTATTAGTTTTGTACACAAGTTTGCCAACATCAGTCGTATGCAAATGAAAGTTTCAGATAATTAATTGTTTGCCTTTAGTCATTTTGTTTTTTAGCAATATATTATTAAATAATTAATAACAATTTCATGTTTATGAATAAATTTTATTAAATTTATTATTTTTATTATATTTTCAACTATGGATCATGGTACTTAGCATATTAGATAAGCTTTTTGCCTTCTGGTTAAATAAAAATAAATATAAATTAAAAAAATATATTTTTATTAAATTAAATTAAATGTAAGATAATCGTCTAGAGATATAAACGAAATCTATCAAATTGTACAAGAGTGTAACACTAAAGATGTAAAAAGAGTTCTTGGGTATTTCTAGATATAAAACCAGTGTTTAAAGGACAACGAGTATTTAAGCAAAAGCAACGATATATTTTACTTTCTTGACGACTAAGCTAAAAATTAAAACACAATAGATTACCAATGCTAAACCTGAAGTAGAGGATATTTTTCAAAAGTTGAAGCAAAATTAACACTTATCAAAGGAGCAGCTATCAAAATTTAAAATGCATTAAGAGCAGTAGCTAATAAAAATATTAACGGGAAAAATTAACGTTAGAATTTAGCTGCACGTTCGGTTACCAATAACCACACTAATAAGGGTTATTTGAGGCATGAGGAAGCGCCTAAAAACAAAACAAACTTAGGGAAATTTATTAAATATATGCACGCAAAGAAAAAACATGGTTAAAGTAACCATAATCTAAGAGGAACATATTATGGTTAAATTATATGGTTGTAGTGAAACTTTTTTTGGTACTTAAATAAAATAATAAATTTCAGTCTTACACCGAGAGGACACGAATTGCGGAAATCCAGAGAAGATGGTTGCCACAAGCTCAATTTAACAGCGAAAAAGAAATAATTAAACATAAATAAATAAAATAAACATAAATTGCCGAAACAATTGTTTATACATTTTTTATTTTTTTAAGCACAAACCAATAAACTCCGATGATATAAACAAACAAATAATATTTATTTTTAAAAATTTTATGGTTACCTACGAAAAAACTTTGGTTGTGGAGTAAAAATTAAATATTTAAAACCAACCATGTTGAATTTTTTGTACGTAGTAACCATTTAACGATAAAATTTTAACCAAAATTTTTTTATCGGGACCAGAGTAATGTTACAAACAACTAAAATTTGTTCATCGCAACCATATATTGTTACAGAGAATATAATGTGGTTTCTGTGACCATACTATAACCATGGTTTTTCTTTGCGTGCGGAAGACTAGGGATCATGAAATACTTTCAGCAATAATTGGGAGTATACATATATATAGCTTTTTTACAGCACTCTTATTTGCCCGATGCCAGCAATGGGGTTATAGAACATATAAGCTAAAGTCAAAATTTCAATGTAAAATAGGTAAAATTGAAGGACTTACATCTTCTACAAGGATGATTATTTCAACACGAAATTTAGTTTAAACATACGCTCATATACTCGTATATAGCTTACACAAAAGTATAAAATTTATATATGTATATATGTATAATTCTTAAAAAACTTTTTTTCTATTAAAAAAAAAAGATTAATGGCCTTTATAGGCTAAAATATACAAAAGACAATAATTTTGTAATTTTAAAATTTTAAATTTTGGTCTTTAACTACAAGAAAGAATTTAAATTTTTTTTTGGAAATTTCAATATTTTGAAAAAAAAAATGGACCAGAGTATCGAAAAATTCAAAATTAATTTTAAAATGCTTATAACTCGCTCATTTTAAAACATAATTTACAGATAAAGGAATCATTTTAAAATTATTAAGTATCGAGCAAAATTTTAAGATATACCAAGCTTTAAAATAATTTGCAGGTACAAGGTACCCAATTTTCAGATAACATAGCGCCACCCTGACAAGTGGATAATACCCAGCGTCAAAACTTAAGCTCAGATACTCCTCTGCTATGCTCATGTCAAATTTTAGACTAATCGGCATAGCCTTTTACAAATGGCTGAATTATTTTCAAAATAAAAAAAAATATTCTGCCCCACTGTACACTGTACAACACAATATTTAACAAGGTTCTGGATATATTCGGCATATTAAAAGTTTATTTCTGATTTTTTTTTTTTTTTTGTGGTGAAAATCTCCATCCTATCCAATAATATTAAATGCCTGATTGCCCTTATTTAAGAAGTATGGCACCCAGAGGTGATCTGTTATAAAAACCTTAAATTACGTAATAGAGTTCTCAAACAATGTTTCCATTGCATTGTCATCCAATGTATTTTGACCGATCTTCTGAACCGTTATAGGCTGCATTTAAAATTTAGATTGAATGTATAATACCCTATACAAGTATAAAAAGTCTAAACAAAGGGTTTCCCTATAAATGGCTTTTTTTGACATACACTGCCTTATCCTTTGCACCGTTATAGACTGCAGTTGAAATTTACATAGAGTGAGTATTACTAAGTCTGCTGCATCAACAAGTATAAAAAGTAAAATTTAAAGGGTGATCCCACAGGTGACATATTTTGACGCTTATTGCCATATCTTTTGAGCCATTATAGAGTGACACTTAAAATTTACACAAAGTACATATGATCAAAAAATTAAATTAAAAATCAAGTGTCCCCAAAGAAGGCGCTATTTTGACGTAATAAAATTTGCACCGTGTGTATGACGACTGTATCAAAAAGTAGTCAAAATATAAAAATTAAGAATTAAAGGGGTAAAAGTTGATCTTTAAAAGTAACAGGAAGACATGTGTTTGTATTACATTGCCCGCTATATCAAGTTGTATAAAAAAGAAAATGTAGTTTTATCATTTTTTTTTTTTAAATATGTACATATATGCTTGAAATATTTTAAATTTTGGTTTCAGGTTCCATGCCTGACTGTCTGTTTTTTTTTTTAACCGGGAATTTTATTTTTAACTTTCAGCGATAAAATTGTTGTTTTAGGTTTGCAGACACTTTACATACATATAATCTGTCAATTTCTAGATTATTTTTTCAACAAAAAGACAAATGTTTAAAAAATTGTCAGTCATTTGTCATTAAATGTTCTTAAATTTAACATGACGTGTATACTCGTATATTCATTGTATTGTTGTATTAAAATGGTATTTCGAAAAAAAATCTTAGGAGAACAAAACCATTTAAAATTTATTCTTTTTTTTCACTTATAACTGAAGCGCAACTTAATTTATTTTAATTGAAAACAATGAATAAATATTTTGTTTTAATACTTTGATTATATTTCCTTTTTTCAATTTGAAGTTTAAGTAACCATTGTACTTTTGAATGTTGTATGTATGTACATGTTGCATGCGTCTAAATGTAAATGCATATGCTACATGTTGCATGTGATGAAATGAAATGAAAATCAAGCCTAAATGACAGTCAGCCATCCATCCATTCATTCACTCATTTTTCTTTATTCTCCATTAATTTATTTCTACTACTCCATAATTAATGTTTGGTCAGATGATGGATACGATGAACGTGTCCCCTTTTTGCTGCAGTTCTGATACATTTTTCTATTTTTCCAATACAAAGTTCATGCACCCAAATTAGGTTTTTTTCTTTCTTTTTTTTATATAAAAATATTTGTTTCAGTTGTGTGTTCTAAGGGATTTCATTTCAGTTCTTAAGTTGTATGCAATCGGAATTATAATTATTATTTATTTATGCCACATGTCTTTTTTCTGATTTTTTTTAAATAATTAATTTTAAGAACTAGATCTGTTATTTTATTGAAATTTTTATATTGATTTTAATCAAATAAATCAATGTAAAAAATAAAATGTGGGTGTTTAAGAAATACAACACAACACAATTTAATTTTAATTTATTTTCAAATTTTTATTTATCAAATATTTTAATACTTTTTCTTTATTTGTCATTTAAGGTCTAAAAGTACTTCCTTTATTAAATAATTTGAGGTAAGTTTATTAAAATAATTTTATTTTAACATTTTAAGCGCCGCGTAGTAGAAAAAAAAATTATTTATACAAATCGGGGTTGGTAACATCTTTTTTGTTTGGTCTAAGATAATTTTTTACATTTATAATAATGTAATATTATCCTAATTACATTTTATAATAAAAATACAATTTATTTATTGAGGGAAAAGCTCGTTCCTATACGTATTTCAGTGGTTAGGCCAGACCTTTAGGAAACCTTTTTTCTTATTTTAGAAAAGCCAAAAATACTCTATAAGTAACAAAATTAGAAAACAGAATGAGAATTATATTAATAGAAGCAAATTACAAAGTATTCAAGTTTTAACAAAACAACAAACAAACTACGTTTTTAAATTTCTTACTTTCCTTCTAAACAAGTCAATTGTAGTTTGCTTGTTGTTTTGTTAAAGCTTTAAATTGGGAAAAAGGTTTCCTGACGATCTGGTCTAAGTAACCAGTGAAATACGTATAGGATCTAGCTTTTCCTGCAACAAATAAATTGCATTTTATTTATACAATTTTTACTTTTAATGGGATGTGCCACTCCCAGTATTCTTATCCAGTCTGTATTTTGCTAGACCATGCACATTAGTATGAGGGTTACTTGTGCAAACTTGCAAGACTATACCTAATGTTGTTCTCTAGGTACGCGATAATAATTTTTCACTTCGTATAGGAGGTACCACGCCCTCCATTCAAATTCAGTCTGTGTTTCTCTACACAATGTTTCTTAATATGGGGGTTACTGATGCGAAATTCCAAGGCGCTACCTATTGAAGTTCTCTAGATGCAGGATAATAATTTTTTACTTTGTATGGGGGCTACAACGCTCACTGTCCCTATTCAGCCTATGTTTTTCTAGAGTATCCCTATGGGTATGAGGTTTACTTGTACCCACTTTGAAGACCATACCTATTATAGTTCTCTATATACACAATAATAATTTTTCATTTTGTATGGGAGGTACCAAGCCCTCTGTCCCAATTCATTCTGTATTTTGGCAGACTATGCGCCTTAGCACAAAGGCTACTCTTGCAAAGTCACAAGGTGCTATCTATTGCAGTTCGCCAGAAACACGATAATAATTTTTTACTTTATATGGGCGGTACCACGCCAACTATTCCGGCTATAACTCATGAACCAATACACATACAGAGACCGTTTGTACATAAAAACCTTGGTATTGACGTCACCTTTCATATAAAATCGGTTCACGCATTCCAGAGAACATCAATTTCTAACACAATGCAACTTTTTTTATATATATAGATTTTGTTTCTATTTATAATAAAATATAATTTTAAATTAATAAAATTTGTTTAAATATTAATTATTTAATATTATGCTAATTACCCATAACGTTTTATAATAAAAATGCAATTTATTTGTTGGGGGAAAAGAGCTAGTCCCTATACGTATTTCACTGGTTGCTCAGGCCAGATCATCAGGAAACCTTTTTCCTACTTTTAGAGAAACCAAAAATACTCTTTAAGTTATAATATTCTACAAAACACAATGAGAAGTGTATATGTTAATACAATAATATTACATAATATTAAAGCTTCAACAAAACACCAACAAACAAACCACGTTTTTATTTTTCCTTAATGTCCTTCTACAATTGGATGGTTTTTTGCCATCACTGAATGCAGACGTAAGGTGTGATGAAAAGCACAAGTTAATTTTGTTCTCGCAAGAGAATCGAAATAAAACAAGTGTTGCCAAGGTTTGCACAAGCCAAAATGCTTTTAAACAAAAATAAAAAATAAAAATTTTGAAGCAAAAAAAAGTTAGGTTAGCTTGTACATCTGTGCAAACAATCGGCTACCTAGCCGGTTGTGTACTCAAAACCGACTCACTTGGGTCTTTGTGATCTCTTTGGTATTCCTGATAGCGGGATGTGTGCTTAGTATAGAGCAACCAACCGATAGGTCTGTAAGATCTTGCAGCCTCGAACTTTTAATAAAAACCACCAGTAGGGAGGACTGGGCAATGGCAGAGGAGGTTCTCCACCATTTCTTTCTCCTCTTTATCCGGACAATTTCTGCACAAATCATTATTTGGGACATTTAATCTTCTAGCGTAGACTCCAAAAATGAAAGAAAGACTATTTAAAGAAAATTAAATTCACAAATAGTATCTGTTCTAAACTTTAGTCAGGCAAAACATGATGTTTTGAAACGTGATAAATAAATTGATAGTATAACCATTTAAGCAGCACTCACGACTATCTAAAGCGTGTACCGAAATTTAAGTTAAACAGAAAGCACAAGTTTTGTTTCCCTGAATTTTCCCGAGGAAAAACTCCAGACATCAGCAGGCATGTAACAGCAGTAGCAACAACAAGTAGGTATAGAAACGTTTTTCGACAATTTGATGTCTGTTTTGTGATACAGATTACTTAGAGGTAAGACCACCGTCATGGCCTTGTTCAAGCCTCGGAAACTGTTTCCCCATATAGCCCGGAACCATTAGCGTCACAGTGTTAGAAGTCTACAAGACAATATGCTCGACAATGAAGTGTCGGATGCCAAATTCTTTTTTTTTTGTTAATATTGGCAATACTTTGCTGCATAAATAATGGCAACTAAAAATTATGTGCAAATTTTGGGACACTCTTTAGAGTTCATTTACAAGAAATGAAAACCAAAAAAATAAAAGGTACTTTGATTTATTAAGAGAAGCTATAACATGGCACTCATATGTACGTAAACTTCTTTTAAGAACCGTCCTAATCTATACATATAATAAAATAGTAACTCATTTCCGTCGGTATATCTGTACATCTGTTTGTCTGTTTTTCTTTTGCGTCCGCATCACGTAAAAACTACTGGATGGATTTTAACAAAATTTTGTGAGGAGGTACTCTATCATCTTAATTACACTATAGGCTAAAAAATATCTCATTTCCAAGAAAAAGTGGAGAAAAAGCAGTGAAAGTAAACACAATTTCCGGTTTAAAGGTATTGAAATGTTCGGTTTAAAACTGGGATATTTTAAACACGGTTTCGCACCTCTTATTTTTGAAAGAAGGATATTTTAAAAAATATTGCGCAACAGATGGCGCCAATTAAATAAAATTTGTATTTGATTTGTATTTTTATTTTGTGGAATTACTTTGTTATTAAAATATTTTAAACAACTCTTATAGAGGTTCACAATAATTTTTAGAATTTTATAAATTTTTATAAATTTTAGAATTTTATCCAGGGATTTTTACCTTTATATAAAGTAAATACATCAACCATAACTGAAGCACTATAAAAGTAAGAGTCTTTCAAATATTGTCAGGACGCCCTCGACGTGGCGGGCACAGCTAGTAAAACAATAAAAAATATTTGAAGTTAAACAAAAATACCTTTAAGGCATTTTGATTTGAATGGATTTTTCTGTGTGTTTAATTTTTATTTGTATGCAAATCTGTAACCGATTAAAATCATCTATTTTTTATTTCAGTGTTGTTTTTGTTATAATTAGACACATAGAAAATAATATTATGTTTCATAACAAAAAAAAGCATTTAAAGCTTAATATTCATGCATGAACGCCTTTACTTCTACTTACATACATATCATATTCATAGATATTGATAATTATTGACCTCACTCCTCCTTTTACAAATATTTTGTGGGTGTGTCCCACTGTTTTGAAAATTATCTATCTTTACATTTTGCTTTACTTTACACGATTAAAAAATAATTCATAGATTTTGTTAATAATAATAATAATATTATGATTGATGGGTTTGAAAACTCTGAAGTGCTCGTAAGTTTTGTTGTTTTTAAATAGATTTTGAAGATAATAAATTTACAGCTTGTCATCTCATTTTCAGATTAAACAAATAACACCCTGGAACAATCTTCAAACTTGTCTTAAAACTTCTTTTACTTGTTAAAAAAAGAACTTTACAAATTCATTAGAAGAAAGTATATTACGTGAGGTAAAAAATATGTTAAGGGTAATTTTAAAAATGAAAACAATTTAAATTTATTTTAAAGGCAAAACCACAAAAGGCGACTTATTACAAACTGCCTTTTTGCAAAGAATGTTTTTATGCAGAACAACTTTAGAGTTCCGAACCCAAAGGGTACAAACGTGAGCCTATTAATATAGTTAATGAGTCCCTTTTCGATCCCCTTCCGACCTCAATGATTATAGGTAACCGATTTATAATTTACGGTAAATTTCAGTAGTAATATTTTTGGATTTTTTTATTACAGTCAAACGAGTTCCATACCTTTAAGATGGAATATCAAACAGATAATAACATGTTGGTACCTGTACATATAAGCGAATAGCATTTTGTTGTTTTGTATTTTTTTCCTACTATATATTGTGATTTTTGTTATTTAATTTTATGGGGGTACGAAAATTAGTGTTGTTAACTACCTAAAAACCAAGAGAAAAACTTAGACATTTTAAACACCTTAGTTATGGTACTTGTCATGTAAAGTTAAATACGGTTCCGTTGCAGATGACTTAAAAGTGGACTTTTTTAAAAAGCACTTAAAATAAAATATGAAAATGTTAAAGAAACCCATTTAAAAAATTATATTAATTCCAAAGAAGTATCTTTTTTTAAATATTTAATTAAGACAGAACCTTGGTAAGAAGGCCAGTTTTTTAAAAACTACCTTCTTCGTATTTCTTTGTTAAAAAATTAAAAAACAAACCCTTTAAGTATCTTTTACATAAATCTATAATATAGATTCTATATCTGTACATATAATAAAATAGTAACTCATTTCCTGTCTGTCTGTTTGTCTTTTTTTTTGTGTTCGCATCACGTAAAAACTACTAGATGGATTTTAACAAAACTTTATGAGGAGGTACCTTAGTATCCTGATTCCAATATAGGATACTTTTTTCCGTAAAAATATCTTATTTCCAAGAGAATGTGGAGAAAAAGCAATGAAAGTATGCCGATTTTTTAACTTTAAGGCATCTTTTATTTTTAAACATGTTTTCGCAACAGATGGCGCTATTTCAAAATAATCACAACATGAGTTGAAAGCGGGATATTTCAAACACGGCTGTGCAATAGATGGCGCTGTTTTAAAATAACCACAAAATATGAATTACTTACTGCCAAATAGCCAATTGAATAATATGTGTATTTGATTTGTATTTTTATTTCGTTGAATTACATTGTTATTGAAATATTTTAAACAGCTTTTTCAAAGCTTTACAATAATTATTAGAATTTTATTTAGAGGTTGGGAAGCTTTATATAAAGTAAATACGCAAGAGTCTTAAAATTTGGTGTGGATTACTTTCAAAGCAAAATCGAATAAAATATTGTCAGGACGCACATATCAAGCTAGTAATTAAATAAAATACTGGCTGGACCTATCTATACATATAATAAAACAATAACAGGACCATTTCTGTAAAAATATATTTTTGGAAAATTTTTTTGCTGGTGCATATAGTAATCGAAATGGAATACAAAACCGCAATTTTTAGTTTTTTTGTCTGTCTGTCCGTCTGTCTGTGTTCGCATCACGTAAAAACTATTTAATGAATGTAAAAAAAATTTTGTGAGGAAGTAGTTTGGTATCTTGATTCAAATGTAGGATACTTTTTTTCAAGAGAAAATGGAGAAAAAGTAGTGAAAGTACGCAATTTTACCGATTCACACATACTCCAAACTTGGCATCACCTTTAATTTTTGAAAGCGGGCTATTTTAAACACTATTTACAGAACTCTAGAATAATATTAGAACTTTATATAAATTTAAGAATTTTATCCAGGGTTGGGTATCTCTAAATAAAGATAATATATAAACCATAACATAAGCACTATACAAGTAAAAGTGGTTTTACACGACGTGTGTTTGTCATATGACTTGACAGTTTGATAACCCATATGTAATTTCATGCGTTTGTCAAAATACGCATTTTACATACGGTTTATAATTTTTGCTTTCAAACGTACATGTGTAATTACACCTGACATAACCTATAATATATAATTTTTCTGACATAACCTAATATAGGTTAAATTAAAAAGAAAATGGTCAAGCTTGAGGCCAGTATATTATTTATAAAAACAAATATTTTTATTTTTTCTTCCAATATTTCGATATCCATCAAACAAAATACTAAATATTATAACCTAATATATATAGTTTTGTATTGCCAACCACAGCTGATGCAAAGATGCATATAAATATAGTGCTTTTGCCATGTTTTTAGTTATTTTGGTACCACGAAAAACCTAAAATAGCAAAATATCAAGTTGGCATTACAGGATGTCAGATGCTTTGTCACATCAAAATAGAACACATTCTAAATGAAAAATGTCATATGTATTGTACACATGGAAAATACACATGTTATGTTTGAAAGGGTTCACACGACGTGTTTAGAATTTACACATGGAAAAGTGACAAGTCATATGACAAATACACGGCGTGTAAAACCACTTTAAGAGTCATACAAAATGTGTGGAATACTTTCAAGGCAATATCGAACAAAATATTGTCAGGACGCCCACGACGTGGATTGCACAGCTAGTTACACGTAATTTAGTTTTAAGATATGAACTCTTGTTGTTAATTCAATTATATTTGAAGATTCAATAAATAATAAAAATTGTAAAGAAACAAACAATACTTTTCCAAACGCTATTTTAATAATTACTCTTGTATAAGTAACTTTATAAGTAGGTTTAAAAAACTACCTGCTTAAAAATTTACTTTTATAAAATCTCCTTTTTTAACGTTTGCCTTAAAACGGATAAACTTGCCTTGAAAAAAGTACTTTAAAACAGAAGTACCTTTGAGAAATATTACGTTTTAATGCAAATTATTTTTATAAAGTACTTTTTTCAGAAAGTTACTTTAAAAAATATATTTTTCAAAAGTATTCTTTTACGAAGCAAATTAAAAAATTTCCTTAAAGAAAGAGTATTTAAAAAAGTTTTTCCATAGCAATTTTAAGATGGTACATAGCTCTATAAAAAGTACTTTAAAAAATTATACTTTTTTAAATCAAAGGGGTTCCGTTTTATCAGTATAACTTTGCATTAAGAATACTAAAAATGTTTTATTTTTTAGAAATAGTGAAAATTATCTCTCTTGCATTTTCGGCGATTTTGAAAATTTTCTGGTTTCTGGTATTTTTTGCTTAATTTAGCAATTTGTGTTCATATATAAAAAACGTTTCTTGTATAATTTCAATAATATCGGAGCCTTGGAGTCTTCCTACTCCTTCCTCGTTTATGCATCACAAAGCGACAATGAGAATTATTTGCCTGAAAAGCTGGCCAAAATTATTAAACGTGTTTTTTGAATTAAAAGTTTTAGTTTTTTGATAGTTTTAGGTGTAGTATGATATAAAAAGTCTAGTGGCAGATGTTGAAAAAATTACACTGCTCAACAAAAAAATGTTTCTCTACCCTAGAAATAAAAGTATGTGGACTATATGGATTTTGATGCCCTTAATTCAAATCTGTTTTCCGTTTTTCTCTTATACGTAAGGATTTTCTTTTAAAGGCGTGGCATACTTCACCCCCTAAATCGTTGGGTTGCCTTATATAGTTTGCCGTAACTTGAAAACGTGTTCTCCGAATTTAATAGCAGGGGGATCAGAAGATGCACCGGAAAATTCTTCTTAAACTAACCATACACATTTATTTTATATCTATTACTATTTTGGAGTTATTAAAAATTTACTGGCGAAAAAAAAATTTACATGCAAAATGCGTAAAATTTTTTATTTTCAAAATGCAATAAAAAAATTTAAGAACTAAAAAGTTAAAATTTTAAAGATTTTTCTAAAAGCCACATTCCTAAGGTATAAAAGACGGTATAAATCGCAAAACTCAATTAACAAATGTTGATTTTAAAGGTTTAACCTAATTCTTGACAGGCTATATGTACATACATACATATGATTTACAGTCAAATTAAAAAAAATTTTTTGAAAATTGTAAGGCTCTTATAAAACAGTATTTTTTTATGAAAAAAGGCTTTATTATATTCATTTTATATTATTTAATACTTTATAAACGGAAAAGTCAAACTAATAAAAATTCAGTGCTAATATGTCCCCATCCCCTTGACATTTTGAAATTTCGCTCAATTTTCTGACCAAAAAATCCAATTTCTCGTCAATGGTTCCAGCATTAGATTTTTTCACTATTTGGAAAAGCTGTAATCTTGTGTAAACTTGTTCCATGTTGACTCTCGAAGTTACAAAACGGTTTTGATAAAAATTGTGTGCAATAACCCTTTATGAGTATTTTCAAGCGCATGCTTTTATGCCTTAATTGGATGGTAGCCTGATGCCTGGGTGCCCATGTATTTTTTATGTACCTGTATTTATTTTTTGTAAACTACTTATTTTTGTCATTTATGTTTTTAATAATTATTCTATTAGGTACGTACATATATTTATTTTTTTAGCTTTTGAACGAATTGTTTCAACATGAATATTCAACATATTTAAAATTTTTTTTTTCTTTTTTAAATAACTTTTGATCAAACCTTTCAGCAAAACAAAAATCTTTGTTAAACCTTTATTCGTTTAGCCGCAAACAAAATATCATATAAACATCCAGAAACCGAAAAAAAACATTGAAATCTCATATAATTTTCTTCACTTTCCTGACTTTAGCAGGGTCTCAGAGCTACAAATCGCAACTAAAAGCCTTCAAAATTTACAATATAATGTAAAATATTTTTGTCTGTCGAGCTGCGTACTTAGTTCTTTAGATTTCTTAAAATTCAGTTTTGCCTTTTTGGGCAGCTTTTTGGGTGAAATACTCCTCTGGCGTCGGCAATACTAGTATGTATCAAATTATAATTCATTATTAGAAATAATATTTGGAGGGAATGATTTGTCATTAGCCTTTTTTTATCTAAGTATATGAATGCATTTACTATGTATTGTCCATTAGCATAGTATGGTGCTAGAATTATATTGTTTTCAGTATATGTCGTACTTTTTAAGATATGATTTCTTATTTCTGAGTTTCATCATAAAGTTGTCTATTATAATTACATTTCCTGAATTATGCAATTTTCTATTTTAAACAAACTAAGTGTAGCTGCTATGAAACGATCTATATAATGCAGTACAACCCCTCAAACATTTTCTCTCAAACTTTCTGATTTTTTTCTATATAGGAAGGAGCAACATCAAACCAGGTTGCACATCCATATGTTATAATTGGGCGAACCATTGTCTTGTATGACAATATTTTAAGATCTTTTTGAAAGCACTTTGAATAGAACAAAGATTTATATGTAAAACAGGCTTTTTTGCTTTGTGTTTTTGTAAGTTAACGTGAGTGTTGAAATACAAAAACTTATCCATATAAATACCTAAGTACTTAACAACACTTTCGGTAGGAATTTTTATATATATAATTATAATTTTTATATTCAGATAAAATTTAATTTGGAACTTTTTCCAATTATTTCTAACATTACAATTGCATTTGTTAACTGGTGGGCGAAACAAAATAGATTCACATTTCTGGACGTTGATTTTCATATTCCAGTCAGTCAGAGTCATACTCCTCAACTTCATTATAAATTTTTTGCAAGTTTGTATTAATTTTTTCAACACTGATATCAGAATGATATATAGTTATGTCGTCTGCAAAACCTATTACATTTGCAATGTTGTTTAGAAGTTCATGTATGTACATATATACAAATTAAATAAAATAGGCGCATTAACTGTTCCTTGCTGTAGACCATTTTTCATTGTGAATATTTTAGAACTAATTTTGTTTTTATTACATATAACGAATTTCTAATTATTGAGCATTTCATGCAAGAGAAAAACCAAATAATTCTAAAATTGTTGCAATGCTGTGTAGTGTTTAAAATTTCCCGCTGACAAAAATAAAAGGCGCTGCTGTGTACTCTCACTACTTTTTCTCCATTTTCGCTTAAAAATGATATTTACGAATAAAAATATTACGAGATATTACGGGTAAAAAGTATGCTGTATTTGAACCGAGATACTAAGGTACCTACCTCCCCATTAAATTTTATTAAAATGCATCCAGTAGTCTTTACGTGATGCGATTTGTTTAAAAAATATTTTTTTAAAAAGCGGGTTTCTTCAGAATATCTCATCGAAGTAGTATGTTTTAAAGGCAAAAGGCGTTCAAAAAAAAAATTATTTATCTTATATATTTAAAGAATAAATATTTAAACAAAACTTATTTTTTATAAAAATACAATTTATTTTAAAAAGTTCTAATAAAGTACGCAAGTACAGCAAGTAAAATAAAATGCAATACACTCGCGATAGCGAGAACACCGTAACGGGTAATGTGAACAAAATTTTATTTTATTTTAAGTCGCAAATTAGGTAAAAGAAGTTTCCTTAAATCTGACCAACCGTTTAGAAGTAGTAGAATTTTCTGCCAAATTCTCCACTGTGCGATCTTTTGCATACCTTCTGTAAAATTAAAAAAAAATTATGTTTGTTCAGAGTTGATGGTCAAATTATCTTTAAGATAAAAGAGCTATTAAACAAATAATTATACACGTATCCATGTGTTTACTTTGTAAAAATAATCTATTTTGTTTAATAATTGTGCAAATAAAAGCTCCGATAGAAATCTAACATTGAAACTCCATATGACCGCACCTTCTTACCGCTTTGTCATTCACACAAGAACATTGTTAATAGTTATTTTTCAAAACAATTTTGAAAAAAGTCAATCAAAATAAATATTGAAATTTTGCAAATTCTTGTATTATAAATTTTATTAACGAATGTGTAATTTACAAAATATAATTTCAAGTAACTTAAAATTAAAAGTAAATATTTTTTTTTTTTTTTTAATAAACGCCTTAATTAATTGTTCGAATAAAGTGTTTTAGAAATAACATTTAGAAGAGTGGAAAAATTTAAAATTAATGAATTTTATTTACAATTCTGAAAGCGGAAAAAGTTTTATGTGCGAGTTCAATAACCCAACTAACTTAAACATTCAACTCTTTTTAAGGGTTCCTTAGTAATTGGAACCCTTGAAATTTGGACGTAACGCCGCTATAGCACCAAATAATAAAAATTATAGAGTGTTTCGAAAGTGACGTGATTTTCACATATGTATATGGCCTGTTTTGAACCGTAGGTAGATACTTGTTTATGTTTTTTTACTTTACCATACACAGTATAAGGTAAAGTATAGTAATCATGAAAATTTCGGCTGATTTATACGTTTTGAGGCCTTTGAATTCATTTTGACTATTTTTGCGATGATGTCTGTTGTGCATGCCACTATTTTTGTGGAGTTTGTATAGGTTATATGGAGACGAAAAGCTGTATAGTTTTTGGACATAATCGGGAGAGGGTAAGGGTTAGTTTCCTTACCCCCAAATTTTGTGAACGCTCTAAAGGCCATACTGTATGACATATTAAATACATATTAAATACATCTTCAGTATGTGCTTTTGGTATGTGGAGATGAAGAGCTGTATATTTTTTGAGCATAATCCGAAAAGAGCAAGGGGTGGTGTCCTTACCCCCAAATTTTATGAACGATCTACAGGTCATACCATATGACATATTAAAACGAAATTAAGTATGTGCCTTTGGTTTATGGATATGAATAGCTGTATTAATTTTGGGCATAATCGGAAAGGGGCAAGGAGTAGTTTAATTACTCCCAAATTTTGTAAACGCTCTACAGGTCATACAGTATGACATATCAAAATGAAATTCAATATGTGCCTTTGGTTTATGGACATGAAGAGCTGTATAAATTTTGAGCATAATCGGGAAGGGGCAAGGGATAGTTTACTTAACACCCCATACCGAAAATAAGTAATTTTTCGATTCAAATATACCTTGAACTTACATTCTATATGTAACATTGGGTATGGTAAAGTTGAGTGTAGGTTTTTTTTCTACACTATTCTAGTTTAAATAAGCAACAATAAAAACAAAAAATCTTACAGGTTCTGTTTCAATATCTCTCAAAAATAAAAGCTATATAATGCATTCTCTACCATACTGACGTAATCATTTAGCAAACGTTTGCGAAAGGTTTTTTCTTAAAACGTTTTGGTTTTGTTCTCATTGATTTCTTTTCTGCCTGAGTACTCAAAAATAATACAAATATAAATGACGCAATCTTTCCAAATGTTTCTGTTTTTGTTTAATTGCGGAGAAAAAAACAAAACGAAAGCAAAACAAACGTTTGTTTTTGTTCATTTTGTACTCTGATTAAACTATGTTCGCAATGTTAACTGACATAAAAAAAAACTAAAAATTATGAACTTATTTTTGAACAGCAATAAACAGACTCATTAAATTTACAGAGTGTGTTTAATAATGTCTAATATAACAAAAAATCTCAAAAATAAAATTAATAACAATGTAAGGGTGCTCCCTAAAAGTCGAGATGTTTTAGAATTTGGCCTTTAATTCTTTAATATTTAAAGGCAGACACTTGAAATTTACAGAGAGTATGTAGAACTATCCTCGTTATAATAACAAGTATAATACATAGTTAAAAGAAATAAGAGTGTCCCAATAGTAGAAGTGAGTGTGGCCTATATGTGCTAATTTTGTGAACCCAAAAGCAAGTAATAAAAACAATAAATAAAAGGTTGCGTTAAAATTATTAGGTAGCTCTTTGAACGTAGTACGAAACCCTACCAGTGAAAGTTGGACTCACACTTGACTGAATTATTTTATTATATGTTATCTATTTTTTACCTTATATAAGTACAAAAATAAGTGTTGTTAACTATCTAAACAACAATAGACAAATTTAAGCATCGTATTTATGGTACTTTTGAATGAAAGATAAACATGGTACAGAACCCTTCATTTGTTAGTTGGAGTTGTACTTAGACGAAGTTTTTATTTTAAAAACATTTTGCTGGGTATCTAAAGATAGAAATGTATAAATTAAAATTTAAAAGTATAAACGAAAATTGCACATTGTAAAAAAAGTACACAAAATCGTTTTACTTTTTGACAAATTTTATTAATTATACAATAAATGCTAATTAATTTGCATTTAAAAATTCCATTGTCATAACAATACAAATTTGTGTGCAAAGAATATTAATAGCAAGTTTCTTACAAAGAATTTTTGGAGGAAGAATTTAAGGCATCATTGGATTTAAGTGATTGCAATCAATATAGCTTTACATTTCATTTCATTTTATATTTGTTATTTCTTCTTTATATTGATACTTATAATTAATGACTTAATAATTAAAAATGCTGATATTTTGACTATAACATGGGTGACGACAGGTGCTACTGTAAAATAACCAGTGAAATACGTATAGGGACTAGCTCTTTTCCCCCAACAAATAAATTGCATTTTTATTATAAAACGTTATGGGTAATTAGCATAATATTAAATAAATAATTTGTTTTTTGATAGACAAATTAATTTGTTTAATTACACTGGTTAACAAAGATTTTGTCCTAAATTCGTACTTATTCCGAATCTGTGCTTACATTCTTTTTATAACGTCTAGTTTCTTGGGATAGCTTAATCTATTTATTTATTTTCTTTTTTTTTTGCTATAACGAAAGTAATTTAATTTAATTGATATGTCGTGATAGCACGAGCAGGTGAAAATAAAAACTTTCCTGTCAAGACATGTTAGTGTTTCACATTTCTCTTTTCTCGAGAAAAGAAAACACAAATTTTTTTCTCGAGATTTCTTGAGAAAATAACTTATTAAAATAAAAATCTAATGCACTCTATAATATAAACTGAAATTCATATTTGTATTATACAACAAAATAAAAAATAGTAAATTAAAATTTAATTCTTTTAGTTTTACAAAAATATATAAAAAGGTTTTTAAAAATATATCAATTTAATCATTTTTGTGATTTAAAATTATGTTTTAAGAAAAACAGATCATCCAAAGTGGAATCTTCCAACCTTGTTCTTTTTTACCGACTTCAAAAAAAGAAGGAGGTTATCAATTCGTCTGTGTGTTGCTTTTTTTTTTTTTTGTATGTTTGTGCCTTCAGAACTCGGTCATTTCTGAACCGATTTTAAAAATTTTAGAGCCATTAGAAAGGTTATGGCTACAGATTGGTCCCATTTTAAAAACAGTTTAAAAGTTTAAAAATTAAAGGGTGTCCCCATACAACATACATGTTTTTTACGTGTATTATGAACTTTATAGGTCACCCATTTAAAATTAGAAAAAAGTGCGTATCACTATAGCTCCCAATAACAAAAAGTAATTAAAAAATAAAATTAAAAATTAAAGGGTGACCCCATAGGTGACGTAATTTCACCTTTATGGTCCTATCTTTTGAACCGTTATAGATAAACACTTGAAAGTTGCACATAATGTTCGTTACTATGTCTGTTATAATAAGTATAAATATTTAAAATTAGAAATTAAAGGGTGTCCCATTTGTTGGTTTATTTTGATATATATATGGCCAAACTTTTGAACCGTTATAGACAGACAGTTGAAATTTACAAAGAACTTGTATTGCTAAGTCCGCTATAATAACAAGTGTAAAATATGAATTTGGAAATTAAAGGGTGTCCCAATAGTTAATGTAAAAGTGATATATATGGCCAAATTTTTCAACTGTTATAGATAGACAGTTGAAATGTACAAAGAACCTATATTGCTTAGTCCGCTATTACAACAAGTATAAAATTTGGATAAATTAAAGGGTGTCCCCATTATTGATGTAATTTGACGATTATGTCCTTATCTTTGGAACCGTTATAGACAAACACTTGAAAAATAGACAGAATATTCACTACTATGTCTCGTATAACAACAAGTATAAATATTTAAAATTGGAAATTAAAGGGTGTCCCAATAGTTGATGTAATTTGATGTATATGGACACAAAGTTAAATTTTACAAAGAAACTGTATGACAAAGTTCTCTTTAACAAGTATTTATATTAAAATTTGAATTTAAAGGGTGTCCCAATAGGTGACGTCATTAGATATATATGACCCTATCTTTTAAATAGTTATTGACAAACACTTAACAATTAGACAGAATGTCCATTACTATGTGTGTTAAAATAAGTATAAATATTTAAAATTATAAATTACAGGGTGTCGCAATAGTTTATGTAATTTGATGTATATGACCAAACTTTTAAGCCGTTATAGACAGACGGTTGAAATTTACAATGAACCTGTATTGCTACGACCGCTATAACAAGTATAAAATTTGAACTCGGAAATTACAGGGTGTCGCAATAGTTAGTGTAATTTTATGTATATAGCCAAACTTTTGATCCGCTGTATACAGACAGTTGTTTGGCATTGGTTTGACCTGAAAAAGCACAGAGCCCTGGGGTCTTGTGCCCCTATATACTCCGGAAGTACTGCTCCCCCGGTAGAAAATCGACTGATATTTGTTTTAGATTATTGAATTCAAAAATTAGTTTTTTTATCTGAATTGACAGTTTGTGCAATGACATTTAAAAAATCCCGCTACAATCTTCCTCGAATATAATATAATCATTGTATAATTACCGTCTTAAAGAAACATGATTTTAAGTTTGCTGTTTTGAAGTCGGTTTTTTTTTTTTTTGCAAGAATTATTTAAGCAACATAATCTGTTGCAATAGAAAAATTCCGCTCATTTTGCGTAGAAGTTGGTTTTATTGTCAAAAGTGCATCCGAAAGATTCTTCAAATTTAAGGTCATCTTTCCATTTAATGATTGAAATTTGTCAGCATTCGAACTTTTATATTCTTTTAAACTATTTGTAATTGTAAAATTTATTTGTTGCTGAAGACTGGATTCTTTTTCTCGATCTGGACATTCTTCAATATTTTCAGTTTCACTGCAGTATTATCGTTATCACTGTATTTAGTTTTAAAAATTCTAGATGTTATAGATTTAGCCATTTATATATGTATCTCTTGTCTTAGTGCCATGTCAAAAAACTATAATTTTCTTTATTTAAAATACAATCAGGATTCTGTAGGACTAATAACAGATACTAAAGCAAACTGATTTAAGGAGGTCTTCAAGGACAGTGATAAATAAAGCGCTGTTTAGACAACGATTTTACATGGATATTGTATATACATATATTGAAAGGAAATTGGTGTGTGTAAACGCAAATTGCTTCAATTTGTGGATATTGATTCAATATTCGATGGATTTTGTTTTATATAAAAATCGAAGTAAAATTATTGTGTCTAAACATTGCTTAAGAAACTTAAGAACGGCAAATTATTAAAAATAGCTAAGTTTTATTTTATTAATTTTTGGATATTTTTCGAGAAATATTGAAATTTCTCGAGAATTTTTAACCCAAAAGACGGTTTCAGAATTTTTGGTGAACTTAGAAAATTGCAGCTTATTACATTGTAATCGTCTACATGTCTAGCACAGAAAAACATTTTATTCTGTTGACCAGTGTTACTATTATTTGTGTTACCGAAAAATACATGATACATGTTTTTGTTGTTTCTAATTGAAAAGAAGCTGTATCGTAAAACGATTAGACAAGTATTTTGGACTGGGTGAACTGAATTTAGGGTTTTAGGCTATGTGAGATGCTGAATTCAAATCTGCAGTCTGACTTACAGATTTAATTGATTTTAATTTTTGAGATATGTATACCGCCAATTTCCCAATTTGCAGCGTCCTTCCAATATTTTGTTCGATTTTGCTATGCTTCAGGTTGGTTTATGTATTTACTTTACATAAAGGTTCTCATCCCTACTAAAAATAAGTAAATACTTAAACCATAACTGAAGCACTAACCGCTATGCATAGTTTAAGTCTATTGGTTATGGTTTATGTATTTAATTTATATAAAGGGTCTCATCCTTACTTAAATAGCTTTCACTGCTTTTTCTCAACTTTCTCTTGGAAATAAAATATTTTTGCAGAAATAAAGTATCCTATACTAGAATCGGGATAGTACAGTATCTCCTCACAATTTTTTTTTTTTTAAATCCATCCAGTAGTTTTTACGTGATGCGAACACAAAGAGAAAGACAGACAGACAGGAAATAAATTACTGTTTTAATATACATATGTATAGATTATGGAAAGTACACAACAAATATACATATATCAGCATACAATGTATTATGTGCGTTTATGATCGAAAGACCGTAACATTTAGAAAAAATTTTATTAAGTAAAGGCTTTAGGTAAGGCTTTGGTATTGGTTATAAGTCTACGGTTAACGGTGAGTGGTGACCAGTGAGCAGTACCGAGATATATATTACTAAAGGCCGGGGCACATAGAATCCGTCATACGTTATACTTTAACGTACTCAACTGAAATCAAAGTAACAACAGCAGAGCTTGATACAATGAGTACTTTCCTGACGGATATTAAATCAGAAAAGAAAACAAGAGAAAAGCTTCTTTTTCCATTTTACTCTATTAAATTAAATTATTTTGTTGTATTTTGTTTTATTTTTGCTTCCACCCAACACAAAAATTTAATTTTGAGAGAGAAATAAAGAGAAGCCAATTTATAGCTTTCAACGTACGACAAAGGGACCAATACTTGGACCCAAGTGAGCTGTATTGGAGCTGCCTGCTTAACCTAACCTAACGTACGACAAAAGTTTAAAGTTGCCCAACTTCCGTACTTTGCGTTGACGGAGACGTACTGATTGTGACAAAACTCATTAGAAAAGCTGTATTTCAACTTTCTTATACGTTGAAAAAGACGACGTCTAACGTATGACGGATTCTCTGTGCCCCAGCCTTTAACTTTTTGTCCCTCAATTAAAATTGTGTATTAAGCGGAACGACACCAATTGCCTCACAACAATTGTTGCTCTAGCCACCGTATAACTATATAATAAAGACTATTTTCGTAATTATATAAACCAGTGGCTGATTGGTTTCCTCGAATAGCAGTACTGGGGTACTGTTATTAGTGGTCGTGTATAACCTAGTAATTTCTTTTTAGCAAGTCGGACATTGGTGGAGCACCATTAAACTCAACTTTTTTACTAAACTCAATTTTTCACTGGAGGAGCACCATTAAACTCTTTTTAATTTTACCTAGCTGAATTTGGATCTCACTTCCTATGCGAAGATGGTTGCATTAATCAGCCACGTGTATTCGTTTTGGTTATCGTGTATACCTAACCTAGTATTTTCTTTTTAACAAGTCGGACCTTCGTGGAGCACCATTTATATTTCTTTTTTTTTTCACTGGTGGAGCACCATTAAACTCTTTTTAATTTTACCTAGCTGAATTTAGGTCCCACTTCCTATACGAAGGTATAGATAATTTTACAAATTTTGAAAGAAGCTAAGGATATCTTACCCTGGCGCTTTGGTTTCGTACCTATGCGATTTTAATTTTTGTTGTTTAGAATACAAAAAAAAATAATTATATAAAAACCAAAAAACACACAAAAAATTAACGAATGTAAAGTAACCGCCATGAACAGTCTAGAAATTCCAGTCTGTATTGCAGTAACCCTTCCCTAGTACTAAAATCAACATGATTTATACAAATTAAAAGCTTCTCATTATCCCATGAAAATGCCTGCCTTAAGGTAGGCAACATATATTGTATTATTACTTAAGTAAGAGTCTATTCAAAAGCCCCTTGTTAGACATTTACTCGTGGCTGGTACTCATTGTCACCTTAAACTTGTAATTATTTTTTTAATTACTTTTTGAACACATTATACTTAAAACTATAATACTTGTATAACTAAATATAAAATAGCAACAACATTTTGAAGTAAACCAACCCTCAAAAATATACACAATTTCTCTTAAGTAAAATTCATTTAAAACAACAATCAAGTGACAACATTGAAGACATGAACTCTTTCATTAAACGTCCTTCCGCGTTATCATGTTTAGTGGAATTGCTGCATTTTAATATGCAACTAAGTATTTAAATCATTTTAATGCCGAAAGAAGACGAAACATGCACTGAAAATTTATATTAATATTCTTTCACGAACGATATGAATAAAGGGAAAGTAAAGGAGCTTTGCATAAAGTCACATGGTGTTTAGCAACAACAACGCAAGCAAGCCCGTAATGAAACAATGTTTTGAGCAGTAGTACTCGTTTATAGCTCAATTTCATTTAACTTCTCACATTCATATAAATTTTAAAACCGAAACAACAAAAAAATATTGCGCGCGCACCACGTGGAGTCTGAACGTTAAAACAAAAACAAACACATTCGAAGATGACATGCAACCGAGGAAATGTTTACCCAATTGAGCAGCACGAAAAGCAAAAAAAAAAAAAACAATAAAGTTTATGTTGGATACTATAAACTACTGTATAGAGGAGTCGAACACAAGACTGAGATTTGGCAATGGGTCAAAAATTATTATACTCACCAGCTGTTATTGCACTGAAGGAAATTAAATTGTTGTGGAGTGGAAACATTTTTATTAATTGCCTACTACCAAATACTACGAAATATTTTTTTTTAGAAAAGCGAAATTACCAAGCTAAACGAATTAAAAGTGTGTTAACAAATTCGTTGTAATATTCGAAGTTTCTCGAATATCTTGAAATCTTAATTTTATGCAAAAAAATGCAAAAATTTTTTATAAGGTTTATAAATTCGAATTTACAATATTTGCTAAAAATTAATCTAATTAATGGGCTGAAATTTCGATCTTAATTTCGAATTTTTATTTTTTTTTTAAAGAAGTAACACTCAGGCAATTAATGTCTATATTAACCATGTTACTTCCTTCCATTGGGTCCCTTCTTAATTTTCTTTTCTTCCCCCTGACTTTTATTATTTTTCCCTTCGTCTCTTATTTTCTTGCACATAGGTGAGCCGAGTATACTGTAACTACCTGCCCTAACCCCCCAAACCCAATTTTCCCCATTTTTATATATTGTACCAAAAAAAGACTTCTTGAAATAAAATTTAAAGATTTATGCCATTAGGAATTTTTAACGTGTAGCTGCTCGTATACTTCGTACAATGTATGTATATGAATTGATGTCGATGGGCTCCATCGCTCTAAACAAACTTATAAAAACCCATATTGTCTATAGTATACGGCCAAAAGTAGATGAAATGAAATTTGAGTAGTTTAGTCTCTAGTGGAAAGGGCGCAGAAATGTATACAGAAGTTCGTTATGTTAAATAAAAATCGAAACTTATTTATTGCACGGAGGAAATAGAATTAAAAGAAAATAAAAGCAACAAAAAATATCCAGGGAAATTAAGTTAAGCAGATTAAAAAGTTAATTAGGAAATTAATTAAATACACAAGAAAAAATACCAAAAAAAATATAATTTTTTAAAAGAAAAGTCCAGCAACAAATAAAAAAAAGAATTTTTGCTAAAATCATGTGCCACAAGAAAAGTTTGTAAATAAAAATTATTTAAAATTTATTCATCCACAAATTTATACGTTGTCTGCGTCAGTGTGTATGTTGAAGAGACTGCGAGTTTACTTTAATATGTGTGTGTGTGTGTATATGTATACGTTTGTGTGTATGTGAATTTGTTGTTATTGTTGTTGGCGTCATTTAATTTTGATTCAATAGTATAGAATTTTTGGTGGTATATTGCCAAGGATCCCTTGTATAGTATCTCCGTCCTTTAAACTTATTTTAAGGCTGTTAAGCCGTGGAGCCATCAACATTACAACGTCTCGGCTGTGCCGCGTTTTGTTGTTCCCTATCCAAATACAATATAACTGGAGATTCTTTTCGTTTATTGGCAAATCTAAAGTAAGTTTAATATTTATTTGTTATTATATCCTTACCCACTTGCACACATACACACACACGTATACACACTCGTATCACACATGCTTACATAAACAAAACCACACATAAAACAAGTTTTACGAGGGCGGTTCTAGAACTTTTCCAACTAGTACTTAAAGAGTGTTTGCAACACGTAAAAACTACTAAATGAATTTTAATACAATTTTGTGAGGAGGTACCTTAGGACCTAAGAGAAAATAGAGAAAAAGAACTTTCACTACGCAATTTTACCGATTTATATGTAGTGCAAACTTGACAGCACCTTTTATTTTTGAAAGCGTGATATTTACGGAACTCTACAATAATTTTAAAACTTTATACAACTTTTAGAATTTTATTCAGGTATGGGTACCTCTATATAAAGAAAATATATAAACCATAACTCAAGCATTATAAAAGTGAGAGTCTTAAAATTTGATGTGGATTACTTGCAAAGCAAAATCTAAGAAAATATTGTCAGGACGCTGGCGACAGCTGTACAGGAAATATTTTTTTGAAAATTTTATTGCTGGCGCAGATAGTAATGGAAATGGAATACACAGCAGTAATTTTTGTCTCTCTGTCTGTCTATCTATCTGTAATCGCATCACGTAAAAACTACTGCATAAATTTTAATACAAATTTGTGAGGAGGTATCTCGGAGTATCTCGGTTCATCTCATTTCCAAGAGAAATGACGTGGCGGGAGCAGCTAATATTTTATTGCGATGCCATTATTTGCTGCCTCTATGTGATCGAGGTAAGAGGATTGTGACGACCAATCTAAAACATGTCCCTTAATGGCGCTCTTGAATCTAAGCGAGTTATGCGCTTGGGATCAGTAGAGTTCAAGCTATAGCTGCCTACATCAGTATATCGATCTTCCAGGAATTTTTGCAATTTGCTACCAGATATGCGGTGCGCAAAATAGAATATATATTTTTTGATACTTCAAGTGGGCGTGGCGGCACTACCCTTACAAACAAATATTTATAATCGTTACTTGGAACTGTATTAGGTGGAATCTTGAACAGTTGTGAAACTAACACCCTTATAAATTTGTATAATATAGCAAACAACTGGCTGGATTAGAATAGTGGGCATAGTACCTTCCATACAAAGCAAAAAATTACTATCGTGCACAAAGACAATTATAGTATTAATGTGCATAGGCTAGCAAAAAACAGGCTATATTGGAACAATGGGTCTGGTAGCTCTCATACAAAAAGAAAAATAATTTCCGTGAAATTAGAAAACTATAACATGTAGAATCTTCAAATTTTGTAAGAGTAATTCCTTTATTAATATACATTGCCGCCAAAAAATGTCTAGATTACAAGACTAGGTATAGTAACTCCCATACAAAGTAAATCTTTATTATTATGTAACCTAACGAATATAATAGGTAAGAATTTGAAATTATAGACATATTACTAACTCCAGTATTATTGAGCATAGTTGAGCTAAAAACTGGTTTGGTAATCTAGTTGGACATTTCTTTTTTTTTTTTTATTTGACAGAAAAATCTCTTATAGTGTTAAAGTTATAAAATCGGACTAAGGAGAAAAAAGTTACCCTTAGAACTAATCCTACTTCTGAAAAATTTTATTTTTTCAAGTTTTGCCATTCTTTTATTTAGAAAATGCAATTTTTATAGTCAGCGAATGTTCAAACCCCTAAACTTGAACCCTGGAGATTCTAAAAAGTCATTTTTCGCCCCGACCCCTATTGTGGGCGGTGATATAAAATATTGTTTGCAAAAATAATGTAATTATTAAAGAAATGGATTACATATGTACGCCTTAATACCATAAATATAAAATGTTTAAGGTTTTATGGGCAGGGGAATAGTATTTAATTTATCTGAAAAAAATTATTCATAACCAGCTGTACCCGCCACTTCGTCAGGGTCTTTATTTTGCTTTGAAATTAATCCACTTTAAGACTCTTACTTTTATAGTGCTCTAGATATGGTTTATGTAATTACTTTTTTAAAAGTACCCATCATCTTCGCGTTAAAGCTTTGCCACACTTTCACTTTCAAGTGTGCATTTTTTTTAACATGGGTGTAGCGAAGCGCACCGACAATAACTAGTTAAATATAAAATATTCTATTTGGTGCAAAATGACACTAAATCTGAATGTTATTATTATTGTTTGTTCATTAAATTTAAAGAATAAACATTCAAAAGAAGAAATGAAATGGTTATTGTTATTTTCAAGATCCAATGTTGCATTTTTGATAATCTCAATACTAACGACAAAATCATATATTTTAAATGGTTACCTCATAGCGTTAGTGTTGTGGTATAAACTATATTGTTATTTTCCAAAAAGATCAAGAAATATCCACAAACTAAAACAAAGGGTAAATAACAATTTCACTATTTTATCTCCATTTTCTCTTGGAAATGTGATATTTTTACGGGAAAAAAGTACTCTATATTTGAACCGATCAAAATTTTATTATAATTTATCCAGTAGTTTTTACGTGTTGCGAACTCAGACAGACAGACAAAAATCCTAAAAATAGGTGTTTTGTATTCTATATCAAAAAATATCTGTACCAGCAACAAAATTTTCAAAAAATAGGTATTTCATGTACAGAATTGGTCTGTTACAGTTTCATTATATATATATATATATATATATATATATATATATATATATATATATATATATATATATATATATATATATATATATATATATATATATATATATAAATAACCATATCTAATGATTTCAATTTAAAATTACTTCTCTATTCCTTATTTCATAGATTTTACTTCTTTTTTAAACTCTCAAAAAATGGCTCACTTGTTCAAAAACGAGTTTTCCAATAAAAAAAGAGCCTCTTCTTTCTTGTTTTAAAAAGGTTATTAATGCTATGTTGAATACTTATGGTGCCGCCCTCGTATATCATGCTTTCATGTGTTGTTTTACTCCCTTTAAGTATTAATACTTACTACTCATTTGTATGACTAGACATAAACTATTTACAAAAAAATAAAGAAGCTCGGGAGTGAAAAAAAATGTTATAAATTTATTTGCTAGTTGTCACTTTTTGCACAACTTTTGTTGGCATTAAAAAATTATAACGAACTTTTTTTCCCATTCCCTACTATCTCCAAAGCCCAGCAAGCATTTGGTTTTATTTAAGTGATTTTTATTGTATAAACAAAAACAATAAGAAAGGGTTCACATAGTTCAAGTACACACTGTCTCTAACTAGTTACCAGATTTATACTACAGATTTAGTGTAAACAAGTCCATTAAAAAAGTAAGCAAACATGTTCATACATGTATGGGACCACCCTCGCCATAGTGTGGTAAATATAAACATATTTTAATAGTTTATTTTACACATATTACTAAAAGCTTAAGTTTTATATAAGTGATAGTTTTTTTGTTGAAATTTTGCTGAAACATGGCATTTAAAGGAAGGATGTTTGATTTTATGGTAAATACCTAATTTTACGTGGTGTCTGTATTTTTGTTATTTTTTTAAATTATGATTTTTTGTGAAATATCGATTTTATGTGAAGTTTTGAATTTTTTGGTAAAATTTCGATTTTTGGTAAAATTTTTTTCTTTTTGGTAAAATTTACATTTTTTTTAGTAAATTTTCGAGTTTTCATTAGTTTATGGTTTTAAAAACAACAACATGAAAAATACTATTAGAAAATAGAGGTTATTTTCCATTTATGCTAATTTTTAACAGCCTTAAGTTATATACGGTCGTTGGAAAATCTATGATAACTGGCACACGAATAGAGATGGTCATCGTTAATCCTTCTCTCCTACTTATAAGGATTCAAAATAAATAAATTTTTTGTTCGATTTTGCTTTGAAAGTAATCCACACCAAATTTTAAGACTTTTGCGTATTTACTTTATATAAAGGTACCCATCCCTGGATAAAATTCTAAAATTTATATAAAATTCTAAGAATTATTATAAAGCTCTGTAAAACATAGTTATTAGTTACTCATTATTTTAACAGCGCCATCTGCATGAAACATAACATTGCATAAAATATACTGCTTTCAAAAATAAAACATGCCTTAAAGTATGCATTACCTTTGAAACGGCAAAAAAATCGGCGTACTTTCACTGGTTTTTCTCCACTTTCTCTTAGAAATAAGATATTTTTGCGGAAAAAAAGTATCCTATATTGGAATCAGGATACTAAGGTACCTCCTCACAAAATATTGTTAAAATCCATATAGTGGTTTTAACGTAATGCGAACACAAAGAAAGACAGGCAGACAGACAGACAGACAGGAAATAAGTTACTATTTGATAATATACATAGATCACTAATATAGGGGGGATATGGAAGCATCCCACTCACTTGATGAGTCCTTTGTGAATCCCTTCGGTTCTCAATGATTTTAGGCAGCAGCTTGGTAATTTGCATCTACCTTACTTTCGCTTAGGCTCAACCTTATTCTTCGTCACAGCGTCTCTTGTAATTGCTAACATTTGCCGTAAGCTTAAAATCCTTATGGCTTTCCCAATAAGTACATGCCGTGGTCCTAAGCATTATGTTAGCCAACGCTACCTTCTCAGCCTCTTCCAGGCGCAGTCTGTAAGTATCATATGCTTTGATTCTTATCTTAGCCAGATGATGCTTGAAGTTTAAGGTACTTGGGTTATATCCAAGCATATTTGTGGACTTTGTTATGAGAGTTTATTGCCACAGGAGTGCCGTTGGTGTCATAAGTATAAATGCAATATACATTCGATCTCTCGAAATTGTAATTCTATTTATACATAAACATCTACCATCTAGTTTTATTGTTTATTCCATCTTTCATTTGATATGTCTCTTAACTATCCGGCTCTATGATTTAGCTTTTTTTATACCTAGAAGGATCTCCTTAGAAGGATCTCTTCTCACCTTATCCTCACCCCTCCTTAGCTGCCGGTTAACAGCTAATCTTTAATGGGGATATAAAAACATATTTTCAGTTTTAATTTTGATTTAAATATATTATTTATCTATACATATGTATAAAAAACTGTACATGTTGCTGGTGCAGATAGTAATCAAAATGGAATACAAAACACCAATTTTCAAAATTTTTTCTATCTGTCTATCTGTGTTCGCATTACGAAAAAAACTACTGGAAAAATTTTAATAAAATTGTGTGAGGAGGTGCCTTAGTATCGTGATTCAAATATAGGATACCTTTTTTCCCGTAAAAATGTCTCATTTCCAATAGTAAATACAGAAAAAGTACTGAAAGTGTGCAATTTTAAAGATTCATAGGTACTGCAAACTTGGCATCACCTTTTATTTTTGGCAGCGAAAAATTTTAAATACTATTTCCTGAACTCTACAATAAAATTTAGAATTTTATATAAATTTTAGAATTTTATATAAAGCCTATGTTCCTGAGTAATCACCCAGGGATGAGTACTTTTATATATAAAGTAAATACATAAACCATATCTAGAGCACTATAAAACTAAGAGTCTTAAAATTGGTGTGGATTACTTTCAAAGTTTGGCGGGCACTGCTAGTATATGTATATAATTTTCAGCAAAATATAAAGAAGCTTTGATTTTCTGCTTAATGCCACAATGTCATTTTTTGCCTGCCTCTGTTGCATGAGGATAAAAAATAACTAAAGTTTATTGATTTTTAATTCATATTTTTGTAAAGTTCGAGGTGACTTTAAGTTTGAACATTTTTGTAGTTGTTGTTGTGCCTTACCATTGAGATGAATGTTATTGTCAGTCTGTTGAATAGGCAAATAATAAACGAAAGTCAAGTACTCTCAGTCAAATAATTATAAGTGCAAAATTGCTTTTCTCTGGACCTTATGTTATACTACCAGTACAGTTGTTGTTTTTGGCATACACATTCTCTTTTAATTACTTTATGTTATGTTGTTTGTAAAGTTTTTCTTTGCACCGCATACGTAATACCGTTATATTTAATAAAGTATATCGAAAATCCCATGTAAAATATTTATGTGCAAAATGAATTATTTGTCTTCTAACTGGTGCCAAATTAGCATAGCCATAACTGACTGACCTAAACAAGGGCGTAAGGCGTAGCGACTCTAGGCTCTAGACCTAGCTTTGAACAAACCTGAATAAGAGCGAAACTTTTTGTAATGAACAGTAATGTTAAAATATTTTGTTTAGTAAAATCTTATAAATTAAAGCACAAAATAGAGATAAAAAGATAAAATTGCTAGATAAAGCAGAAAATTGTTAAAATGGCACCAATATTACACAAAAAAAACAATAACATTTTGTTTGCACCCAACTTCACTATCTAAAGCTCTGTCAAAATTGGATTTTCCTAGGATAATTGAATGTAGAAATCTACATAGATTTGTTACAAAGCGAACACCTTGATTTTGCTGGTGATTAACAGGGTGATCAATGGACTTTCCAGCAGGATAATGCACGAATCCACGTGGTGATAAAGGCGTTCTTTAACTTTCGAGGATCTATGGTGAATATCTTCTGCCAAAACATATGCATCTTCCAAGCTATATCACAGCCGGAAAAAGCTACAAAAAGCCATATTGCTTGAACGAGTAAATATTGATGTGTCTGTCCTAAAAAAAAAACTGGTAGAGTTAATGCGACGTGTGGTAAATTAGTCAGGATGCACAAGGGTAACAAAAACCTCTTATTAACTTACTAGCTATTCCCACACACGTTGTGTGCGTCCTGACAATATTTTGTTCGACTTTGCTATGAAAGTAATCTATACCAAATTTTAAGACTCTTACGGCTTTACTTTATATAAAGTTACCCATCCCTGAATAAAATTCTACAATTTATTTAAAATTTTTAAAGTTATTGTAAAGCTATAAAAATTATTGTAAATGTGTTACTCATTATTTTAAAAGAGCGCCATCTGTTGACCAACCGTGCTTAAAATATATTTATTTGGAAAACAAAAGATGCCTTAAAGTATGCAATACATTTAAATCAGTAAAAAATGTCGGCGTACTTTCATTGCTTTTTCTCCACTTTCTAAAGTACCTCCTTACAAAATTTTGTTAAAATCCATCCAGTAGTTTTTACGTGTTACGAACACAAAGAGAAAGACGGGCAGACAGGAAATGAGTTACTATTTAATTAAATGTATAGATATAAAACTTTGAAATAAAATTTTTGCAGATATAAATGTACATGGAGATTTAAAGAATTATTTTTTTTTTTCATGTTAAAAAGAAAATTAATATAATTTAGTTGCTTTATTTTTATTTATTTTAACTATAAATTCTAAAAAAATATTTTTTTCTAATTTCCATTGGTTTTTTTTAATATAAGTTAAAGTTAAAGCTTTGTCCATATAATTATTTGACTGGGCCATAAGAAGAGATAAAATGATACTCAAAGCAAAATTATTTCAATGGTTTTCTTTGATAATTAGGTTAAATGCATATGTATTCATTATCCTTACTTCCTAGTGACTGACATGTACGTAGTCTTTAGAAACTTTGTCTTGTAACCACCCTTTTAGAATCTAGGATAAACTGCAGGTCTTCAAAGTTGTCCTTAAGCATTTGCTTTTAAGGAAGAGGTACAAGTGCAGAAAATAACTACATACTTAGATTTTTTCAATACGTTAAAGGAAAAAGTTCAAGGTTTACAATAAAATTCATGTATTAGCAACTAAGACAAATAAGGATTATAATCCGAAAAGCTATATCACAAAAAACGATTTTAAAATTATTATTCCAAAGAAATTTGTATATCTCAATTAGAAGAATCTAAAAAAAATTAAAATCGCATTAAAAACTAGAGTCTGGTTTTATTAACTGGAATTCAAAAGGATACCAATAAGGGCGGTTTCTGATGGTCCTCCCCTTAATACTATACAGACATTTCACGATGTCTCAGAAATTTTCTCTATACCACAATTACATTCAAAACAAAAAGAAATTGGCAAATGATGTTTTTGTTTGCAAAGTAATTCGAAAACATACTGCAGCTGGGTGTTATTTTATTACAGACGGTCTACCTCATTTAGTTACTTCAGGTTTTTTCCACTTTTTTTCAAAATCTTCCATTGTATGTCGCTAAGCGTTCAGGTCGCACGAAAGTAGTATTCACGTCAAAAATAGTCGATATAATCTATAAAATGATATTGGAAGTCGGAGAATGAAAGTGCATCTGGTGGTTTAGACTGTAGACATTTATTAATATTTGAAAATGAAAAAGAGGTGCACCTATGCCTTCGATATACATATATGCTGTCAATCGCATCCGTTACATTGACAGAGGTCAAACGACGATCTGAGTACATTAATCATATCTGTTGCATAGATTCGATATTATATGGGAGCAAAAACCACTGCATCTTGCCAAAAATAAAGTGATCTTTAACAATGACCTTGCATGTGGATTTTTTGGAAAAATTTAAAATTTTTACTGAAAATTTTGTATTTTGGTAAAAAAGTAAGGATAACAAAAGCGCTCACCCTTTTCTTATGTATCTTATAAAATATGTATCAATTTTTAATTTTTTCTGAAAATGTGATATTTTGAAGAAATTTTCATGGAAATTTCGATATTTAAGTCAAGTTCCATGGCACCTTAATCAGGTAGCCTCACTACAGAGGGGAAATATTAAGGCGAAAATTACAATTTTTTTATATGGATTTTGACAGTTAAACATACAATTTTTCCCTTTAAATGGAAGTTCAACTATTAAACTTCATACAAAAAAAATTATAATATTCGCCTTAATATTTCCCCTTCGTAGTGAGGTTACCTGATGAATGTGCCTTAGTCAACTTCCAATTTTAATAATATATATGTATATTTTTTTAATTTTCGATACAAAAAAAAAACAAAACAATAATAACATATGTATGTATGTATATGAAATATGCCCATATCTTCCTCTTATATGGACCGATTTTGCTGATTTTCAATAGCAAAAAATTAAACTATGCCTGACAGATTGGAAAGATTAAATCTGATGTACCTCCTCTAAAAAAAATTGATTTCAATATTCAATTGAATTGAATATTGTAGAAATTAAAAGTAAAAACTGAATGATTAAACTCTGGTGAAGGGAGGGAGGGATACAGTTGTGAAATTTATTAAGCATTGAAAAGAATAAAGCATCTTTAAAAATATAACCCCACAATGCATAGTGGGGCAGAAGATATTGCGGAAATAACTCAGTTGCCTATTATGAGCAACTTTCAATCTTCGACTGTAGTCGAAAGAGCGGATCGAACGAATTTTCATTTGACGATTAAAATAAATAGACGATTTTAAATTTAAAAATTCGAAAACTATTGCATTTATGTGTAGTTTAGCCTAAAATCAATCCTTTTTAAAGGGACAAAAATTTTCCTAAATAATATTTAAAAATGTTATATAAATAAATAATAAATAAATTTCGTTAACTTTCATCATTGTAGAAAATAGACGTCCTTCAATTTGACCTATTTTACATTGAAATTTTGACTTTATCCTAAATGTTTTAAAATCCCACAGCTGGGATTGGGAAAGAAGACTGCTGCAAAGAAGTTTCCATTTATTGCTGAAAATACTTTCGTGTTCTTTATGGCAAAAGACTAAAAAATTTACATTTTGGGATTTTTGTTCTTTATTTATGGAATTGTTGTATTTCCTTTATGGAAGCATCATTTTGTAGGTATTAACTAGATCTTTAAGACTATGTGTAATTTTTCAGAAATCAAAAAAAAAATAAGAAATACAAAGCTTTAAAAATTTGCAAGTGTGAGGTACTCAACATTGAGAACATAGCAGCTCCCCTAGACAGCTTCAAAATATAAGCTCAGATACTCCTCATGTCAAATTTTGGATCAATCGGCCTAGCCCTTTACGAATGGCTGAGTTATTTTCAAAATATTTTGAATCTCTCCCACTGTGCAATGTATTAAAACCATTAGTACGATTTAAATAGCTTTAGTAAAAAAACTTTAAGCTCTAATTTTCAATGGATTGTACAAGCAAGCGCCATGCATTACTTAGATCTTATTTGATAAAGTTTTACAATTTCATGACCATTAAAATTGACATTTAATAACTTACAAGCAATTATAAGTTATAAAACTTAAGTAAGCAAAAGAATTTAAAATAAAAATATTTATTTTGTTTCAGTCTAATGCAAACCATAAAATGCAAATAATTTATTGATTTAAAAAAAACACCCATTCTCACATATAAAAATATATAATTTTTTTTTCGCCATCAAATCATATTAACACTTTGAACAATTTATTCGTTTATTATAGTTATTTAAAAAAAAAAAAACACTATTTATTATTTGTTTTGTTTTCTTAATTTGCATTTATAGAAAAGTTGCACAAAGTGTAGGAGATATTATTGTGCAATTGGACGTATTCGACGAACAAAGAGAATGCGACGAAGCACAAAGCCTACAGGGCCCAAATGGCATCAACCTAAACTCACATCTTGACGTCTTCTATGCGATATTACGACAGGTATGTTTCTTCTCTGTAATTTACAAATTATTATTATTAGAAATATTATTAATTATTTTATCTTGCAAATATAATTAGTTTTAAGACAAAACAATTTAAAATAAATATTGAAAAATGCTTTTTGTCTGTGGGTAGTTCAATCTTTACCATCGAATTGAAGTGCGAATCACAAATATTTTATTTAATTTTTCTATATTGAATATTATAGAATTACTTCGTTTTGCAACTAAAGGGTGTTTTTTATAGAGGTATAGAACTTTAAGTTGGCATTACTTTTCAAGATTGCGACCGATTTAACAGCTGTCAAGTGATTTATTCTCAGTTTGGTTTGGCGATTCATCATGAATAGACTCACGGCTGAAAAACGCTTGAAAATAGTGCAAAAGTGCAAATAATGCTTGCAAATAGTGCAACTTCACGTTTGGACCTGTGAATTGGCCTCCAAGATCTTGTGATTTAACACCGTTAGACTACTTTCTGTTGGGCTATGTAAAGTCATTGGTCTATGCGGATAAGCCACAAACGCTTGACCATTTGGAAGACAACATTCGCCGTGTTATTGCCGATATACGGCCACAATTGTTGGAAAAAGTCATCGAAAATTGGACGTCCAGATTGGACTACATCCGCGCCAGCCGTGGCGGTCATATGCCAGAAATCATATTTAAAATGTAATGCCACAAGCTTTCGGATAAATAAATTCATGTCAATCGAATAATCCATCGTTATTTTATTGCAACTTAAATTTCTATACCTCTATAAAAAACACCCTTATATAGACTTTATTGTAGTGGTGAAAACTGGGGAACTGTATGTTGTCTCCTTTTTATTGTGGCCGAAAAACTCAGTAACTTCTGAAGCGATTAAAAAAAATTATTGAATATTTTTAAAAATTAAAGGGTGGCCCATACAACACACATGATTTTTATGTGTCTTGCGAACCGTAAAGGGCACCCATTTTAATTTTAACAAATTGCGTATCACCATAGTTCACAACAACAAAAAATAATAAAAAATAAACTTATAAATTAAAGGGTGTCCTCATAGCCGACTTAATTTGACGTATTTGGTTGCCCTTATCTTATAGAGAGACACTTGAAATTTACACAACATTTGTATAGCTCTGTGCAAAAAATATTGGTACAAGTGCAAATAATTAAAATTAGACATTGAAGGGTGTCCTTATAAGCGATGTAATTAAAGCTGTATTGCATTATCTCTTGAACCGTTTTAGATAGACCCTTGAAATTTAATGAATGTGTATATTATAGACAAACACTTGAAATTTACACAGAGTTCGTGTTGCTGTATCCACAATATTAATAAATAAAAAGTTAAAGTTAAAGGGTGTGCCCATAAGTGACTTACTTCACGTACATGGCCTTATCTCTTTGACCATTATACATAGATAGGTATGCGATAATAACATAATAGCAGGTGTAGGTATTGTGTAACGTAATGTATATGTATGCATTAGAGTATCCATTTAATCGGGTTTTGATTTTACTCGAGCAAACAATTATCCGATTTTGCAATTTAAATTTTCGTCGATTAATCGATTAAGGTTTTTAAATTACTCGAATAACTCGAATTAAGGGCGCATATTTAAAAAAATTTGTATCCAATGAGAAAAGACAACCGTACAAAATTGATTAAAAATTTTTAAAAATGTTTTATTGTTTTGTTTACTTTAGTTAAAAAATTATTTTCATTTCTTCCTCCAATACGCAAACAAATTTTGAGCATAAATAATATGAATTATTTCATAGCTTTTCGGTAATATAAAATATGAGTTAGATGCCCCTGTAGGCTAGTAGGTAGTATGCTAGTCTACGAGTCTGGCGGTTGTGGGTTCGATTACCAAAAAGTGTTTCACTACAACGAGTGAAGAAGGTCTTCGTTAGTATGCTCGATAATTAAGTTAGATTTTAATTTGTAATTGTATTGAGACATTGAAACAAAAATATGAATTATTTCATAAATATTATGATTTTGTAAATGTAAAAATGTTAGATACTTGGAAATGTGAGGAATCCTCGTAGTAAGAGGAATTCTGAAATCTGCTTAGTAACAGGGCAGTTTATAGTTTATCTATTAAGATAAACTGTACACTAAATAAAAAAATTTTAAATATTTTAAATACGTTCATATTGTTTATTACGATGTTCATAAACTTTTATTCAGTTTGGGGAAAAAACTTATAATCCATTTATGTAAAAATTCATGGGTTATCTGTAATATTTTTTCTCTATGTGTTTAGTAAACACGTCTAGTTCGAAATTATTTTTAAACGAACTTATAAGAAGTAAAAAATCAGAAAATTGGAGATCTTAATACAAATTAATTTTATTCGATTTGTCGATTAACCGACATAAATTGTTCGAGATATTATCGAAAATTGCAATTTTTCTTATTCGAACAATTAATCGACTTAAAATTCTACGATTAATAGAGAGATGAGTGGATACTCTAGTATGTATATAAGACCATTCGTTCCCCTCGTATTTTCTGTTATATTGGTGATAAATAATACGATCTGCATAAAAATTTCGTTTCTAACAGAGCTTAACCTAAACAGCGCGTAAGGCGTTACAACGTCTAGTGCCTAGATTTGAGCAAACTTAAATAAGCGGAAAATGGAGATATAATCGCCAGATAAAGCAGAAAATAACTCAAATGGCTCCACTCTTACACAAAAAAAAACAATAACAGTTTGTTTGCACCCAACTTCACTATCTAACGCTCTGTCAAAATTGGATTTTCCAATTGCCAATTGCGTTGACGCCGCTATTTAGGTTTGCTTCATACATTTTCTATGTATGTACATGAGAATTGTTGAAGTTATTTTACGCCTTACGCGCTTGTATAGGTTAAGCTGTAAATCATAAACCGGCCAGGCCTCTCGCATTTAAGTGGTAAAAATTGTCTTAAAAAGATGTGCGGCTGTATTTATTAATAACTCAAACCCAAATGTTTTCGTGGTTTAGTTATATAAACTTTTTTTGTTATAAAAGAACAAATATTTTGTTCGTACAAACTATTAACCCACGATAGGCCGTTAGTATTTTGGAATTTTGAGTGGCTCCCGTTCAATTTTGTAGGCTTATAAATAGGAAAACTCCGCATCAAGTGATAGAACAAGTTGAGCTCATTTAGTATATGGATAAAGTTTCTTTCTGTTTTATAGCTTAACGACCAAAACCTGAGTCAGGTCCACAATATTATTAAGCAATTTTAATACTGAAACCCTAGAAAATACGCAATCGCGATTAATCGACGGGTGTTAATGTTGTTTTGAACTTAATTTAATTTATACGTTATTGAAAATTCATTTATTTTTTACCTCTCCGATTTTATCTATCGAATTAGTCGCCAAGTGTGTACAAAGTAACAAAATTTAGAAATCGGTTAGATAAATTTGGAGACTCATAAACATAAAATTCTCTTTTAACATTTTTTATCTCTAAGCCCGAGTCGGGAAAACAGTCATAGCCAGTCTATGTTTCCAAATTCATTTAAATCGATTCGGCCGAATAACAACGCTCATTTTCTCCTTTTGGTTCCCTACTAGGTCTGTGTTCTAAAAGCAGATATGAATCTCTCCAGGTTTTAACTTCCTTTAAAATAGATTAAGCCCCATAAAAATGCCCCTTTCCTTTTTTCTCCCCTCTAATTCGATGTTTTGAAAAAAGACATAACCTATTGCTCCTTCTAAATAGTTATTATCACTTTAAATTTCATTATAATTCGTTCATCGTGTTTGAAGCTCAAATTAACAAACAATCGGACTTCGAACAGATTTATAATATACATACGGCTATATGATCGAGGATTTTAGTTTGTATTTTAAGCAATTGTTTCAATAGTTTGGGGTGCTGTAGCTTAGGTAGTTAGCACGTCGACTACTTAGCTTTACATGTTGGCTTGCGTCGCTTGAGTTCGCATACCAGCCGCGTAAATCATCAAACATAAATTTTTTCTGATATTTATTAGGTTTTCTACTCTTGCTAACGTGTCGCCAAAGTAAAATATTAATAAAATGGCTATATAGTTTCAAAATTAATGTGCCTACTTGACACAAGAGGTCCTGCAACACTAAACTACAAATAATTAATGAATTGCCAAAAGTGAAGCATTTCCTTTTTTTTGACCACCTGTCTTATATGTATTTTCTTCCTTTCCACAAAGGGAGAAACTTAGGGCTCATCAGATAACACCGGGAACTTTTTACAGATAGGAGATAGGCATTTTTCACACCATATACATATATATTACTTCCGTAATCAAATATAATTATAATGGTGTAATCAACATGTTGTATTTAACATTAAAATGTAAATTTTAAACAATTTAAAAAAACAATATTTTTTTATTCATCCATGTTTTTAAATCGTTTGACAAGTACAAGTGTAATTGCTAACAATATCCCAGTTTGAAATAGAAATTATTTGTTATTGGTTTAGAAATTATCTGTTGATTGTTAGTAAAATATTAAATTAAAGCAACAAAAAAATTGAAAAAGCAAACGATGTTGAGAGTATTTAGCAGTTTGTAATGTATTCACCATATTAGTACATAATTTGTCAAGGTTGCTTGTAAAAAAACTTTTTTTTAAAAACAATAACTACTTTGACGATAATAAAACTGAGATGTGTGGAGTAATAATAAGCAGTACAGTTGGTGATAAAAGTTTGTAATAGGAAAGCTTTAAAATAAATCGGTCATTTGGGAATCAGAATCACACACGTAGGGTTCAATATTTTCACATGTTTTAGCAGACATTAAAATAAACTAAAAGTACTTACTTACTTACTTATTCCTGCCCTCATTCTAATGCCTTGCAGTGTATAGGTCTTTGCGAAGACTTCTCAACTTCGATCCATCTTGTGCCGCTGTTTTGGCTGTTCTAGGCTCTATTCTTTGTATTGTCAGAATATTATTGATTGTATCCTACCATTTTATTCTTCTTCTTCCTCTGCTTCTCGTCGTACCTCTCGGTCTTGGTTCTCATAATGGTTTCGGCAGGCGGTTCTCTGGCATTCTAGCCACCTGCCCAAAGCACCTTAATTGCGTTTGATTTTGTTGTTCAGCGATTCTGTATTTAAACTGACTCGTATAGTGACGTTTCGTATTCTGTCTCGTCTTGTTTTATCAGTCCATTTTGATGATTATTATCACTACATAAGAGGCAATTATTGACAGCCATTTAATTAAAAATATGTTTCATTACTGAAAAAATTTAAAAATTTTAGATCAATGTTGCCTTTGGCCCATTCATTCAGGCATGAGTCTATTGATCATAAATTGCCAAACCAAATTAACCTCAAAACAACTGATAACTGTCAAATCAGCTATCAAAAAAAAAAGGTCTCTCAATTTAAAGTTCTCCGCCTCTAAAAAACACTCCGTATTATATAAATTTTTATTTATTTATAAATTTTTGCCGCGACCTCGGCGGCACACCTCTATCCGATGCTCCAAATTTTCGATGACGCTGAGGCATAATTGAGGACCTATGCCGTTAATGGGCCGAATTATCTCATCCTTTAGATCTTGAATTGTTGCTGGCTTATTGACGTACACCTTTTCTTTCAAATAACCCCAAAGAAAGAAGTCCAACGGTATCAAATCACATGATCTTGGCGGCCAATTGACATCGCCACCACATGAGATAACACGGCCATTTAATTTGTCGCGCAAAAGAGTCATTGTTTCGTTAGCTGTGTGGCAAGTGGCACCGTCTTGTTGAAACCACATATCATCCACATCCATATCTTCCAATTCGGTCCATAAAAAGTTCGTTATCATCTCACGATAGCGAGCACCATTCACAGTAGCGTCTTGACCATCCGCACAGCCCATAAACCGCACCAAACAGTCACTCTTTGTGCATTGGTTTTTTTACAATCACTCTTGGATTATCATTTGCCCAAATGCGACAATTCTGATTATTGACGAATCCACTGAGGTTAAAATGTGCCTCATCACTAAAGATGATTTTCTTCGAAAATTGATCATCCACTGTAGCAATTTCTTTCCACCATTCTGACCATTGCTCTATTGTGTATCTTTCTATGGTTCAAATTGAGTTGGTCTGAAATAGAGAAATTTCAAATGAAATGCAGAAATAAAATTGACATTTAGGTGTGGTTCACTTTCAACATCGGCCCTTAAAATTTAACCACCCGTTGTAACCATTCATAAATATAATAAAAAAATATTTTTTGTTTTCTCTCTATTTTACAGGTGGCCGATACACCACAGGAAGTGCCATTCCTTAGTATACTGCAGCATTTGTTGCGTATTGATCCTAAAGAACCAGTCAGTGATGTTATTTGGGACACAACAGAAAAATTAGTTCACCGTGCTACACTACTTGAAAATCATGAAGACTCTGTGCGATTGTTGCGCACAACTACAGCACAAAAATTCACATGTCAAAATTGTCGCAGTGATGCTACAAGTCCAACACGTAAACCAAATGGTCCTATTGCGCCACCCCCGCCACCACCACCTGCACCAGCTCCACCACCAAACTCCGTTAATGCCGGCAAAGGAGCCCCACCGCCACCTCCTCCACCTATGAAAATGTGTAATGGACCACCAGCACCACCGCCCATACCCGGAGCACCACCGGCTCCACCGCCTGGCGGTAAATTGTTAAGCGTTAAGAACACTATGCCAGCCCGTTCTCTAACACCCGAACCCCGCGTTAATGATATACTGCTGCCCCAGCAAGACACTCCAGCGCCCAAGGCGAAAATGAAAACTTTAAATTGGGGCAAAATACCCCCTCACAAAGTGTTAGGTAAACAAAACCTGTGGACTATTGTGGCAAATGATCATCAGGACAGCTCTACGGATGATTTGGATTGGAATGAAATGGAAGGCTTATTCTGTTTGCAATCGACCAGTACACAGGGTTCACCGAAATTGGGCAGAGCCGACAGTGGAAATGGCAATAGCGGCGGCTATGATACTTTGGATCGTAAATCAAAGAAAGAGAGTACGGAGATTAATCTTTTGGACGGCAAACGAAGTCTCAATGTAAATATATTCCTGAAGCAGTTTAAGGGGTATGTAGAATTATCTAGTTTAAAATTGTTATTTCATTTAAAAAGAAAGACATTAGAGATATTCAGTGTTTAAGACAAATGGTCTTGCAAATGTGCAAATGTGCAAATGCGTTATATCATTCACATTTAACAAAAACAATAGGTATTTTGTTGTTGGATTTCACAAAAAGCTATGATATTCTGCACTGAACTGAACTCCGCTATTGTAATTTTCACCAAGCTATTATAGCTGGCAACTTCAAACGAATTTCTGAAGTAAAGTTGATGATAATCTTTTCAATCTCTTTTAAATTTTTATTTTGTAAATTAATTTAATTAAAACCGTAAAAGCTCCGCTCAGTAACCACAATAAACAAAATGTGAAAGAGAAAAGAAATATCACTTTAAAAACTTGTACAGGAAATATCACTTTATAAAATTGTAGGATGACAAAGCGGGTAAAAACTGAATTTGTCTTCCTTATTAAAAAAATATAAATAAAATCTAATTCTAACGAAAAAATATCAAAACGTGTTTTAATGATCACTATGTTGTGTAAATGAATATTTCATTCTGAGTCAATTAGTATAACTTTAGAAAAAACAATTTTTTAGGAAGACAGAAAAGTACCATAAAAGTATATGCAGAAAATACATTGCAGCCAAAACTATTAGTGCAATTTTTAACGTATAAAATTAAGTGTTTGTAGGGAAATTTAAAAAAGGAGTACATACCTGAATGGGCTTAAAATAGAACATTCGGTTAATCTTTGGTACTTTTTATAACATTTCGATTTCAAAGCTTTAGATAAGTATGTCAAATATACCTTTCGGGCTGAAAAATCACAAAAGGGACAAAATCGACAAAAGGATACTTTCTCTGAATTATAGTTCACTTTTGTTATGGAGATACCCACAAGTGATCACGAAGAAAGTGAGAAATCTGTATATATAATAAAACTGCAACAGTGCCATTTCTGTATATAAATATTTTTTGAAAATTTTGTTGCTGGTGCATATAGTAATCAAAATAGAATACAAAACACAAAACTTTGGAATCACATCACGTAAAAACTACTGGAAGAATTTTAATAAAATCTTGTTAGGAGGTACCTTAGTATCTCGGTTCAAATATAGGATACTTTTTTCCGCAAAAATATCTCACTTTCAAGAGAAAATAACACAAATTGTGAAAGTACGCAATATTACAGACTTAACGGTACTGCAAACTTGACAGCACCTTTTATTTTTGAAAGCGGGATATTTGCAACACTATTTACATAAATCTAAAATAATTTTAGAATTTTATATAAATTTTAGAATTTTATATAAAGTTATTGTTCCTGAGTAATTACGCAGGGATGGAAACCTCTATATAAACAAAATACATAAACCGTAACTGAATATAAAAGTTAGAATCTTAAAATTTGCTGTGGATTACTTTTAAAGCAAAATCGAACACAATATATTCAGGGCGCCTACGACGTGGCACAGCTAGTCAGAGATAAATGTATACATTAGTACTTTTTCTTTATTTAAGTTTAACTTTTATCTTTGTGTTCAATTGGTCATAAACTTGAAAGGTTAACACATTTAGTTTGCGGCAGGCTTGAGGGGTCGCAATTACATTTTGTAATTAATTACATCCTGTTGGTGAAAAATAATAAAAGTTTTATTCTAAAAATATTTTTTCCAATTTTGAGTATGGACCCATAGGAAGTACAAAACCTATAAAGAGTTATAAATTAAACCAGTGCCCATAAAAACCATAACAGTGGACCCAGGCAATACCGGGTAACACAATCTAGTTAATATTTGAAATTTCTTTTTTGTACGTTTGTTTGTGCATCAATCAAGGCGAACATCTTAAACGATTTCAATGGAATTCAAAACACAGATAGATATTTATCTAGGCGAAGCAATAAGCTACGTCTGTTTTCAAAACTCGGACCCAAAGGGGCAAAAACAGAGAGAAACCGGTATATTAGGAAATTTCTAAATCGATTTCGCAATCTGCGAGGCTTCTGGCTCAACTGCAGAAAACACTTTTTTGGCAGAAATCAAACTTGCAACCCCAAGACTGATAGACCAGCGCGCTAGCAATCAATCTTTAGAGGCTCTCAAACTACATGGCAAATTGAACCCAAGGCTACACATTTGATTTCATAAATAATTTTTTCTTCCTTGAGAATGGTTCCACGGGATAGACAAGGACTATAACGCGCTACATTTACGGAACTACTCATTGTTGAGGTTAAAGTCACAAAAAAATAGCAAAAAAAGTAGACTTCATACGATCAGCGTTATATTGAAATATACCAACACATTGGTGCTGGCAAAGTATTTGGTATTTGGTACCGATAAAGAATATTTGACAACTAAAACGATAAATTTGTATTGCTATTATATAAACGGAAGTATTGGGTACTAATAAGTACCCAATTGAAAATTATTGAGAAGCATCGAGTAACTGAAAGAAGTAGAATTGCCAGGACTATTTACTACACATTGTGGATTTTTTAATAACCGTTTTTCTCCGCTGATGTCACTCATTTTTCGCCTGGTTAGTATATCGAAATAAATATAGGGAATAACCAATAGGTGGCGCTGTTTTTCTCCCATACCATTCCATTTCAAGAAATTTTTTCTTTGTTGAGAATAGACTGAAAGGATGAACAAATACTATAAAGGGTTATCCATTTTATCAATGCTTAGAAAGACCCTTAGGGTCGACCCGACAACCAGGGGTAAATTAAACTATTTTAAAACTGTTGAGTAATTAAGTAAAATATTTTAATAAAAAATGTAAAGTAACTTTTAAATTTTAAAAGCTTTGCTCTGAGGTAACATTAAAACTGACAGCTTCTTAAAAACTTTGCCCACAATTATTGTTTTTATTTTAGATACAATTCCAACGAAGACATCGTTCAGTTAATACAAGATGGCAGCCATGAGATTATAGGCTCTGAAAAGCTTAGAGGTCTTTTAAAAATATTACCCGAAGTTGATGAAATCGATATGCTTAAAACATTTAATGGGGATCGTCAACGTTTGGGTAGAGCAGAAAAGTTTTTGCTACTACTAATGGAGGTACCAAAGTAAGTAATTAAAAAAAGATAGCTGTAATAACACGAGAAAACATTGTCATTTTCTAACGCTCTTTCTATTTATCTTCTCAAATCTATTAAGTTACAAATTGCGCATTGAGAGCATGTTACTCAAAGAAGAATTTGCCGCAAATATTACGTATTTAGATCCCTGTATAAATGCCATGATTGAGGCGGGTGATGGTAAGCTTTTATTACAGAGAAGAGCAGAAGTAAGTGAAATTCTTAACAATCTGATTTTATTTATTATAGATCTTATCAATAATAAAACTTTACAAGAAGTCCTGTATATAGTTGTAGTGGCAGGTAATTTTCTTAACTCGGGTGGTTATGCTGGCAATGCCGCCGGTGTTAAGCTGTCATCTTTAACCAAACTTACCGACATACGCGCCAATAAACCGGGTATGAATCTCATACATTTTGTCGCTATACAAGCAGAAAAACGCAATCCTGCCCTACTCAACTTTACCAATGAGCTTAGTAATTTAGAAAATGCTTCCAAGTATGTTTAACATTAAATCTAAAGGAATTTTAGGTTAAATTACAATATTTTGCTTTTATTCTCTAGAACAAATATCGAGCAAATCAGTATTGATATAAAAAATCTGGATACTCAGTTGCAAAAAATTAAAAAACAAATTGAATTACCCAACACCGACGAAGATATAAAAGAGCAAATGATGGAGTTTTTAGAAAGTGCCGAGAGTGAAATAGCGATTCTTAAGTCTGGTATGGATGCCGTGGAATCGATGCGTTTAAAATTATCAGAATTTTTCTGTGAAGATCCGGCCACATTTAGACTGGAGGAATGTTTTAAAACGTTTCAAACTTTTTGTGATAAATTTAAGCAGGCTGTCAAAGAAAATGATCGTCGCCAACAGTTGGAAGAACAGGCTATTTTAAGACAAAAGCAAAGAGAAGAACAATTGGCGAGAAGAGCTAAATATGGTGGGTTATCGTGTTTCTATGCTTAAAACTATTTTAATCAATACATTTTTAATTTTAGCTCAAAACAATGGTACTCCAGTTTCTGATTATGAAAATCAATATTCATTTGACTCATCTTTTGATGCACGAGCTAGCCCGGCTTTATCACGAAAACGCTTCGGTTCTTTCAACAATGGCTCCTTGGAAATCAACAACAGTTTTATACGTATGGAGACTTCAAATGGTAACTGTGATGGCATGTCTCCTGACATTACGCCAAATGGTAGTATGAGACGACGCAGAAGTCGTGTCATGGCCGAAGAAGATGATCTCATGGAGTTTTTAAGAACTTCTGGTCACGAGCGTAATAGTCGAGATCGAAAAGCAGCTTATGGAAGTTTGGGTAATAGAAAATAAGAAAATTATTTTACTTTCAATAACAATTTATAATTTTGTATTTTAAGATCGCTCATGGGCACGTCGCGCCCGTTCAGGTAGTTCTAGTCGTAAACGTCCCGATTTGTTAAATATTGACTTTGGAGTCGATAGGGAGAGAGCCGCATCTCCTCTACCAACTAATGTTGCAGAGAAGACTTCACCGTTGTCGCCCAGTAATGGGGAAATTGTACCACCCGCTCAAGATGAAACAAAACCAAGGTAATGGTATAAACAAAAAGCTTTAATTTCGTTTAATAATTTTAATTATTGTTTAGAATATCTCGCGAATGGCGTCAAAAGATCGAAACCTGGTTACAATCGAACGAAAACGATGAGAAACAAGACGAAGAGTACAGACGTAAGCGACGTTTGGTTAACATCAATAGACGTTCGCTTGAAAACGAATCGGGTAAGTTTTATTTTAACATTCTAGAGATGAAAATTAAGTAAAATATTGGTATTTGCAGAAAGCGAACGAAAGTTGGATACATTGCCTGAAGAGAAATTTGTACCAACCACACCGAATCCCTGTACTAATAATACTAACAACTCTAACTCCAACAATAATCAGTCAAAGGATAACTATAAGCGGGTGTACCCAGATTGGAAACCATCTAAAACCTTAGACACCGATGTTGTCGGTACGTTACAAGCTTTGGAAGGTAATATATATGAAAACTACTTTTTATGTTTTCTATCACAAAAATAAAACTTAAAATCTCCATCCCCTTTTTTAGATGTAAATAATAAAGTTAATGAAAATTCCTACAAACAAAGGGAAAATCCCAGCACAGCGGAATCAGATGAAACCGTTGCAACAAAATCATCAGCTCTTGTAAATAATGTTGCGAAATCCGATGACGTTGTTTACAGAAGACAACGTTCATTAGAAAACAATACTTCTCAACTTGAGTCTATAGCAGAGGAAGATCGTCGCAAATCTCTGATACAACAATTGGGCGAACGAGATGCTACCGATCGCTTAAAAATCTACATACGTTCCCCTTCCACCACAGATAAGGACCAGAGCACAAGTAAACATCGTTTAACGGGTCTCTTCGATGCCATTAAGTCGCCGTCCTCGACTTATGAAGTTGCCGCCAAAACAGCTAGTAGTACCAAAGTAAATACCGAAAATCATATTAAGTCTCCCACATCCAAAAATCGTACAGCCAATAGTCAAAATAAATTCAATTTTGAAGATGTACAAAGCGAAGTCAGCAAATTGGAAACAAGTACCTCAAATATACAAAATAAACCAAGTCACAAATCTACAATGAGCTCAAATCGTAAAGAAATCGATGCTGATAATATTGAAACACCGCCAGTGTCGAGAAGAATCATATCTAGTCCTACCACCACTCTAATAACAGTCAATAGAACAGTGCCAACAGAAACAAATACCAAGAAGTGTAAAGAAGAAGTAGAAGAATGCAATAGTAATCTGGAGGCTGCAGAGGTACCTGGACATTTTGATCGTTATTCATTAGCTAGACGCACGAGGCGTTATAAGCGTCCTACAGATTATAGCAGTGGAAATGAGGACCTAACTTCTACCAAAGATTCTAGTGAGGAAAATTCTTTTTCACAAATAGCCAAGAACACAGAAATCCAAAAATCTCAAACCAAACCCGAAAACAACTCTTTAGCCTCAACAGCCTCGGTTGACAACATTGTAACCGAAAATAAAAGCAAGCGTCCAAATATCTCAATCAAAACTATAACCAAGCTAGAGAAAGTGGGACGCCACATAAGTTCAATTAATCAGGAGGATGTACAAGAAGCTTTAAGAAATCTCAAATCACCCACGGACTGCCCAGAACGCTTATGGAGTCCGTCACGTGAGTTAATGTCCCCAAAAACAACATCCAGCAATAATACAACCACAACACCACATGGTTCTACATTAATAAAAATATCCAATCATGAGCTTAACGATGAAGGTTTTGAAGAAACACAAAGTCTAGTCTCAGACACACCATCTCATGGTAAAGAAAGCACAAATTCGTCTTGCAATGAAGTAAACGAGTTACCCAAGCTAACACAAAAATCCGTGTCACAAAAAACCACACCAATTCAAAAGATTTCCAGCCGCTTGGCAGATAGATTACAATTATCAAGGTTACGTTCATCCTCTTCCAAGTCACAACCTTCCTCAAACGCTGCCTCGCCTCGCAGAACGGCCTCATCCGTTGATCGCGCTCGAACGACACGTATGCCAAATGGGCAAATATTGCAGGCTCCAGCAAGCTCTACAGCAGCAGCCCATATGAGCCATTTCACCAATAATGCCATTAAAAGAGCCACCGCTATACGCAAGACTATAGCCAATTCGGAGCCTTCGTCCTCATCTTCCGGTTCAACAAAACGTGATGTAGAGCGCAGTAGCTCACGCAATAGCTTACGTTCTTCCCGTTCGTCCATCAACAGCGGTACCTCCACCCAAACCGTTAAACGCATGCCTATTGGAAGTAGCAGTTTAAATAAGTCTTCGCTACAAACTGTATCCGTCGATTCGTCACCCAGTAAGCGTCCCTTAACAACACAAAATTTACGCAACAATCCTAGTCGTTTGGCTGGCCTAGGTGGTGTACCAGCAAGTCGTTCTAGCTCTAGCGGTTCCAGTGTTGGTCCCCACATTGTTGTTGTACGTCGTCTTAATTCTTCAACGCCAAATACCCAACAACGTCATACGTCCAGCTCAAATTTGGGCAGTACTAGTTTTAAGGAAAATCAAACAAATATAGGCTCTTCACGTTCACAATCCGCTCGTAGCGCTCTAATAGTCAAGGCAAATGTAACGAATCCAAAAAACACAACCCGAACGGTTACACCACGAAGCAATTCTAGTGCAAGAGGTGTAAGCAGTTTCATGAGACCCACAACGGCTAGTAGCACAAAACGCAATAAATAGGACCATGAAGGTGAAAAAGCAAGTAATATACGTTCAAATACATTCCAAAAAAACAAAAAACGAAAGAAAAACAATTGAGATTAGAAATAGTAAAATTGTTAAAACAAAAAGTTATTTAAATGTTACTAGATTTTTTTTTTTTTTTTGAGGTTAAGATATCATACACTACTATTTATTCTGGGAATATTGTTAACAGAAAATTCAACAATTATATAATAAATTCATTAAATTTTAGGGAATTATAATTTATTTGATGAAGTATCGTTAAAAGAGAGCTTTCAAAAACATTGTTCTCTTCGAAGTATATAGCTTTTTATCGTTTGAAGCTTTTATATTATAAAAGCTCTTCTTATATCAGTATACTAGAAGTAAGCAAGTGTAAATATAGACAATAAAGATTTGACTAGTTATTTGAGTTAAGGCTTTATTAGTCTTTACGTTCTGTTGCCGTTCTGTCAAGTTTTATTCTGTTTTATTGTATTTTTGTAGTTACTGGTACATTTTCCGTAAAAACGCATACATTACGCTGCTTTTAAGGAGCAATTTTTACTGTTTTGAGCATTAACTTTCTACTTCAAACATTCTAGCTGATTCGTAACGGCACGTAAATTAAAAATAATTCTGGGGTTAATCGCCACATTCGGTATCGAGTAAAATCTCTCGTAATTTTCCATTTTGTTATCATGGCACTCGATATCGAATAAAAAGTATCGTAATTTCATTTCAAAGGAAATGTTTTTAAACCGTGTTTTCTTGTTCACTTGTTGACTTATTATTAACCTCTTACAATTTGATATAAATAACGAATCGATACATGTCGAATGGCATAATTAGCTTACTTTTTTTTGTTATTCGATACGATAGTTTACTCGATATCTAATGAGGTGATTAGGCCCCTGTCTTCAAAAGCTTGTTAATGTTTTGAAAAAAAAACTCTTTTTGATTTGATATTATGATGATATTACCTACATACATATATTGTCATGACAAAATGAAGACTTTTTAAGAAAAAATTCGCAAAAAAAATTAGGTTAATAGTCTGATCAATAATATAAGACGATGAAAGCTTTAGTTTGTGTCTAGATGAATTTTATTATCCTTTTTGCTACTTAAAACAACATTTTTGGAAAATAGCTTTCAGCAGACATTATCCTTTAAATTATTAATTGTCGACTTGTAATCATTTTTATATTTAAGATATTTTGTAGTAAATATTAACGAACTGTAAGAAGACTGTAATGCCATCTTGGCTATAGCGCCATCTATTAGAAACATATTCTGGCCAAGGTTATAAATTCCGAATATCTAAATTCTGGTATTACACTAAAAAATAATTCGGAACAAATCTTTTTGGAATTCTGCAATTTTTTTTAAGTGCAAATTATGCTCTCCAACGTCGTTCCGTTTAAAACCTTCTACAATATTCACTTGCCTGCTTTACTTTATATGTACATATGTAGGCTAGTCGATTTAACGGTGATCGTCTGTCTGTGTTCGGGTTGAAGTGTGTTTTTTCGAGGACTCCCAAAAACTTGGGAAACATATATATCAAAAATGAGATATTTAAAAAAAATCGAGTTCCTCTATTATCTATTAGTTGCGCAAAATAAAATTTTTCAATTAAGCTTTAGATATTAAAAGTTTTCAGTAAATACCAGAGAAAAACGGGTTTTGTCTTGTATTAATTTATAGTGATTGGTAGGGCGCTAGAGCACATATTTGTCTGAAAGTTGCGGATTTTAGACCCGCCAAAGACTCTAGTTATTTTTTTGGAGACTACCCAAAGACTATGCTTCCAGAGTTATCTTTAAAAAAAATTATAAAATGTTTTTATTTGTAACGCAATAAAAGCTTTACGGGCTTATTAAGCTCAATTGGCTAAGCGACGTGTCCGTTATCTCACAAATTGCAATCATTTTGATATTTAAGATATTTTTGTAGTAAATATTAACGAACTAAAATAAGACTGTAACGCCATCTAGGCTAAGGTTAATAATTCCGAATATCGAAATTCTGGTATTACTCTAAAAAAATAATTTGGATCGAATCTTGGCGCGAATTTTTAAGCGCATTTATGCTCTTCCACGTTCTTCCGTTTTAACTATTCACTTGCCTGCTCTACTTTATATGTAAATAGGCTAGTCCATTTAACGTGTTCGGGTTGAAATGTGTTTTTTCGAGGACCTCCAAAAACTTGGGAAACTTTCCTGGACCTACATAAAAAAGGCGAGTTCCTCTTTTATCCTTACATTTTCAATGTAGGTGTTTTCCAATCCGAAAATTTCCTAGAAAAAATTACCAATTAATCGATAGTTCAATATACACATAAAATTAAACAGTAAATTCGAAAAACTGTATGGATATTAATAAAATTTTGGTTGGAGGTACCTTCTTAGTATCGTAATTCAAATATAGGATATTTTTTCCGCAAAAATGTCTTATTTCCAAAAGAAATTGTATAAAAAGCAGTGAAAGTACGCAATTTTGCCGATATGCATACTTTAAGGTATATCGGTAAAATTCCGAAATTCAAAGCGGGATATTTTAAAGGTGCTGCATACATTACAGTGCCTTTTATTTTTGAAAGCGAGATATTTTTAACCCACTTTGTAATAGAGCTTTACAATAATTTTTAGAAATTTATAGGTATAAATTTTAGAATTTTATCCAGGGATGGAAATAAGTATATGTGAAGCACTATAAAGGAAAGAGTCTTAAAATTTGGTATGGCTTACTTTTTCAAAGCAAAATTAAACAAAACATTGTCAGGACGCTCACAATGTCATGTATAAAATAATATTCCTACAAAAACTGGAATTTTTGCCAAAAATCTCGAAATTTCACAACAAAAATTATATCACTAAAAAATCGAATCCAACAAAAAAAATTTAATTTGACCAAAAAATCTTCATTTCATAAAAAATCGAAATGTTAATTAGAAGATAAAATTTTTTTCATAGAATTTCAAAATGTTACTAAAAGTTATCAAAATTTTACCAAATACCTTGAAATTCTACCAAAAAATCCTTCTTTCTTAAAAAAAAACTTAATTGAATCTTAAACGATTTAATGATAAAATTAGGACATTTTTAAAAATAAAGATTTTTGGTAAAACTTTATGTATTTTTTTTAATTTTAATTAAGAGTCCTGCAATTCAAAAAAGCTAGTTTTGGTTGGCATCCTTTAGACTTCCTTGGGCTGGCTCTTGAGGGTTTATTATTTATACTATGAACGGTAATAAACCATTCTGATTGAATGTATTTATTTTTCTGATGACGTAGTTTAATTAATCTGCTTATAAAAAGTCCTTCTTGTCTTTAAAGACGAAAAAGTTTCCTTGTGTGTGTAACTAACTATAAAGCAATGCAAAAAGCCCAGCCACCAAATAATAACAGAGTTAGTTTAGTGGCTGAGCTTTTGAAGACCTCTAAATTTTCTTTTCTTTCCGTTTTTTTTTCATTAAGTGGGGTCTAAGAAGACTTGACATTGACAAGCAGAACATGAATAATTTTTCATCAATGTGGAATTTGCAACATTTGAAAGGGTCAGCCACGTAGCTTAATTAAGTTGATTTTAAAGTTGAGCTCTTTGTTCATATTAAATACAAACATATATTTAGCTAAGATTAGTCAAAATTATAATTCCTAAAAATTTAGTGGATTTAATAGAAGAAAAAACACAAACCAGCAATCCAATACCAAATCAATAATTAGATTATTTTTTACATGCAAGTTGAATTTATGAAAACATAATAGAGAATTTATTATTAACGAAAAAAAAATAAATACCTTAATCAAATACAACAAAAACGTCCTTAAATCTTAAACAAAAATCTTGAAAAAAATCAAAGTTAAAATAATAAAACCGTCCAAATTCTTACAAAATTATTAAAAAGAAATTTTTGAAACAGCAATAAAAAACCCCCTTTTAAAAAAAGTAATTAATAAGATAAAAAATCTAAAAATTAGATACAACACATTTTAAATAAACCCCCCCCCCCCCTTGAATGAAAGAAAAAAACAAAAATAACAAATATATATTTTTATATAGAACCAGTAGCGAGTAGAACCTAAAACCTCCAATTAAATATAAAAAAACACAATAATGCCTTAAATTATGGCAATTCAGAAACTTTTTTAAAAACTTTTTTAAAATTAAATTTATAGCAATCGAGGGTTTCAAAACAAACGATTTAAAGCAATATTGTGTTTTTATCCCTACAACAAAATATTTTAAAATAATTAGAATCAAGGCAAGTTAGACTACTAGCAAGGGAGAGCGGACAACTTAAGAGAATTTTTTATTAGATGTTTTTTTTTTTATAATGTCTTGAATAAGGCGAAGCCATTTACTAGATGTTGCAATGGTGGAATAATTAATTTGCCCTTTAGCTTTCAAAACGTCAAACTTCATATATAAAAAAATATTCTTTCTTTTTTTTTAATATAGAGTTTGAAATTTCGTGCAATGGGGCACTTAAAAGTAATTTTCAACTGTCAAACTCCATATAAAAACAAGTAAATAAAGTTCTCCTAAGTTTTCTGCTGTACCTAGCAAGTTTAGCTTCTTTCATAACCCTCGAATAGAATTTATGTTATCATCTTGAAAAACTGTTTTTATCAATTTAAAACTTAATGTTTAAGAAAAAATATAAAAAACTGGTGCTATAGGCACCAGCAAGTCACAAATTTTTAAACGAGAAATAATAACTATTAAAATAAAAGGCAATGTAAACAATGGGACCGTTCGGAAATCAGTCACTGTGCTCCATTTAATGGGCAGTGTATTCTTTAAAGCATTAGTTAGCAACACTGCAAATATTCAGTCAGATATTGTAAAATGCATCAAAATCTTCAAAAATTACATGACAAAATGACTGATGCATGGTATGAATTAATATCAAGGCGAATTCATTTTACTAGGTGGCAGCAGGGCAAAGTTAATTATTTTTTGCTTACCCCCAGTCTACATTTGTCATTAACATGGCTTAACAAAAGTCAAACTTCATATAAAAAAAACATTATTAAAAATAATGTTTTTATTAAAAATAATGTTTTTATTAAAAATAATGTTTTTTTATATGAAGTTTGACTTTTGCTGAGACATGTTGATGGATAATGGAGACGGAAGGTTGCTTTGTTATGTGGCAGCTAGCTGTCAAAAATTCGTTACCTTTTTTAAACTTAAGCCTAGTACTCTATTCGAATTTGTGAAAAATGTTTTGCAACATTCATTATTTCACAAGGAAAATTTGACATTTAAAATGTGGTGTCTATCTCGTGATTTGGAAGAATTTTACGATTTTATTTCTTTTAAGTGTACCACATTGTTTTATAAATGTTTACAAAAGCTAGGTGATCAGCTGTTGTTTGAAAAATTCCAAATGAAATAATGCCCCTTTGCTTTATTTCACAGCTTTGATAAAATGTTGCCAGAAACATTTCAATGTTTTTCCACAGCAAAAACAGAGTACTACTTCTGCAACATTTGTTCATGACTTTTTCGTAGAAATTTTTTATGTATGTAATTTGACAGCATTCCGCATGAAAAACTGAACAGAGTACCAGGCTTTAAAGAAAAGAAAATAAAAATGTGGTTATTTAAAAAAAAAATTCAATATTAAAAACATACCAAAAAAGGTAAGGAAGAAGTTGTTGGTTATGATATTTTAATTTGTGTTTTTAGCGTCTACCGTACAGTGAACCAACAACAAAATGCATGTGGGTATTTTATGCTGTTGTATTTGTTGTCGCGGCTATGCCACCTTATACAGATTCGCCTTGATTAATATATTGCTACTTTAGTTGCTAGCAACTCTAGTTTCTAGCAACTCTACTTTCTGATCCACAAAAACTCATAACATATGTATCTTCTTTTTACTAGTTCGTCTGCTGCTTTATACCCAGCTGTTCCTATTTATCTTTAAAACCCTGTAATTTTACCTCATTTACCGAGGAATATCTGTTTGATTTTAGAACGTATTCAAACCTTAGTTTAGAGTAAACGATCACTTGTGTCATTAGTTTCATAATCGAGTGCAATGAGAACCTATCTTCCTTGTACTTGACTTTCTAACAGGTAATTTCATGCATACAGCAACCTAGGCAAAAACAGCACGATCAGTAAGGATGTTGATGTATGACTATAAATTTTCAATGTTTACACGAAACGAATTGAAAACGAATGAAAATTTTTAGTTTAGGCTTCAGCTGATTTGAACCATTTCGCAGTTAGATACAGTGCACTTCCAAACAAGTCCAAAACAAGAAAAATTTAAATTCGAATAAAATTATTTGGAATTTACTTCCCTATAATAAATAATAACAATATATAGTAAATAATAACAATAATTATTAATAAGACACATTATTTCTCTCTGTCCCTTTTTTAATCAAACAAAAACAAAAAAAAAACAACACAAATACGTATGAGAGAAAAATACTAAATACAACTTTTTCTAGATTTATTTTAAACAATAAGAAAGAAAAAAAATTACTTAACTACAACTAAAATCTAAACTTGTACACAAGAATATTAATTTTTAATACTAATTTATAAATAAAAAAAATAAGTTTCCCCTTATTTCATTAACAATTAATATGAAGATACTGAAAAAAATATATGGAAAATATAAAACACAATTAATTTTCATACCTAAATAGTTGCTAAGCAAAACCTTTAACTTTCTTATATAGTTTACGGTATAAACATTTCAAACTGACAACAACAACAACAAAAATGTTAAAAACAAAAATCTTTATTATTTTAAATTATTGTTTTTATATGTTTTAATTAAATAATATTATAATAATTATTTTTATTAAATTGAAAACTTCAAAATAATATTAGAAATTAAAATGTTATAAACAAATCGAAAAATATGAACAATAAAATATGAAATAAACAAATAAAAAACAATTTCCGGAGATTTTAATTTAATTTAATAGCACGCAGTGATGCCAACATAGTTAGCTCTTCTCCCGGTATTTTTAGTTCTTTAAATAATTCTTTCAAAAAACGAAACAGTCAAATTAACATCAAATCTAAACTAAATATTTAAAAGGGAGGACTAAAAGTAAGGACTAATTTTCAAAAAATAAAACATGGCATATAAACTACATTCGCCAAAATCAAATCTAATACCGATTACCCTTAAGTTGTTAAGTAATTTTTTATACCCTTCACCACAGGTGGAAAAGGGTATATATAAGTTTGTCATTCCGTAATAATGTAATTTCTAAAAAATTCAATTAAGCGATGTCCGTCTGAACGTCTGTGATTCTGCGTTTTAGCCCACCAATCTGCCAGCATAGTATCGAAAATTTCGCTAATGGAATTCAGCAACATCATTTCATTCGAGGCTGTGGGCAAAAAACCACGCCCACCTATATTTTTTCACGTTGTTTTTATTTTTTTCGGTTGTAATAATTCTCTTTCGCCTTTTTTTGTTAAGTAAATATTAGACCTTAACCAGTAGATCTCATGGAGTGTATACAGATCTCATGAGATCAATAACACCCTGCGAGAAGAGTTTTTTGTTTGTGTTTAAGGGTGGTAGGGTTTTTCTGCTTTGATTTGTATTAAAGGCCTTTATTGAATGCAAGCACTGGGAACCAGGAGCAGTCAATAGGCTTTACTCTCTAACGCAATATAGATTGCCAGAAGGTCCTAACTTTTACAACAAAATTTTTTTAATATTTTCTAAAAATTTTCGATAAAATTTTAAGAAATAATTTTGGAAAAAATTTTTGATAAGTTTGTGTTATAATTTTTACAAAAAAGGTTTGATAAAATTTTACAAAAAATTGTCGATAACATTTTTACAAAAAAAAAATTAAATAAAAGTTTTATAAAAAATTTTGGATAAAATTTTAATTTCTAATTTTAAATATTTATATCTTTTATTATAAGGGACATATTAATACACATACTGTATAAACAAGCGTTTATCTATGCCGGTTCAGAATATAGAGCCATATAAGTCAAATTACGTCAGCTATGGACACCCTTTAATTTTTAAGTTTATTTGTATATTACTTTTTTGTTATTCAGAGCTATAGCGACACGCACTATACCTTTTTTAAGCGTCCGTGCTAACTGAAGGTTTAAAAGTAATTTTTCTATTAAAGCTCAGTTTGTTTATTTTAGATAACTATCTTTGATTTATATCATTTATTTATTACAATTGTCTGCCTAAAATTTAAAACGCCGTCTTAACGAGCCATTGTTTTGTTTGCACATGAACAAAACATCGGCAGAATATGCAACAAAAATTTGCTTATTTTCTTCCATCTGTTGATGAATTTGAATGCTTATATCACAGCAAATAGGATTGCACGCTTGATCAACAGATGTCGTTCTTTAAAAGTCAAACTTTCATTCTAAAAACAACATTTAATGACAGACATCATTGTGCGAACAAATATTCCAACAATGATGTTTGAACAAGAACATCACATCGACAAGGACGGTCTTCAAGAGACATTTTAATGTGTGCACATGAAATTGTTCAATTGTTGAACAAATCAATTACTCGTCAAAATGTAGCGTAATGTACTTTTCCAAAACATTGCAGGATCTGTATATTAGCTTGGGACATGATAACTTATTTTATTCGTACATAAAACTATTGCCACAAAAAAAATTTCTGGATATTTATTTGTGAGATTACGGTTCAGCCAATTTTTTTCTTAGTGGTATCTATCCCTGAACAATTAAATAACAGTTCTGCAAAAATAAAATCGTTGTTCTCCTTTAAAAAAAATCTGGAGTGGCCTACACTCAACCTTACTGTACCCCATGGAAACAGAATTTTTTCTGATTATATTACATAAAGAATAAAAGTTCAAAGTATATTCGAATCGAAAAAATAATTATTTTCGTTTCGGGTTCCAAGTAAACTACCCCTCCCCCGTTCGCAATTAAGCCCAAAAACTATACGGCTCTTTATCACCATATACCAAAGGCACATAATTATAATATAATTAATAATTAATTATAATTATTATGATATGGCAAACGGTATGAAATGTAGAGCGTTCACAAAAATAGTGTCATACACACCCACCTACAGACATCGCGAATATATGTACTTAAAATGGATTTAGGAGACCTCAAACTGTAAAGATCCGTTGAATTGCCGACATCAATTTTTTCTAAATTACTATAATTTTATTTACCTATACTACGCAAACAGTTTTGAAAATATCCGGATTTTTATGTGAAAATTATGAAAAATAACTTTTTGTATGAAATTTTAAAATTTTTTTATTTTATTATTTTGTTATTAACTATTATGAAATTTATACGATTTCCGTCATAAATACACATACTAATATTTTCTTCTGAATATAAAAAGATCAGAAAAAATATATTAAAAATAAATCTTTATATAACATACTTTTTATTTATAATACAATTTATTTTTTTATAAAATAAAATACTAGTATTATAATTTAAAACCGCAAATATAAAAATATTTACATAAGACTCATAATGTTATTTTATTTTACTAAAAATTTATAATACAATAGGTTGTAATATTTAGTACAGTCTTAAACTCCTGAACGGTGGCAACTTTTATAAACACGCTTATTAAAACTATAAATTAAAACATGGATAATACGGAACAAACCGAACAAATTTTATCAAATGCCACAGGCACAATCGCAGAGTTTTTAAATATGTGCGTAGTAATTGTGCATAATTTATGATGTTAATAAAAGATCATGTTAATCATGATCGTAAGAAATTTTAAAATTACAAAAAAATATCGGTGTCCCTAAATTTCGTTGAAAGATAATCTTGTGGCATTACATTTTAAATATGATTTCTGGCATATGACCGCCAAGGCTGGCGCGGATGTAGTCCAATCTGGACGTCCAATTTTCGATGACTTTTTTCAACATTTGTGGCCGTATATCGGCAATAACACGGCTTCCAAATGGTCAAGCGTTTGTGGCTTATCCGCATAGACCAATGACTTTACATAGCCCCACAGAAAGTAGCCTAGCGGTGTTAAATCACAAGATCTTGGAGGCCAATTCACAGGTGCAAAACTTGTAATTAGGCGGTCACCAAACGTGTCTTTCAATAAATCTATTGTGGCACTAGCTGTGTGACATGTTGCGCCGTCTTGTTGAAACTACATCTCCTGGACATCATGGTTATTCAATTCAGGAATGAAAAAGTTAGTAATCATGGCTCTACCGATCACCATTGACTGTAACGTTCTGGCCACCATCGTTTTTGAAAAAGTACGCACCAATGATTCTACCAGCCCATAAAGCGTACGAAACATTCAGTTTTTCTAGATGTAATGGTGTTTCGACATATACTTGAGGATTACCTTCGCTCCAAATGCGGCAGTTTTGTTTGTTGACTTAGCCATTCAACCAGAAGTGCGCTTCATCGCTAAACAAAATTCGCTTATGAAAATCGGGAACAACGGTAAACTCGTTTTGGGCACTATTTGCATGCGTTTGGTCAGGCGTGAGTCTATTCATGATGAATTGCCAAACCAAACTGAGAATAAATCACTTCACAGCTGTTAAATCGGTCGCCATCCTGAAAAGTAATGCCAACTTAAAGTTCTATACCTCTATAAAAAACACCCTTTATATCAGTCCGGGGTTGTGGACTCTGGAATTTTTCACTATAAGTTGGCAGGAAGACCAAGAAGGAACTTGGATATAATCTGATCTGTGTGCCTACAAATGATTAACTACGTTAGTGACAGTTCACGGACTCTCAAGTGTTATCTATAAAAATCGAGGAAAGACGATTCTTGCAAGCTGTGTCTGGAAAAAGGCTAACATAAAAAAAACCCATGCATGGTCAGACACATATTCAATGGAGATGATGTGGATACGTTAGCTTTAAGCAAATGTTAGCAATTACAATAGACTCTGTGATGAGGAAGAATGTCGACATGTATCAGTTGCCAGTCTGAAATCTCTATAGTCGAGAACAAAACGCTAGTAACAGCACGAGACTCAATGAAATTAACGTATTCGTAAATTTCCAGTCGGATACCAGAAATCATTGAGGAACGAAGGGGGTCGAAAAGCTACCCAGTATCCCCCTACAAAATAATAAAGCTAATTGTGAATTCTTTTGATTATTTTCGAGCCAGAAAAATGGTATAACGATCACCGGCGAATATTAGTCGACACTTATTCGACAATGATTTGAAACAAGTATCAAAAAAAAAGTTGGTCAATCACAAAGCCAACTGTTACCCTATATAACAAATTCTTAAGTTCCCCAGCGATTATTTTCTGTTTCCCAGCCTGAAGAAATGGCTAGGCAGTAAGGGAATAAGGTCGAATAAATTACCAAAACATACGCTAATTTTGAGGTTATTGACAAAAAAAATTATTATTTCGAAGGAATAAAATAAAGAAAATATTTTTATTAAAAAGAACGCTGATTTTCAAATGCCCTCGTATATAATCATTTTTATTTTATTTTTCGAATAAAAAAGTAAAGTTCTACGCTATCATTTTATTTTGGAAGGGTGAAGATTAATTCATAGGAGCATTTTTTACATAAGGTATGAATGTGTCCAAATATTTTTAAAATTTAAAATTATTTTACAGGAAAGTATCCACCGGGGTCGGCGACAATGTTGAACATCTGTATATGCCTATTGAACAAGCAGAAGAGAACAGTGAAACAATCAGAGAATCGAGTATAAGAAATATAAATATGAAATCTCATTATGACGTATTTCAAGCCATAATGCAGCAGGTTAATATTAGTCATTTATTAAGCACAATTATTACAAATAATTACCAAATTTAAGGTCACTAAGACTCCCCAAGAGATAACATTTCTAAACATCTTACAACATCTGCAGCGCATCGATCCAAATGAGGTATTAGGTGGTGTCATGTGGGAAGTTGTAGAAAAGTTGGTTCATCATGCTACACAATTGGAAAACACTGAGGATGTCAATAGTCTGCTAAACTCATCTTTATCTCAAACATTTTCATGCCAAAATTGTCGTGCTGCAGCTATGGATAAAAAGAGTGAAACTATCAGGGAGATAGAATTAAATGTGCTAGGATCAACCGCACAATTGTATAATGCAGACATTTCACCAAGTCTAACAAAATCTGTTTCAGCACCACTAGCTTCATTATCTGCACATTCTCCGTCCCCTGGATTAGCCCCTCTACCACCACCACCACCACCACCACCGCCCCCGCCACTTCCAGGTATACCTCCGCCGCCCCCAGTTTCAGGCATACCTACGCCGCCGTCAGTTCTAGGTATACCTCCGCCGCCGCCGCCACTGTTAGGAGGCGGTCCTTCTGTACCTCTACCAAATCAAGTGTCGCCAAATTCCTTATTATTACCCCAACAGTCGAGTAGAAGACTAAAAACCTTTTATTGGACCAAAATTCCACTAAACAGAATTATGAACAAATTAAATATATGGACCATGATGGCCAATGATCGCCATTACAAATGTGCAGAACTTATAGATTTTAAACGCATTGAAGGATTGTTTGCCCAACAAACTGCAAATAAAATTAATGAGAATACAGATGTAATAGACGGTGTTGCATCAGCAAAAAATCAAGGAAATGAACCTAAACACATACATTTACTGGAAACCAAACAAAGTCTGAAAATTAATATTTTCTTAAGCCAATTTAAAGGGTAAATATTCATGTTTTATTTCAAAAAAAAAACAAACCGAGATTTATATGTTTCTGCCTGCAATTACAGCCTAAATTTAGACGACATTGTGCAACTGATACGTGGAGGTGATCGTGCAATTATGAATCTGGAAAAACTAAAAGACTTGAAAAATTTTTTTCAAAAGGAAGAAGAAATTATGTTATTAAAAAATTTCGTTGGAGATCGTCAGCGTTTAGCAAGTGCTGAAAAGTTTATAATTTCAATGATGGAATTGTCAAAGTAAGTATTCCTTAAACTAGAAGCTTTGACTTACAGTTGCGATCAAAAAAATGCAACGCTGAGGTATATGTTTTTTAAGAGTATATTTTTGTTAATAACGATATCTAATTAATATCGTTTTTCTCTTTCTGTTCCTTAAATTTTTAGTGAACTAGTTTTATTTACAAAGTCTTACTGCCTATTTCACAGTGTCACACGAATTCGTTTTTTCGCACAATTACTTTTAAAACAAAAAAAAATTTACAAATTTTGTTTTTGTTTTAAATTAAAAAAAAAACAAATATACAAATATACAAATTTTTTTTGTTTTTGTTTTAAATTTAATTGTGCGAAAGAACGAATTCGTGTCACACTGAAATAGGCAGTTAATAAAATTAACGAATTTCAGTTTGTATATGGGCATTTCCAATGTGGCGTAATGTGACATTTGTACTCTTTAAACATTTTGAACATTTTTCTTCAATATTATAAGAAAGAAAACACTGTTGGTTAACTTTTAATTTTTCGATCAGTATGGACCTTTCTGTGGAAATGCCCATATGATGATTTTTACATACTTAGTTTCAATACAATAGCTCAAATAGTGAAAAAGGGTACAAAAATTCCTTCCTATATTTTTTCAATCCAAATGGTAGTTTTTATCTGCTCATAATATCTCTAAGAAAATATTATTTATAGATAAAAGCAAATATGAGTTGATACAACTACAACGCTATCGTTCCACTGATTCGTGAGAAATTACTAAATGATATTCTTTCCACACTCTCCCTCAGTCGAATCTGTTTGTTCGCTTGTCGAAAAGTTATAGCTGCCTATATCAGTGAACTGATACTCCTAGAATTTTCTCAGATTGTTACCGGATATGCGATTGGTAAAATAGAGGATATATATTTTTTATATTTTAAGTGGGCATAGCACATACCATACAAAGTAATTTTTTATGATTGTGTTATCTGGGAACTGTATTAAGTAGAATCTTCAAGTAACTCCTTTATTAACGCGCATAGAGTAGCAAAATACAGACTGGATTTGAACAGTGGGCGTGGTACCTCCCATACAAACTGAAAAATTATTATCGTTTTACTCAGGAATTTTAATAGATAGAGTTGAAATTTTTTCTTGAAAAAAACTGACTGGATTGGACTGGAATAAAAAAAATATTTTCGTGTGTTTGGGGACCTGTAACAAGAAAAGTGTTGGAAGTTTGCATCACTATTAATATGCAAAAATGACATGAAAATTGGCTATATTGGAATTATGGGCGTGGGAGGTACATGTAAAGAGAAAAATTATTATCATGTACCTACAGAGGTAAATTCTTGAAATTAAACATAAATACCCTTATTAATGCGTAATGTCAAAAACTTAAATATTATGAGAAAGTGTGATAGTGTGATAGTGTGAAAGCAATATGTTATCAAAATGTAAAATAATTTGACATCCCATAATACCAAAAATTTTTTAGAAATTATTTTTAAGCAAAGAACCAAGCTGAGTGAGTCGCAGCCGATAGTTCGCCACCGGCTATGATAATTTTTTTTTGTCCTGCACCTGCCTAAAATTGTACGTACTTTGTTTCTGCCATGTCTAGAAATTGTTAAATGTACGGATTATTTTTTTATTAACCGAAAACTTAAACGGCCAAACATACTAAAGATCCGGCACCTCTACCACTGACATGAATTTGCTCAGCCGCCGCTGTTCAATGTCTCGTCTCGGCTTGTTCCTTTCTCATATTTTCATTTTATTTGAAGTGTTAAAATGAAATGATATGTTACGATTTCCCTCTTACTAAATCTAATGAAAATCTTAATTCTCAGTATTATAGTGTAAAACGGGCTTTAGCATAGCTGAGCAAAAAACTTTTTGGGCTTAGTGGGCTTAGCTTATAGTCATGAAACTAGAAACTATAAGAAGTAGAGAGTTAAAATTTTGCACTCTTTGAGTTAAGGCTTGGTGATTAGGATGGGAGGATCGGTACCCCCATACTAAATATTAATCCTATATCTATAGTGTTCCTCTTTAAATTTGACACGTTTTGACACGTTTTGACGTGTTTTTACTTCCAAGAGATTCAATACATCGTTGCATTTTTTCGAAACTATAAATCCTTAAAATGTATTTGTACAGGATGTCCGCCGGAAAGGTATATTACTGTATGCGATGTGGCACCGGCTTGTTGTTACCACATGTTAATCAAAGCGCAAAGCATGCAGTTCATGCAATCATATCACGATATCGCTCCCCATTCACAGTTACCGTTACGCCGTTTTCATTTTCAAAGAAGTAATCATCGTACCAATGATTCCTCCTGACCAAATTGCACACCAGACTGTCACTTTTAATGGATGCAAAGGTGACTGATGAATAATTTGAGGGTTTTTTATTGCCCAGAACCGACTATTCTTTTTGTTCACACATCCATTCAAATGAAAATGTGCCCCGTCACTCATTATAATTTTTTCATGAAAATCGGGGTTGTCATGGGCGAGCTGTTTTAACGATTAAAACACGTTGGTTTATTGTCCATAATAAATTTCCCACGTGTCTACTTTACGACTGCCAAATATGAACTGTGAAGAATAATGTTTACCAAAATGGCGGTAAAACAAAGTAGTATACCTTCCCGGCGGACACCCTGTATTAAATTTTTTAATTTCAAAATTAAATTTGTGCTTAAAGAAAGTGTTGATCAAGATCCGATCATGTTTAAAAGGTTTTTATTTGCAGCTTTAAATTACGCATTGAGTGCATGATACTTAAAGAAGAAATCGCTTTAAATATAACATATTGGGAGGACTGCATCGATGTCATTATAAAAGCCGGAAATGGTAAGTTTCCTGCAGTTGTGTTTACTTCTTTCATTTTTCAAAGTCGCGAGTGACATACAGGAAAACAATAAGTTGAATGAACTTTGGAGACTAAGGTATGCAAGAGAAGACTAATAGAAATGGACCACTTTATATTTTTATTAAAAATGTAGGCAAGAATTGTCTGATCTAAACACAGAAACCATTTGTTATTTAGTCTTGATCGGCAAAAAGCACAGATCACTAAAATCTTTCAAAGTCAAAAGTAAAAAAATATGCCATAGTCTACCTCTTGAAAAAAAAAACGTTTAAACCGTATCACACCGAATGTAAGAGAAACTCAAACCGAAACGGTTTTTTAAGTAACAACGTGTCACGGTTTGGTGTGAACTTTGAGTTAGTGATATCATTGGACTAAACTTCTTCAAAAACGAGTCTGATTAACCAGTGACTTTACTGGTGCTCGGTAAAGCGACATATTGGTGTGCATGACGCCTAGCTTTGAACAAACCTAAATAAGTGCGCAATGTATTGTAATAAACAGTAATGTAAACATATTTTCTTTAGTAAAATCTAATAAATTAAGCCGCAAAATATAGATAAAATTGCTAGATAAAGTAGAAAATAACTAAAATGGCACCACTCTTACACAAAAAAAACTATAACATTTTGTTTGCACCACTTCACTATCTAAGGCTCTGTCAAAATTAGATTTTCCAATTGCCAATTGCGTTGACGCCGCTATTTAGGTTTGCTTCATTCATTTTATATGTACATGAGAATTTTCGATAGTTATTTTACGCCTTACGCTCTTGTTTAGGTTTAGCAGTAACTGACTAACCTAAACAAGGGCGTAAATCGTAACAAAATGTAGCGCCTAGCTTTGAACAAAACTAAATAAGAGCGCAACGTTTTGTAATAAACAGTAATGTTAACATATTTTGTTTAGTAAAATCTAATAAATTTAGGCGCAAAATAGAGATAAAATCTATATACATTTTGGTACATTCTTTTTATAAAAACGGCTGTGATTTCGAATGTAAAAATTTGTATACCGTGTGAAATAAATAAATTCCCGAGAAAGTACAAGGAAACATCGCAGAATAGGCGATACGTTTAAGACGGTTTCTGCAGCACGAAACGTTTCCACTTTCATCAAACGCATTAATCAGCAGTTGAACGATCTGGATTATGCTGATATAAGTAATTGTATGTAACTTTTGTATTGTTTTTCTCTAGCAAGTTTATATTTAATTAAACATAATGGTGGCACATTAACAAACATAAATATTTCAGATGTAAAAACTTTTAAATTTCTTCCCTTAATATTTTAGATCTTATGAAAAGTAAAGCGCTACAGGAGATTTTAGGCATTATAATCATAATTGGAAATTTTCTTAATTCCGGCTGTAACGTTGGCAATGCGGCTGGCATTAAATTATCTTCATTAAATAATTTAACCGATTTCAAGGCCAATACAACAGGAATGCATTTGTTGCACTTAATAGCAATGGAAGTTCAAAGATATAATCCCGAATTATTGGACCTAAGCAATGAGTTAAGCTGTTTAGAAAACGTCGCTAAGTAAGATTTGATCTCAAATCGAAACTGCAACTTTTTTCAAACGCAAATGCTTGTAAATTTCAGAATCAATAGTGGCCAAATCGAAAAGGATATTAAAGCAATGGAAGTCGCTTTAATTGACATCAAAAAAGAAATTGAATTGCCCACAACCGAAGAAGATATAAAGCAGCAAATGAATGAATTTCTAAAGAAAGCAGAAGATGAAATGGACATTTTAAACCAAAAATTGGAAGAATTGAAATCGCTACGTGTAACAATGGCTGAATTCTTTTGTGAAGATGTTGCCACTTTCAAAGTGAACGAATGCTTTCACATATTTTACAAATTTTGTGAACAATTCAAACAGGCCTTAAAAGAGAATGAAAAACGTCAACAGTTGGAAATACTGGAAAAAATAAGGCAAAAGCAAAAAGAACAATTAGCTGAAAAAGTTTTAAAGAGTAAGTAAGGGTGTACCGACAGTGACCTGGTTTTGATGTGTATGTCCTTATTTCTTTTCAATTAGCTCAGAAAGTTCTGAAGAGTAAGTTAGGTAATAGATACTACCCTAAACTATTTTGTACTCAAATATTACAGGATATTTCGATAGTGACCTGGTTTTGATGTTATGGCCTTCATAAGCCAATAATCCTATACGGTGAGAGATTATTTACATCCCCTGGAGGCAATAGAGAGCCTTCTAGGAATTTGTATCTTCTACGAGACCTCAATACAGGACACGAACAAAGTACGTGTTCCGCAGTCTCATCGTTCAGGTCACAGTATCTGATCTCAGAGTTTCTTAATTTGAAATGATGTTAACGAAAACAACAATGTCCGGTAAGCCATGCCACAGATGATGGTGGTGTATACTTCTGTCTGTAAAGAAGTTGGGTATTTGTCAATGCGAATAACCCGACTAAAAGCAACCGAAATAAAATTAATAAAAATGAAAGAATGCTACCTAGAATTCGAGATTTTGCGAAATTCGTCCTTATTTTGTAATGTTCAACAAGGTATTTAATACTAAGCTCGTTGTAATAAAAATTATAAAAAAGTAATTGAAAATTAAGCAGTTATTTGGACAAATATGGAGATTTAGGGCGCGATTTAGTATCGCAATTTTATCTGCTGATACATATGTCCCGATGCAAACATCTTTCAGTTGGTGTCCATATAAAGTTCTTCTTTATTATTCTCCAATAGTACAACCCTATAGCACAACAATATGGGCCAATAACGCCTTCAAACCCCATAGCACACGAAACAGTCAGTCCTTGTGGATGAATTTTCTTTTGCCTCCAATTTTGCAATTTCCCAAAGGGGCAACTTTGCTTGCTAACAAATTCATTAAGATAAAACTGATCCTCAACACTGAGCTAAATTTTCTTTGAAAAATTGAACTTGATCACACATCCATTCTGTAACTACACGAGGCTGGATTCTTTAGGTGATTGCATCTAGGGATATCGTCCATTATGATTAATTTTTTCAACTTCCTTTCATATTCTTACATACGTTATAAGCATTCCACTTCTAGCTATATATTCGGAATAGTACATCTGTTAGGGTCTGAGAGAAATATAAGCCAAATATATCCTGCACCAGCTACTAGTATATATATTTTTTTTTTCTCAATAAATCCTAAACTCATCAATGTTTACCAGGGGTATTATGACCCTTAAATACCTTCTATTCATGTCTAAAAGTTTTTTGTAATACTTAACCTTCAAATCATCCCACAACTATGTTGTTTGTTTATAAATGCCGTATTCATACCATTGTTCCATCAACTCACTCTTTGATTTTTAACGTATTCTAGAGACAAGAGAGGTAAAATGTACGTACTCTTTTCCGAACCACCTAGCCAAGTCTGCTAAGCTGTTTTCAAGTTATATACTGACCGAGAAGGTCAATTATGTGTACCAAAAGATTGATCTTTAAAGCACGAGCTGCATACATACATTTTTTCTCGGACACCGATTGGAAAATTTGAATATGTTAAAATACAACTGGCATCACCATTTACAACCATAGGATTTAAATGACTGGTTTCTTTTGATTTTTTTACTTTATAAGTTTTATTTTTTCTTTCCAACAAGCACGCATAACACAGGCGAAATCCCCAACTTCTTTACCATCCAATCGTTTACGGCCATCTAAGGAACACATTAAAGATATCAATAGAAAACTAATACAATCTGAAGTCAACAATACGAATCTTGATCTGAATTCGAAAAAGAATGAAGATGATCTATTGTCATTTTTGCAAACATCAAATCGTAAACGTTTTCGTGATAAAGGTGTATTTAATTTTTAAACTTTTTCAACAAAAACAATAATTTTTTGTTATTTTTAGGATGTATTCGTAAATTACGTTTGAATACACGGCCTGAGATACTTAATTTTAACTTTGAACGTGAAAGAGAAAGAGAAACTGCTCTCCTATTGCAAGAAAAGGATACCGAAAAAATAATTAAAAATGATGAAACCATTTTGGAATCTCCCAGTTTAGATGGCCAAAGAAAGACAGAAATTGTTCAAAAGTCTACCAAGAGACTGTTGCAAAGCTATATAGGTCTGTATGTCTGTTATTTAATAAATATATCTGTTATTTAATATTTATATAAATGGATAAATGGAAACAGAAGATAAATTCGGTATGCTTTTTAACCCTTTGACTGTCATGTGCAACACATATGATGCACAGACTTTTAAATTGATGCACCTAAGCATTAAACGTGATGCACAATTCCCCATATTTTTTAACGAGTGAAAATTGGTATGGTTCACGTAAAAACAAATTTATTTTAACCAGAGGCAAAGGGTTAATTATTTTATATAAGCAGTATTCAGGGTTTAGTGCAAATGGCCCTGCGAAAGTGCAAATTTATCAAAAACAATAGGTATTTTGTTGTTAGAATGCTATGATATTATGCACTTGCACTTTTGCAATAGCATTTGCATCGAACACTGAACTCCGTTATAGTAAAAATTATAATTGTTGTGTTCGAATATTAGAATACTGGAAAATTATATTAAACCATATTCATCTGATTTCCTTTTCTTCGTTTCAGTATCGGAACTCCGAGAAAAATGTTTAACACCAAACATTGCACCCAGACAAAAAAATTTACGAATATTTATACGCCGCTCCAACTCAGTGATGGATAATAGATCGGGTCAGCTGATAAAACAGCCTTCCGTAATTAAGAATATTAAAACGCCTTTACCACAAACTGCCAGCGTATTTAATTTCTCAGAAGACGAAATTCAAACTGCCCAAGCAGCACCTAAAATTAGTAAGGCACAAAATCTTAATGAATTTACCTGCAATGATTCTTTAGACAAGGGCTCACTGCATTTAGAAATTCATAATAATTGTAAAGAAATTTCATCTGAAATTCCTTTGGCCATAGAATCTCCCGTAGAAATGAAGCATTCTAAAATAACGTTTAAAACAATGGCTAGTATTGTAGAACTTGGTTGTCGTTACAGTTCCATAAATGAGGAAGATCTCAAGACTACAATTAAGCAGCTACGCACACCAAATTTGGAAAAATCAAAATTTTGTTTTAGCCCAGTTCGCGAATTACCCCCTACAACATTTTTGGTGTCTAGTCCGACAACGACAACGTTAAAGCACAACAATTGCAATGGAGATCAAACATCAAATACTCGTATATTTAATAATGCCGATGAGGAGAAAACAAATCTGAAACTCGAAGACAACAAGGAAAACATTGAAGAAGAATTTCAGAAAATATCAGATAAACGCTATAAGATCATAGAACCAGAACAAACGGCAATTACAAAGAAACGAGATGTAATAGATTTTCAAGATGAAATTTTTTATAAAGAAAATAATGCAAAATTTGAAACAAAAGTAAAATGCTGTAGTCCTCCAGTACAACAAAGTTTATTAAAAGAAATAAACTTACAAACCGATACATTAAATCAAGAGATTTCCGAAAACATTTCAACAATTGATGACGAAATGAAACTGAATCAACTAGTACCACGACCAAATTTTTCCCAGCGTTTCCCAGTGTCTCCATGCCCGCAATCACCACAAACCACAGATCAATTGACGATAATTCCATGGAATGATAATATGGAAAAACCTGCCGTCAAGTCTACTGATTCGAATAAAATAAATATTGACTCTTCCAATGAATCAATTGATAAAACCATTAAAGAAGAAAATCATCTTATTGAAAAAAAAGAAGCAGAAAACTTTTCTAACAACTTTGTAAATCGTTTGCAAAATAAGTTAACAAGTGTTGTCGCCATTAACATCAAAAACCGAGCAAGGCGCAAACTTTCACAATTATATCCATTTAACAACAATTCGAAGGAGGCAGAGCCTCAGCAAAAAGAAATATTTTAAAAAATGATTCCACAAGTTAAACAACAAGAAGATTCCAAGATGCCTCAAAAATCTTACACTGGAAACGAAAACTTTCCAAATCAATACCCCTACGGTAAGGTAAATACAGCAAGCGGTCAGCGCCCGAAGTAATAACAAATAAAAATGTCATTTTGTCAAACTTAATATCTATTTTTATTTAATAAATTTTATGACGAAGTATGTTATTGCTTGATGCAGTCACCTTTAGCGGTCAAAATAGCATATAGTCTGTCTGGAAAGGCTTCGCATGCTGCAGGAATGTAGCCTGATTGTATGTTCTTCGATTCTCTGAGAAATATAATCGTTAAGGCTTTGGGCGTCCTATATTTACTCGTTAACAAATTGACCTCTTGAATAGCTAAAATAGTTTAATAGATAAAAATAGTTTAATAGATTAATTTTAATAGATTAGTTTTAAGTCGGAGAAATAAAGCTGGGAGCTTTTTTTTAATAAAATAAATGTTAGCGTTTTGTTAGTTAACATATTGCAGAGCCGTAAAAATAGAGTTGCTCGGTTGTAGGAACAACGCGTGCTTCGTTTTCACTATCGGTAGGGGGTAATCAGTCCGTTCTTGTTGTCGGCCTTCCAGTGGTTTTCGTTTTACTTTCGCATGGACTGGTTAGTCTACCTCGAATAGGACCGTCTTCCAAAACGTATCAAATTCTGTATACATTTGGGCTACCGTGGTTAAATCATGTACATATGCAGAGTTTCGAAACAATACAACTTTAAAGCTGATGCGCTGATTGCTTGTTTACTGCGTTACTAATGCTTGTCGACGGGGCTTTGAAAGGATATACAATGTTAATGTTTTGTACTGTATTTATGGATTCGTTGAATTAGCCACGTGCATACCTTTTATCATCGTACATAACCTAAAAATTATTTTAAATAAATTTAAATTTGGTGGAGGTCATATAAAACTCATTTTGTTATTACAAAAAAACATATAGGTGCGGACTACAGATGCTGGAGGATCTGCAAGCAAGAAACTATCAGTGCGATAACCTGGCAAAACGACATTTAATTTTTCAATTTTTTTTTTTTGTTGTGGAAGAGAAGAGAGTGCAGACTTTTTTGCATCTCTTCTTCGTTTCCACGGTAGTCGGGGGTGGAGCGAAGGTAGTTGAACAGCATAGCCAGGGATGCGTGGCCAACAGGGCGATTGGTCTTTAGTATGCGAACTCTGGATACCAGTCGGCTTCCAGTTTTAATACAGATTTATCTGCGCATTTGGAGCTCCGTGTAAGTGGACATCATTTTCACCATTACTCGTGGGAATTTTATGAATTATTTTTAACAAATGGGAATCCCAAAGCGATGAACCAGGAAGCCTCGCAAAAGGCGGAAAGTTAAACTCTCAAGAAACTCTCGTTTTAATTAGCCAAGGGAAGAAATCGGAAAAGATTGACAGGAATGCCTCACAATGGGTGGACAGGTCAAACTCCAAAGCTACTCTTAAGGCGTGGAGCTGTTAAATTTCGATAGGGAAGGAAAATGAAGCCTCACTAGCAGTGGATTGGTTAATCCCTGTAGGAACTCTGGTTTTTATTGGCGGAATTCGGAATAGAAAGACAAGATAACCGCGCAAGGTTTGGACGGGTCAGTCTCTGAAGACCTCTGTGGCTATGGAGGTTAATGTGGATGAATTGGGCGCACCTGGCCATTCTCGAGTCCATTCGAAAGCAGGCACCTCAAACCATCTCTGCAACGTCAAAGAAAAACTAAATACATACCAGGTTAATTTTCATCACATCAAAGCAGCTTTAGCGACATTCATACCTTGGAATGTTCAGGAGCCTGTCTCAAGAGACCGCCAATCTGCGCCACTTACAAGCTGATGGTAAATTAAGGTCATATATCATGGTGCGAAATTGCACCGCTCTGCATGAACTTATCAGAGTCGCGGAAAGAGTAATTCTCAGTGGTGGCGCTGTTTTATCCGTCTTTATGGAAGGTTTATTTAAGGTACCTTTGACAAAGTCTCTTTCCCGCAATGGAGAAATGCTCTTACTGAGCGTACAGTTGAAACCATTGTTATATAACGCTATGATTAGGTCTAGAGCCATAAATCTCAAAAATGAGTGTTCCAAAACCCAGAGTAGGGTATTCAGGGCATGCCCACAGAGAGGAGTTTTGTCCCCTACTTTGTGAAAATCATCACATCGTTAATGACCTTCTATGGACTCAATAAGGGTCCATACGGTTGCGTATGTCGAGGATCTGCCAGTTTTGGTTGGTTAAAAGTTCATCGAGATGAATATCGGCTAAACATAATGCTAGCAAATACGACGCTATGCTCTTCACTCGAATGAGAAACGGTATAGAGGCTGTATCCTTAATGCTTTTCGGATCGGAAATCAGTGTGTCAAGGAAAGTGAATTATCTAAACGATACTCTAGATATGGAACTTACCTGGAACCAGACATGGGGGGATTCAATTACATTTCAATTACAATTACAGGTAATTTGTAATTGAAAATTTCCAATTGCTAATTACAAGTAATTGTAATTGAAATCAGGGACAAAATCAATTACAATTACTGTAACTTGTAATTGAAATCTGGGACAAAATCAATTACAATTACTTGTAATTTGTAATTGAAAAATTTCAATTACAATTACTTGTAATTAGTAATTTAATTTTCCAATTACTAATTACATGTAATTGTAATTGAAAAAGTTCAATTACAAATTACAAGTAATTGTAATTGTAATTAAGCAGTAATCATTACTTCCAATTGAACGAAATTCAATTATATCCCTAAAAATTTCAAGCTTATCTTGCATTGCGTTGTAGTTAAGTATAAGCGATGAAGATGTGTAATGAAAATGGAAAATATTTTAACATATTCCCTTTATCTAGATTGGAATATATCCAGCATATAAAATTTTCACTTCGTTATTCCAAAAGTAATTAGTTGGTAAGTTTAAAAGGAATTGTTATTAAAAAAATAAATTAAGAAATCATGTAGTTTCGTCTATAATTTATTGTTTTTGTAATTTATAATAAAAAAAGCTTTTAAATAAATAAAATTATGTACATTATTAAAATTATGTAAGAATATATAATAAATATAATATTTACTAAAAATTAAGATCAAACTAATTTATTTCCAATTAATCCATGGCAAAATTAGAGGGCTATGAAGCAACACTCTCTACCGTTGATGACAGTGTGGTTTGAGTTAGAGCAATTGTAGTTGGCATTTCTTTAAGTTCCTGTTGCTGCTCTACGGTTGGTTCTTGTGATGGCGTTACAGTATTACATGGTTCGGTTTCTTCCGATTTTGTTGAATCTGTCGATGTAGTTACCACTATTTTCCTACTGATAATTCCTCGCACATAGTTATCTTCGTTGAACCATTCCTTGTGAGACTCTAAATAGCTAAAATTCAAAATTATGTCCAGAATAAAAGTTTTGTAGAAAATGAAATAGTTTAAGAAGTTTGTTAGTTACAGATTGTAATTACAATGCAATTTTTATATTTTTGACAGATTATTATTTTATGTGTTTTAGGTACGAATTCATTATTTATTTTAATTCAAAGCACTTAGGTACATAAAATTACAAAAGAAATCAAAAATGTTAAAAGTGAGAAAATTATTCGATATTATTGCTAAAATATAATTAGTGTTTTTAAGTAACAAGAATAAATGAATAATAAAAAAATTGTATAAAGCTTTTATTATGTGTTAGAGAAAAAAAAACTTTGAATGGAAGATGTTCTATCCAATTTTGTATTCTTAATCTTGTATTGTCGGAATTACCAATAATAATAATACTAATTCTAATAATTGAATGATATTAAATGGGCCTAGCTCCGCCGCACAGTGGCTGAAAATCGTTTTTCGTTGGCCAAAATTCTGTAACTTTTGAACCGATCAAAATATTGAAATAATTTTTTTTTTTTATGGATAGATATTTAGCTCAGCTTGATTCAGTTTTAATTACATTAAAATTGATTGAGGACTTTTTAAGGAATTCGAGGTCAAAGTTGAACATTTTAATATTTTTAACTTTCAGAGTGAAATATGGGTTTATTTTGTGTGTAACATAGTAAAATATCCCTCTAAGATCCAAAAAAGTATATATATTCTTGATCAGTGATGAAATCTAAGACGATATAGCTATGTCCGTCTGTCCATACGTCCGTCTGTCCATCCGGCCGTCCATTCGCCTGTCTGTATGAACACGATTCAGTCTAAACGAAAAGAGCTAGACCCTTGAAATTTGGTACATATATATCTTGAAGGATAGGGCAGGCTAAGTTCGTAAATGGGCCAAATCGTACCAGGGGGAAAAAATTCCCCTAAGAAGTACTAAACCAACCCCTGAAAAACTACACATTTTTACAAGTTTTTTTGTAAATTTGTTAAGCAAATGAAACATTTTTATGTCAAAGAAGGTTCAAGGTCTTTACCCTGGAGCCAGAAAATCATAAAAATTTATTTTTGGACCCCGCCCCCTTTTTGTGGGCGTTTATATAGCATATTATATGAAAAATAGTGTCAATAATTAACAAATTGTATTACCTAAGCCTAGATTGCATAAAAAATTAATTTTTAAGCTTTCATGACGAATGGAAAATGTACTCGGATCTTCTGCGCTACCTTCACCTCACCCCACCCCCCCCCCCCAAAAAAAAATTTTTTTTTTGGTTAAGCAACAAGAAAATATAATTTTTATTCAGTTGACTTAAATATTAATTGCAAATATTCCATATTTTGTTCTGTGCTATTTCTGTTCTTTAGTAGTTTTTTGGCTTCTTCATCTAAATCCCGATGGTCCACTTTCCATTGATTTCGAGTACTGGATATGAACGGATCTGACGTTGCCAATAATATATTAAATAGATCTTTATTTGTTGAATTCCGTGAAATTTTCCTAGTATTGTGCTCTCTATAAAATATGTAATCCTTGTTCCTTTTTTCCTGAGCCTCTGATCCTCTATAGATCTCCAAGTGGTGATAGATCTCCAAGTGGCACCAAATGATATTTAATGACATCTTCACCATGATAAAGGATTTTGTGAACTGTTGCAGACATATTTCTCCATGGGTAGTTAGTTGTATATATTTTTGCAGTTTCCTTAGCATAATCTCCAAATTTTCTACAGTCAATTTCTTCATTGCACGCAAGTACTTCTAGTATTATTTTAAATCTGAAAATAAGGTTGAAATCCACTCCTGTTATTTCAGATGCTGTTTCTGGATCTGAAAAGAATCTTCTTGCGATATTGCCATCATTTGTATTGCCTGACCCTTGTTTTGGCTGATCTATAATCAGTCCACGTTTGCGATATTAATCTTGAACATGTTTCTTTTTTGAACTTCTTAACTCTTTGTTGGTCACGTTGTTTCTTATTGATCCTGAAGACCCGAAATCCAAATCATAACTGATTTTTAGTATGTGTTCCATAAGTCGTATTCTTGCGTGTAGTGGTGATAATTCAAATTCATATGCATCGGTATTATCTAATGATTTTGCTGGGACTTGGTTTAATTGGGTTGATGTTGCTTGGCATATAATGCAGCTGGATGCAGCCTTCGTGTTAGTCAAAGCCTGACCCACTTTTCCATCTATCATTGTCAGGCCTAACTGGTAGCTTGCTTCAATTTGCTGCCCATCTAACTGTAATTGTAATGGCTGTAGTGCTGTAATTTGGGCCTTGCTATCACTAATTTCTTTATTAATAACATCATTTGTTTCTTTTTTGAATTGAAATTTGATTGGCCTGCAGTATTTCGTAGAAGATGGTGTCTCATTTTTCCAAATATCCATTGTTTGCGTTGTACTAGTCGAAGGCTCTGAATCTTCCAAAATCTTTTTCAATCGCAATGGTACAAATGATACCATGAACATATCTGAGTCAGAAATATTTTCACATACAGCTTGTTTATATTGTTTTTGTCCCGAAGAACCATCACATCCCCATTTACAAAAAAGAATTAACTTTGTGTTTCCGTATTTCTTCAACTCATTTCCTGTTATTGATTGCAGCAAGCGTGCGGCTGTGTGATCAAGTAGAGATTGTAGTTGTACCTCTGCCGAAATTGGTGTGATTGTAATAGTGTCCTTTGATGGCAAACAGTCCATTTTAGCAGCGGTTATGTGATGATATGCTGGATATATATTTGAGCCTTTTTCAATCGCACGCTGTCTGAGTTTAATATATTGCTGTTTTGTTAATTTCAAATCCAGAAATAATGCTAATGCCTCCTCATTTGTGTACTGTATTGCATCATTCGGAGTTGGTATACTTTTAAGAATCCGTTTTGTTCTCGGTGGACTAGCTTTAACAACTTTTTCAATGATATCCACTTTTGTAAATTGGTTCTGTGATCGTAATTGATGTAGGAAAGATTCTTTTATATTTGTAGAACCAAAGGCATCGTTAATATCTTTAAGCTTCCGCCTCTTAGATCTATCGCTGCAATTGTCCACTAATGATTTGCGTGGTCTTCCAGCCTTATCTTGCTTTGCTGTTTCTGCAGCGACAGTAAGTTGACCTTCTAACCACTTTGCACTTTTTATATAAAATTTTTGTTTACTGTACATAACTTCTTTGTAGCGTTTTTTTAGTGCTTTGACGAAATTATATAATTGCTCTTGCATTTCGGTGCTACACGAATTTAAGTTTAATTTTATTTTAACGTAACTAAGAACATCTTCCTGATTTTTGTTTCTAAAATACACTTCGGCCAGTTCTTTATAACTGAAGCTCTCCATTTTCTTTTAAATATTTTTATTTGCGTTTGTTATGTTTTATCCGTACACTTAAAGGATTAAGTTATTACTGAGTAATCCCTTAACGAATCCGTACTTTTATAAATTTTTAGATACATGTTCTTCACACACTGATCTTTAATTTCATAGCAAAAAAACTGCACTCATGCGTCAATATGGGGTTGTTTTTTAACTTTAGTGGTTTAATGTCGCAATTATTGTTATAAAATTGTTTATGACTTTGGTTGACCCTAACATTTGATAACAGGTAAATTTAGAAAGAGATCATATGCTTCCTGTAGAGCCCATTGTGATAATTTTTATTTTTTTTAGTTATACGTAGCCTAAACTAAAAAAAATAAACTTTTAGGCAAAAAAGTGAAAATTTAATACACCATTGTATATGAATTTTTTTCGAGTAATTTCATTAAAATGAAAAAAGTGTTCTACAGGCGGCTCGTGGCGGGTGCAAAAGTATATATAGCCTTAAAGAGGACACTTTCACCTTTCTCGTGGTTGTATACGTTTCTTGTTCCCTTTTGTTCCCTAGAAGTTCTATTCCACTAAAGTTTAAATTTGAGGAAAATATAGTAGTTTCATAAATATTTCATAACGCCCCTAATATTAAACGCTAGAGCTGTGTCTACTTACAACAACTAAAGACAATAATCCTACCAACATTATAAAAAAAACCGCAGACCATTATCAATGATAGCTTGCGAGTAGTAACCATTTAATTTTGATAAAAAACCAAAGAAAAACACCTTTTTCTGAAATTAAAAAAAAAGTTGAGTTTGACAGCATGCCACGCCCACAATTATCAATATTTTAACATAATTTTTTGGCTACCTTAATTTGGATATATTAACTACAAAATGACGTAAAAATTTTAAAAATCGGTGACAAAAAAAAATTTACTTTTGGCCAACGAAAAACGATTTTCAGCCACTGTGCGCCGGAATAAGTGAATGTGTATGCAAGCTTTGAATAAAATCAATATATACAACTATTCTTCTCCTTCGCAATTTCAAATTTTTCTAAATCACCTTTGTCAAACTTTCAGATGACAGCAACATTTGCCATTCGTATCCATTCAGCAAAAGGACGGGAGCCTGTCAGAAATTGGCGCCAAGAACGAAAACATTAATGATATGCACAATCACAATCTCGTAACAATCCCTATTTGGGGCCAAGCGAATAGAGTCGATTTAAGGCTTTGAGAGGTGGGAATGGAAGAAAGAAGTTTGCTAATACTTAATGAATCAGGGTCACTTAGATAGATAAATGTAGGACAAATGGCGCCAAGCGAATAGAGTCGATCAACGTTGTATTCTTACGAAGAGACGTCCGACCGAACCTGAAGCTTTATCATTTGCTGTTGTAACACCTCTTTTGAAATTGAGTTTTTCCCTGGAAGATATAGAATTGAATTACTCATATTTGAGTCATTTGGTGGTATTTGGATCTGGAGATATTGCCCAACTTCAATCGTTTTTATGGGTCGCAAGTCCGTAGGCTAGGCAGAGGTTTAAAGTGTCAGGCACTACAGCTCACAGTAGCGGTTAAGAATACTGCACCGTTCGGCTCTTAATTATGCTAAAGTTGATCTTTTTGCCTGAGAAGAAGCTTCTCGTTGCCTGCAATCGCTCGGGGTGTTCATTAAGGCCGCTATTACATCTATATCTATGTAATAGTTTTTGGGCGCCCGCTAAGACAACTAAATCTATGACAGATGGAATGATATCCCGAATGTCATCTCGATAGATAGAGTCGAACGTCTTGGTGGATGTGACAAGGAGGCGGATCCTGGAAGCAATGTCTGGTATGATATTTATGGAAACATAATATAGTGAAATTTTAGTGAAACGTATGGAAGATGGAACTGTCAAAGAAATTAAAATTAAAGGCCCCTCATTTTTCGAATAAAAAAGTAATGAGCTGAGTTTATATATTTTTTTAAATGAATGTCATGTTATTAGTGATAACACTAAAATAACCAAATTATTGCCATTTTTCCCAGTATTGCCAGTGATGACACTAAAATAAACGAAAGATGTAAACTGTAACAAACTGAGATAGGAACATCTTGTAAAGATGTTGAAAGATGTTGAGTTTTAGCCTTGTATAATTCTTACCCCTGTCTTCATTAGCCATTAACATGTCAAAATTTATATAAAAAATTTATATGCAAAAGTGCAAGTGCATAATATCATAGTTTTTTGTGAATTCCAACAACAAAATACCTATTGTTTTGTTAAATTTGAATGATATAACGCATTTGCACTTTCGCAATACTATTTGCATAAAACACTGAATAACGCTAATGTTTTTTATATGAAGTTTGACTTCTGTTAAGACATGTGGATGGTTAGTGAAGACGGCCTCTTATGGAAAGATGTCAACATCTTCGCAATTTGCTGGTAGATGTTAGATGTTGATCAGTGTTAGGTTAAAAGGATTATATTATCCATTATATTTCTAGTCCACCTAGAAATGTATGAAAATGTATAGGTGGACTAAAAATGTTTAAAAGCGTATGTTGTAAAGTATAACAAAAAAACACCTCTTCTGCTAACTATATCCTCTTCTGCTAACTATATTCGAAAATGAATTATGCTGAATTTTTTAGTTACTCTTAAGGAAATTTCTCTTAGTTTTATTTCACAAACCAAAAAGGCATCTTTTCTAAAAACGTAAATTTTTGTGTGTTAAAATTTGCAATTATGAATTAAAATATGAATTGTTTTCTTTCAATTATCATCTAAATTATAGCTTTTTGTAAAAATAATAAATTCAGATTATTTCAATTTGGAATAAACTGTTTTTTCGGATACAGATTACAATATCTTAGCTATATACATTTGTATGTATTTTTAAAAACATAATATTTTCGCAATAATTTTAAACAAATAATTCTATACATTTAACAAATCTGTAAGATTTCGCGTCTGTAGACACGAAATATTTTTATTTTTTTTTTCCATGATTTTGTTGCTGGATGTTTTAAGTTAATTTTACTATATGAAGCTCTAGAAAAACTTTTACCAAAATTTTAAACAAAATATAGAAACTGTTTCAATTAGCAAAATAATATTAATAAAGCAAAGCATATTGAACTGGTGGTATGAAATTGCATGCTATGATTAGCTGTTAATGAAATAGAGAGAAAGACATGCATAGCACTTACTTGGTAAATGTATCCAAATGTTGCAAAAGAACTTTTAACTTTTCATCAGTCATTGAAGAAGCATTTAAAAATTCCGGCAGTTTTACTAAAATGATATAGCGAATGGATTAGTTAAATGAAAAATTATATTCTATACAAAAACTACCTAATAATCTGGCTAAGTGAGGAGCACCAAATATCATGGCGGGGGCTGGAGCAGCATTTGTAGGCAACAAACGCCATGATAAAACATTTTGTAGAAAATCTCGAATTTGTGGTGAAATGGGTGGCAGGGATTTCAAATAGTTTAAATGGGAAATAGGTATATTAGAATGTAATGGTGTAGAAGCCCCCGAACTGGTGCTGGCAATACTAGATAAACAATTTTCCAAAGTAATATCACAATCATCACTACGATGTGAACGTAATTTTCTACGTTGCGGTTGATCTTCTTGGTTGGAGTTTGCTGTATTTGAAATATTTGCTGTTGCAGATGCATTGTTATTTGTATTTTCAGAAATATTAATTGCGGCCGATGTTGCATGCCCAGTTTCGGTAACAATTTCAGGTGTTATTGTGGAAGCTGCTACATTTGTTTCTGTTAGATCTGTTTTAGTATTAAACCATTCCATACTAAATGTTGGCGTTGCAACGTATGTAAATGTTTTTAAGTTTTCCTCAGAAAGATATGACAAGGCATATTCCTCTTCTTCTTTATAGAGAAGATAATCGCTAATTGTGAAATCAAAATAAATTCTTAAACCATCCGCAACCTCTTTAAGTAGACTTATCCTGAAATATACATTTTCAAAAATGTAAACATCAATAACTTTGTTTTTTTTAAAGGTTATAATCAAAGTACGAAAATAAACAAAACGAAACGATGCTTTCGATTCGTTTTGTTTTTTTGCACTGAGTAAAACAAAAACAAAACAGAAACGGACACAATGAGAATGATTGTGCCATTTAGTTCTATAGAGTGTTTTTACCCCCTATACAAAAACTATACATTTATTTAAACAGATAGTAAAGAAACAATGAGAAAGAACAAAACCAAAAAACGTTACGCAAAATTTTTCTAAATAAATTGCTCATTATATAGAGAATGTGTAAAAACTACTTTTATTATTAAGAGATATTAAAAAGCACCTTGTAAGATTGTTTAAGAAATAAAAAGTATTTCAAGGAAATAAATCATAATCAAAATCAGCATTCGAAATCCGAACTAGGGCTTATAAAACTGGAATTAGGATAATTTCATCGTTTCGATATTTGGATTCAGGGAGTCAATGAATATAAATAACAAAAGTTTCTATAAAATCTGGAATGATAAATTTGAAAGCAATATTTTTTTTTTTTTGTTTTTTTGAATTGACATGGAATGACTCAACAGGGACGTTAATTCGACTTTCAAATATTACTAGAATAAGGCTGTCCTCTTAATCAAAACAAAATCTATATGTAAACTCATTCGTTATACTTACGTATTTATAATTTTATCGACATCCTTTTCCTTTTTATCTGCCGAGCGTTGTTGCGTTGTACGCCGTCTAGTTGCAGTGCCTTCGCTTTGATTACTTGAAAAGACCATCTTTAAAGCGGTTTGTTTAACAAAATTCTCCAAAATAGCAACAATCGGAATGCGTGATGGTAAAGCATGCTGTTTACCATACTTTACAATCATATCATGATCATATTCCAAATATTGCCGTAAACGTTCGCTAATACGTAACATAATACGATCCTCATCATGAAAACTTTCCACTGAACTGCAGCATGAATCCGTTTCACAATCTAAATACACAAAATATTAAATTAAAAACGTTTCTTGATTTACAAGATAATATTTTGTTAAAATAATATACTTTTAGGCATTAGTATTATGTACTTTTCGACAAAAATATAAAATAAATAGCAAAAAAGCCATTAGATTGTTACCACGGTTTGTGCTCAACTGCAATAATGTCGCTACCATACAAACATAAACGCAATATCTGCTACAGTAGCATGTAGTTAAGGTATGTTGGTTGCATGAATGACACAGATACATTTTGGAGTTGTGAGCACTTTTATACCAGTTGTTGTTTTTTTTTAGATATTTGTGCGCACATTGACCTAGATTTAACAATCACATATACAGGCGAATAGGAAAATATAAACGTACATTTATAAATTTTATGTATAAGTTCATTGCACTAAATATGTGTTTTTGATAAAAAAAAAAAAATTGGGTGCGAATGTAACTATATACATTAGGGTTGTCCAGTCCAATTTGAACGAATACAAAAATGGTTCTACGAAAAGTTTTAAGCCATAGATCTAAAATGGATTTTGAGCTTGCGTAAGTACTGCTTTACGGCAATCGTTGAAGTGATGGAAAATGTGGCACAGTTGTGCCATTTGTTGCACTTTTATATTATATATTTGATGGCCCTGCGGTTCTTTCGTTTGAACTGTATGAAATTTACTAAACAGTAAAATGTACAGTAAAATTTAATTTTTTAAAGGCCATGATTAACTCAATCGTTAGATCTGTCAAAAAATGCATGTTGCTCGAGAAGTATCATAGTGTGGATAAGAAGTGTATTTATTTGATAACTAACTGTGCCCACACACGTTGTGTGCGTCCTGATAATATTTTGTTCGATTTTTCTTTAAAAGTAATCCACACAAAATTTTAAGACTTACGTGTTTTTACTTTATATAAAGGTACCCGTCAATGAATAATATTCTAAAGTTTATATACAATTCTAAAGCTCTGTAAAAGGTGTTTAAAATATTTTAATAACAATGTAATTCCACAAAGTAAAAATACAAATCATACACAAATTTTATTCAATTGGCTAATTGGCAGTATGTAATTCATACTGCCTATTTCAGAGTGTCGCACGAATTCGTCCTTTCGCACAATTACATGTGAAATAGGCAGCTATTTTGTTATTATTTTAAAACAGCGTCATATATTGCGCAACAGTGTTTAAAATAACCCGCATTCAGTTCATTTTGTCATTATTTTAAAACAGCGCCATCTGTTGTGCAACCGTGTTTAAAATATACCGCTTTCAAAAATAAAAGATGCCTTAAAGTATGCAGTACCTTTAAATCGGTAAAAAAAAATCGGCGTGCTTTCACTACTTTTTCTCCACTTTCTCTTGGAAATAAGATATTTTTGTAGAAAAAAGTATTCTATATTGGAATACTAAGGATACTTAGGTACCTCCTCACAAAATTTTGTTAAAATCCATCCAGTAGTTTTTATGTGATGCGAACACAAACAGAAAATTTTATTTTATTATATGTACATATGTATGTGTAGATTATGTCTCTTCATTTTGTATTTATTAAAATTGTTTGCTAGGTTCCCTTCAAAATGCTATTTGTTAGTAGCTTTTAATAACTATATATGGCCTACAAGGCTCAGTTACATTAAATGAAGAATAAAAAAAAATTGCTCCACAAAACCAACCCAAAGTCATCAGGTAACCTCACTACGAAAGGGAAATATTAAGGCGAAAATTTTTAAATTTAGTTTATATGGAGTTTGATAGTTCAACTTCTTTTTAAGGCAGAATGCTAAGAATTCTTCGTAATTCGCAATAACATATTTGGAATCCAAAAGTAATACAATGTTGCTTTTTAAGTTTTTGCATACATTGAATTTACTTTTTGGTAGAGTAAACAAAACAAATCTCTTATTTAAAAGGTAATTTGCTTATAAATGTAACTAAATTAAATTAAAATTTTTACAGTTTTTTTAGCTTTATAAAGTGTAAATTATGGTGATAAATAAAATTCGACCCCCCCTAATATATGTACGTACATACATAAAGACAAAAACAAAACACCCACCCTTGTTGTTATTATATGGTTTAGGATAATTCAACATGAAATGCTTATCAAGCAATGAAAATACAGATTTAAATTTCCCTCCTTGTTTGAAAGTATTCAGAATTTTACTAACTTTGCTTTCACTTACCATCTCTCATAGAATAGTTTTCATTTTTTCCAAATGTACTGCCACTACTACTAATATTATCTTCGGACAATCCCCGAGGTCGTAATTTTGTTGGCGAAGTACTAGCGTCGGCGGAATCCTCCGAATTTATTGCTGCCAATTTGTGAGAGCGTTTCTTGTTTTTTGAATGCTCTTTGCGATACAAATAGGCTCCTCTAAAATTATTTAAATAAATAGGAAATATCAAATTAATTTTAATTTATTTGTAAATTACTTACAATTGTAGCTGGGCTTTTTCGGCTAAATCACGTTGCAGTTGCCTATTTTCTTCAGTGTCCTTTAGCACAAAGTCTGCATTTACTTTGCGATCCCAAGAACTGCTCCAACCTTGAAAATGTATTTTGTATTGTATGATTTTACGACCTCTCTTGTCCTTAGTTTCATAAGTTCCTAAAATCTAAAAAAATGGTAGGGCTTTAAACATTGCCAAAAAGCTTTTAGAAACATAAAACTGAACAAATAGCTAAATAAATTTCTCGAAATAAACAAACATTTATTACATGAATATTTACGGAAATATCTCGAAATAAGATCTAATAAATACGGTGTTTTTTAATGGTATGTAGCTAGACCACACTGCTAGTTAGCTACACCACATTGCAGAGTTAGATAGACGATATTTGATAATTAGTTTTTATTAGCTCATCACTTGTATTCATGATCTTTTTTGCTCTACACTTTTAAAGAAATTTCCAGATGTACAATATATAAAAATACTGTAAATGAAGGATATCCCTCCCTTCGCTCTTATTACTGACTACTAGTCATACACTTTTATTTATTTTTTAAAATGCCTTTGTCTTAATTTTTGATTAATATTTAGAGTTTCATCTTCTAGTATGCATTTGAAATCAAATATTACGAGATTGGTTCAAAAATCTAGTTTACGGACACATCATAAAAAAGTAGCCTATTGTGTGTAAAATTGAATTCTAAGCAAAAAATGTAAAGTGAAAAAATTGGGGGCGACGCTTAGTTTCGGAGTTACGGACCCCCAAAGTTTCTATGTAAAATATGATATATCTCGACCATTTTATGATGGAATGACACAATATGGGTATCGTTGGAATTGTAATTAAAAGTACTATCCAACTAAAGTGTAATTTATAAGAAAAATGGAAAAATTTTAAATAAGTAAAAAAAAATTATATTTTTTATTTTTATTTTGCGCCTGGGTATGCAGAAAATCTTTAGTTATCTATACTATATATTATATTATAGAGGAGAAAATGATTGCGCCCGCCCGAAGGCCGGCAATGAAGAAGACCTTTAGTTAGCGAAGCCGGTGTTGGTTATACCGAAGAGGAGAAAATCCTTGCGCCCGGCCGAATGCCGCCTATGCAAAAAATCTTTAGTTAACGAAGCCTGTGTTGGTTATACCACAGAAAATCCTTGCGCCCGGCCGAATGCCGGCTATGCAAAAAATCTTTAGTTAGCGAAGCCTGTGTTGGTTATACCACAGAGAAGAAAATCCTTGCGCCCGGCCAAAGGCCGGCTATGCAGAAAATCTTTGGTTAGCGAAGCCGGTGTTGGTTATACCATAGAGGAGAAAATCCATGCGTCCGGCCGGAGGCCGGCTATGCAGAAAATCTTTAGTTAGCGAAGCTAACTGCAGAAAGTCTTTAGTTAGCGCAGCCGGTGTTAGTTATACCATAGAGGAGAAAATCCTTGCGCCCGGCCGACGGCCGGCTATGCAGAAAATCTTTAGTTAGCGAAGCCCGTGTTGGTTATACCATTGATAGATAGATAGCACATTTAATTACCATTCCAACGATACCCATATTGTCTAAGCGTCGCCCCCAATTTTTACACGTTATAATTTTTGCTTAGAATTCAATTTTACACACAATAGGCTATTTTTTTTAATTTTTATGATGTGTCCGTAAACTAGATTTAGGCCTGTTTTTGAACCAATCTCGTAATATTTGATTTCAAATGCATACTAGAAGATGAAACTCTAAATATTAATCAAAAATTAAAACAGGCAATTTAAAAAATAAATAAAAGTGTATGACTAGTAGTATCGATTTTGGAATTTTTGTCTGTCAGTAATAAGAGCGAAGGCAGGGATATCCTTCATTTATTGATGTGTCCGTAAACTAGATTTGTTCCCAAAAACCATTCTTAAAATCAATCAAAATTCATCACACCATTTCAAAACAATAATTTCCAATCGTTTTCCACACATACTTATGTATGTATGTATGGATGTACCTGATTATACCAAAATATACTTATAATAATCGAAATGATTAATGGGAAAGCTTATACATAGAAAAGCTATTTCAGTACTTAACTAGTTCATCAGTGATGTTTCAAAAATTTTCAGAAGTTCTCATTTAGTCTATTAGGAGTTCAGATTTACTAATTTACTTAAAACACCAGAACTTTGATGCAACTACATACATATTTATTTTCCTTTATTCCTATAAGACTGATGTGAGTCTTCCGAATAGTATGTACATACATACATTATTTACTTTGTAGTTCCGCATATTAATAGTATTCTAGAATGATTTGAAGCCACCCCATGATTTTTCTTAATACGCTGATTCCAATAGACCACGTACTATTTACATGTACATACATATGTATGTATGTATACATATGTATATACGTAGAAGTTCCTGTTAAAATTTCACTTTTCCTTTACCTTAGAATCATAAAGAACTTTTGCCTTTGAAGGGTCTGGTTCATAACACAAAACCTTTTCACCCTTCTCGAAATAACGCGATTTGGGACCACGCGTCGAAACCATTACCATTAAAAACGTATTTAATTCAATATTTGATAAAAAAGAATTATAGAAAACATCATAAAATATATAATTAACCCGCCAAAATTTAACTGAGAAATTTCTAGTAAATTACACATATGTAAATTACAAATGAAAACTAAGATGATAAACAAAACGACAGCTGTCGTTGACAGGGTTGTCACTATTGGAAAATTGCAATCGCCAAAAATACCCAAATAACTTATTTTACCTACCGTCACCATTAACCACCTCTACATTAGTCATTAACATGTCTTAAAAAAATTCAAACTTAATATAAAAAAATCAGTATTAAAAATATTATTTTAGTAAATGAAGTTTGTTTGTTAATTTCTAATGGAGACGGGGGTTCAAGATGTCTTAACCAAAGTCAAACTTCATATATAAATTAATTAATTACTGTGTTGGCCCAATTTAACTTCGTATTTAAATATATAGTTAATTATTTATTTTAAGTCACGCATGATTCCTTTGTAAATTTATTAAATAAATATTTTATGATTATAAAATATTTATTTCTAAAAAATATAATAATCGAAATTGATTACTATGGGGAAAGCCTATCCAAATAGCTATTTCGCTAGTGCTCAACTAGCTCATCAGTGGATTTTTCCCAAAATTATATTTTATAATCATAAAATATTTATTTAATAAATTTACAAAGGAATCATGTGTGAATTAAAATAAATAATGTATATAACACGATTCCAAATATAATTTTTTGTATATGACAGCATGCGCACGCTGAGTAAATACGATTTTCGTATTTTTAATTTGTATTCTTGTTTTTCAAAAGTCTTTTTGATACATTATGAATGGTATCCAATGGAAACCCTTAATGTAGAAAATTGAAAGAAAAATAAAATAAACTTTTTGAAATCGAAATGGTTACTATGGTTTTTTGTTTTATTTAGAAATTTAGATTTGGCTTTCTTTATAGACTGATTGAACTTCTCATTTAGTCTATTAAGTTTTAAGCATAAGAATCTAAGTTTTTATTCAGAAAAATTGGGAAAAATCCACTGATGAGCTAGTTGAGCACTAGCCAAATAGCTATCTGGATAGGCTTTCCCCATAGTAATCAATTTCGATTTATATATTTTTTGGAAATAAATATTTTATAATCATAAAACATTTATAATCATAAAATATTTATTTAATAAATTTACAAAGGAATCATGCGTGACTTAAAATAAACAATGTATATAACACGATTCCAAATATAATTTTTTGTATATATAGTTAATTTTTATTTAAGTTGTATTTAAATAGTTTCAAATTTTCAGTTCTATATAATTAATCTTATTTAATTGTGATATAGTAGCATTAGAAATTTTACAGAAAACAGCAGTTTAGCAAACAAATTGATGATATTTGAAAACAATTATTAAAAAACAAAAAAAAAAGTTTATAAAATATGAGTTTTTACTTTCTCGTTATTGCTAAGTATTAATATATTTGGAAAAAAATTATCCAATTTGTGAAAAACAAAATTGTTTATAAAATATAAGTTTTTAGTTTCTCTTTATTGCCAAGTATTAATATATTTTTGCCTGAACATCAATGAGAAGACAAAAGAAAATAATTATTCAATTTGTGATATTTGTAGTTATGATAATATGTATACATACGAATGTTATTAGGAGTGATTTTTGCTATTTGTCATCATGCTATTGGCAGCTCTGAACATAAAAAATGCCGGCAAAAAAATCAATAATGCCCCTTTTCTTAGAAAGTAATTTATGCTATTTTATTAATAATATTTAGTATTACTTGTTATGGTAGTTAAGCAAAATAACAAAATGAAAACGACATACTTATGTACTTAAATAAAAACCAAGTTCTAATCAAATTAAGTATACATATTTCTCTTAATATTTACACAGTAAAAATTGTATCTGTACCTCTACAAAAAATACAACACTGTGTAGGCATTAATCATGTAGCACACAATTTTTTATTTTATTAATTTATATTAATCTGACGCTAATAATAAAATAAACTTATAATAAATTAGAATTGAGCAATAATTTATTCAAAAAGTTTTCAAATTTAGACAGTTTTATATGTGTCTATTGTTTAAAAACATAGATACAACCACATGATGTTGTTTAACGCCAACGGAAGTACGAGTAGTTTGTTCTCGAACATTCCTGTAATTTCTATTGTTTTTGTTTTTGGTATAAATTGAATGCGTGCATGTTTGCCGGCATCAGTCTAGAAAGAAAAATTGTGCAAAGTACATCGAGTGTTCGAAAAGGAGAAGTCAAAAGCGTTTAATTTTCAAGTGTGGAAGTAAAAAAGTGCTTATTCAATTGTGAAAAATAATTTGAATTTATTAAAGAGAATTAACTCAAGGTAAGTTAAAAATACGCTTTAAAAAAAAGAAATAAGAATTTTAAATATAAAATTTAAATATTTCACAATATTACATAGTATTAAAATCGATTCTGCGAAGTGTTTCCATGACATTTTATTAAAAATTTTGAGAAAGTATCCTGGGTGATGAAAAATTTTAAAATGAGGTTAACATAAAATACATATCGTCACCTAAAATGCAAAAAGGCGTAACTACCTAGAATATAGATGATTCAGATGTAAATAGGGCAATGAATTGACGTACTGACAATTAAATTTTTTTTTTTACAGAAAAAAAATTTAAAAGGGAAAAATCGGAAACTTAAATAGTGATTTAATTCAAAGAGAAAAAATCGTAAAAATTTTGGATTTTAGCTAACGAGGTCAATATTTGTCAGTTTTTGTATAGTTGATTCGCTAAATTAGATTTAAGACTAAAGTTGGAATTCTATAATTCTTAATAGTTAATATGCATTCGACTGCTAGACCAGTTAACATTTTTTATCGTTTCTCGTTTCTTTTTTTATTTTAGATGCCAGAAGAAGTTGAAACTTTTGCTTTCCAAGCTGAAATTGCTCAGCTTATGTCACTGATCATTAACACCTTCTATTCCAACAAAGAAATTTTCTTGCGTGAATTAATCTCCAATGCTTCGGATGCCTTGGATAAAATTCGTTATGAATCATTGACAGATCCCTCCAAGTTGGACTCTGGCAAAGAACTATACATCAAATTGATTCCCAACAAAGAAGCTGGTACTTTAACAATCATTGATACTGGTATTGGTATGACTAAAACCGATTTGGTCAACAATTTGGGTACTATTGCCAAGTCAGGCACAAAAGCTTTTATGGAAGCGTTGCAGGCCGGCGCTGACATTTCCATGATTGGTCAATTTGGTGTTGGTTTTTACTCTGCATACTTGGTCGCAGATAAGGTTAGCGTTACATCCAAACATAACGATGACGAACAATACGTTTGGGAATCATCAGCTGGCGGATCATTTACTGTCAAGCCGGACAATTGTGAGCCTTTGGGTCGCGGTACTAAGATCGTTTTGTACATCAAGGAAGATCAGACTGACTACTTGGAAGAATCCAAGATTAAGGAGATCGTAAACAAGCACTCTCAATTCATCGGATACCCCATTAAATTGTTAGTGCAAAAAGAACGTGACCAAGAGGTCAGTGATGATGAGGCCGAAGATGATAAAAAGGAGGAAAAAAAGGATATGGATACCGACGAGCCTAAGATCGAAGATGTTGGTGAAGATGAAGATGCTGACAAGAAAGACAAAGATGGTAAGAAGAAAAAGACCATCAAGGTTGCCTACACTGAGGATGAAGAATTAAACAAGACCAAGCCTATTTGGACTCGAAATCCCGATGATATATCTCAAGCTGAATATGGTGAATTTTATAAATCTCTAACGAATGATTGGGAGGATCATTTAGCTGTCAAACATTTCTCTGTTGAGGGTCAACTGGAGTTCCGCGCTCTCCTCTTTATTCCTCGTCGCACGCCATTCGATCTCTTTGAAAACCAAAAGAAACGCAACAACATTAAATTGTACGTTCGTCGCGTCTTCATTATGGACAATTGCGAAGATCTCATTCCTGAATACTTAAACTTCATTAAGGGTGTTGTTGACTCTGAAGATTTGCCATTGAACATTTCTCGTGAAATGTTGCAGCAAAACAAAGTCTTGAAAGTCATACGCAAGAACTTGGTAAAGAAAACAATGGAATTGATTGAAGAACTAACTGAAGACAAAGAAATGTATAAGAAGTTTTACGATCAATTCAGCAAAAACTTGAAATTAGGTGTTCACGAAGATACCAACAATCGCGCCAAATTGGCCGATTTCTTGCGTTTCCACACCTCTGCTTCCGGAGACGATGCTTGCTCTTTGGCCGACTACGTATCCCGCATGAAAGAAAACCAAAAGCATATTTACTTCATTACTGGTGAATCCAAGGAGCAAGTTGCCAACTCTGCTTTTGTTGAACGTGTCAGGGCTCGCGGTTTTGAAGTCGTATATATGACTGAACCCATTGATGAATATGTTATCCAACACTTGAAGGAATACAAGGGCAAACAGTTGGTTTCAGTTACCAAGGAAGGTTTGGAATTGCCCGAAAATGAGGATGAGAAGAAGAAGTTTGAAGAAGACAAAGCCAAATTTGAAAATCTTTGCAAACTGATGAAGTCTATTTTAGACAACAAAGTTGACAAAGTTGTTGTATCAAACCGATTAGTTGAATCACCCTGCTGTATTGTCACATCCCAGTTCGGTTGGTCCGCCAACATGGAACGTATCATGAAAGCTCAAGCTCTACGTGACACCTCTACCATGGGCTACATGGCCGGAAAGAAACATTTGGAAATTAATCCCGACCATCCAATCATCGAGACATTGCGGCAGAAGGCCAACGTCGACAAGAATGACAAGGCTGTCAAAGACTTGGTGATTTTGTTGTTTGAGACTTCTTTGCTGTCGTCCGGCTTCTCTTTGCAAAGCCCTCAAACGCATGCTTGCCGTATTTACCGCATGATTAAACTTGGTCTTGGTATTGATGAGGATGAGCCCATGACAACCGATGATACACAAAGTGCTGGTGATGCTCCCCCATTGGTCGATGATACCGAAGATGCTTCCCACATGGAAGAAGTTGATTAAGCTACTGAATAATACTGTATCACTTAGCGCTTAAGTAGTTTTTAAGTTAACACAACATACACATTATTACAACTCCACGACTCCAAACACCGAAGAAGTAATGTTTCACACAACGGAGAAGTTTTAACTTTAACATGTTTGTCGCGTTTTAAGCAACAACAGCTCATTAAATGCAAATTATCATTTTAATTTCGTAAGAAGCAGTTATAAGGCTAATTTGAAGCGGAAATTCCAAGCCTCCAGTCATAGACTAATAATTTTTATATTTTATTTATTTCTTTCGATTGTATGCAGTTTTTAAATGGATACGTTGTGCATATTTTATTTAAATAATTGTAATGGTAGTAATTATTCCATTTTTTATTTTAGTTTTATAAAAATAAATTCCATTAATATTGTACTTTGTTGCCAATAAATTTAGTGTAAAAATGTAAACAATTTTTTTCTTTTTTTAACCGAGCTAGAAGTTTGTTGATGTGGTTATTCTGATTGTCAGTAAGTATTTGAATGGAAATCGTTTTTATAACCAAACTGAGATGAGTTTGTAAACCGTAATAGGGGTGTTATTTTCGTTGTCTGCTATAGCGATTGATCGGAAGTGCGTCAATGCGTTGGATGATTTCATAAGTGCAGTTTGCAAAGCAACACTTCAAACAGATGCGCTAGCAAGGCATAGCAATATTGCACGTCAACACTGCTCTGTCAAATTATGCAACATATTTTTTAAACGTTTATGAACGCAAAATTGCTTTGTCGTAATTTTCGTTTGTTGTGTGTAAAAAAATATTGTGAAGTGGATCTTCAAAACGGAGTTTATTACTAAATTATGAAAAATTATTAATAGATTTAATTTTAAGAAAATACATTTCAACCGCTCATCTCACAACGCATCACAAATAAAAACTGCACAAATTTGGCAACTGATGCGCATTGAAAATGGTTGCACTGCAATAATGAAATCACGACATTGTAAAAAATAATATTAGGCGTTTATGAACTATATTTTGATTGCAGTGTTACTTTTCAAACTGCGTTTATGAAGTCAGCCGTTGTATCTAGTGCTCAGTACGTTTGAAAATGTCGTGATCCTAATGCATCATTGAAATAGATGATGCGCAAACACACACCACAAAAATGGATGAGTGAGAGTATTGTATTTCGTCACCTAAGATGCAGGACAGCGTATCATCAAAAAAACCAAATTGATTTTTTTATTGAAAAAATATGTGTGCAAAATTATAAACTTCAACTATCAAAGATAACCAAGATATAAACAAAATTCAAAATAACGTATTATCAATTGCATGCTTTTCTGAAACAAAATACATATAACGTATCATCCAACACTTGCGTATGACAATAAGACAGTATATTACTTGATAGGTAATTTTGGACTTTTGACTTTTTATTTGGTTTTATTCAACTCGCCATTGCAGTGGTTCAAAGGCGCTTTATAAGCCTTCAACCTTGTACCTCGAGCATATGAATTTTTTGAAAACTCATAAAAAGTTTATTTATAGCTCAAATGTTAAGATTTTTTAAGTTTAGTTACTTTTTGGCCAACCTTTACTTAGTATTTTTGATTTTGTGGACTTATTTATTATTGGATTATGAAATTTAGAATAAAATAGTGATTTGTTCTGATAGCGTATAAAAGTTGCAAAACTCTGAAGTGGGAAAATGTAACAATTACCGCTTTTTCAGGATTTTTCCCAAAAATGTGTTATGGGCTTTTGCTTACGTAAGTTAAACTTACTTCGTTACTAGTTAATTTGTTTAAAATATTTTAAAGACAACCTAACAAAAGAGAATGCAATTGGGTCATGAATTGTAACGGTTCTTGATCAAGCCCTAACCAAACATAGCCAATTTTAAAAAACTCCTCCGATTGCAGAACATCGATTAAAATGTACAGATTTTTAAAGCTTATTTTCATGGCAACATACTCGAAAAATTATTTGACAGGGTAACTACTTTTGTAAAAAAAACCTACCTTTAGACTTCCAACTGACGGTAGATGATTGAATACAGTTTTTCTGGTAATCCGTTTTCGGAGTTTGGTTGGTTAAATAGATGAAGGTACAACCTAACACCACCTAAAAAAGTATGTAGATGCAAAGAATGTTAACGACTCTAAAAAAATTCCCTTTTTATTATTCCTTGTAAAATTTATGTAATGGTACTTTACGATATAACTGAGATACATATCATGTATAGGGTTATGTTTGCAGACTTTTAGAGTGTTTTATTTGCTGAATTACATATGTAAAATGTAGACTTTTGCTGTGTTTCTATAAAATTTACAAAAATTGTTATATTATGCATATGAATTCTTTTTTTTTCTTTCAGTCGGTCTAATTGCGATCGTCAAATTCCAAGACTGACTTCAATTTTAGAATGATCATTTCATGTACGAGTAGAATATTTAACCATCAGCCAAATTGTCTTAGAACATTTGAAGCGTTTAAAAGCAAAATTTTATTGTACCTTGAACAAAATAATATATAGACCTCTTTAGCTACATTTAACACAATTCGCAATTGATATTTATATTTTTTTCTCTCTTGTTTTATCATTTATTTCGACTATTGTGATATTTCTTTATTTGTAGTTTATAAGATCTTATTGTACTTAGTTTATAATTTTTTATACATACATACATATGGCTATATGCATGGGATTATTTTTGATTTATTCAAGGTTTATAAAACTAACTTTATTACAAAGATTGTTTAATAAACCTATTAGAGGTCGAAAGTGTTCTTATGTAAATGGGCTTTAAGTATATTATCGGGTATGATCTGTAATCCGAAAGCGAGTGAAATTGATATCGAATAAATTTTAAAAGAAAAATATAACTTAGTTGCGAAGTTATGTGAATGGTCTTTAATCAAATGTATAAAAAATAATATCAAAATGTTATAAGATTTAAAAGTTATGACAATTTTAAATTTCATTCGGATTCAATTTCACTCGGTTTCGGATTACAGAACATACCTGTATAACTTTCAATTTTCAAATTGTTTTTATAATTCATACTTGTTTCGTTGTTGCTTTTGTTAAGCAGTCAATTTGTTAACTATTTATGGCCCATTGCGCTCAGTTATATTGGAAAATAATAAAAAAAACTATTCTTACTACTACTTATAAGTCCCGAATTACATTATGCAACTTATGTCGCTGCAATCTTTCTCGTTTCTTTAATATTGCATTTGTGTTTATATCGTGCAGTTTTTATTGCAGGAACTTGTATGGATGTATACATTTGCTTTCGTTTTAAACTTCAAAATTAAAGTTGCATAATGTAACTAGGGACTAAAGAATTAAACGAACTTAAGCCTGGCTTCGAGAATTAATTTGTTAATAAATAGTTCGACTAATAATTTAAATATTCACCCCCATATTTATAAAAAATAAAATATATTTTAGAACAAATTTTTCATACAAAAGTTGTTCTAAAATACATTTTAAATAAGTTTTTTTATGAATATGGGGGTCAATATTTAGTATAAGGTAAAGTATTTGTAATCATGAAAAAAATCGAGGTCGGAATTTTGACATGTTAAGGTCTCCTGAATCCATTTTGGCTATTTTCGCTATGATGTCTGTGGGTGGGTGAGTGTGTATGCCACGATTTTTGTGGAGTTTGTACAGGTCATACCGTATGACCTATTAAAATAAAATTCAGTATGTGGCTTTGGTATATAAAGATAAAGAGCTGTATAAATTTTGGACATAATCGGGAGGGAGCAAGGGTTAGTTTTCTTACTCCCAAATTTTGTGAACGATATACAGGTCATACCATATGACATATCAAAATGAAATTCAATATGTGCCTTTGCTTTATGAAGATAAAGAGCTATATAAATTTTGTGCATAATCGGGAAGGGGCAAAGGGTAGTTTACTTAACACCCCAAACTGAACATAATTAATTTTTCAATACGAATATAATTTGAACTTATATTATGTAATCTACATATATAAAATATATCTATAAAAATATCTGTTTCCATTGGGTATGGCAAAGTTGAGTATAGGCCACTACATATTTTTGTATTGATACTAAAATTGATGATACGTTATTTTGTTTCAGAAAACAACAATTCAAAATAACGGAAGACACAGGAAAAAATGTACTTAAAAAAAAACAGCTTCCTTTTATCCAAAATATCTTTCTTGTTTCATGTCTTCTTAGTGTAATCTATAATGTAAAATATGCGATCTCTCTGTTTAAAAATAGTTTTAACAAAAAATCGGTATACATGTATAGATAGGACCATGCCACAATAAACATATGAATTCGCCTTGGATAGGACATATTTGAAAATGTCCGTTAAAATACAAACAACTTAAAAATAAGTAGGTATGTATGTATATAACTGTATGTGTAGCCGGTAGCATGCGAATGCAAAAAAGATAAATAATTTAGTTTTAATGGTGTTTAATTTAAATATAAATTTATGATTCAATTTCCTTTCGTATGTTTTCCTCAATTGTTGCCGGCGTTGAAATTCCTTTACTGACCAATACAATTTTGTGTCGTGACCTCGACCCTTTGTCTAAGAAGACATCACTTTTTCTAATATTTAGAATCTTAGAAAGATATTTGACCAATTCCGCATTAGCTTCGCCTTCAGAAGGAGGAGCAGCGATTTGTACACCTACTCCTTCACTGGAAATATTTGTTATACTATTATGTTTTGCACCAGGTTTTGCTAAAATTCGTATCATTATATTTCCGCTTTTGTCCAATTGTATGGGTTCATCAGTCCCAATATGAGCAGCTTTACTTTCTGATGCAGATGCTGCGTAAGACTTCTTGTTTTTACTCTTTGACATTGTGTGGATAGTGATTTTAAATATTCTTTTCATTTATTTTATTAAAAAATTGTTGTTTGTTTATTTTATTTCTTGATACATAGTGTCTACCAAGGAAATGACACAAATTAAAGAATCCGTCTACATTAAACACCGTCTCCATTAGACAGTAACATGTCTTAACAAAAGCCAAACTTCGTATAACAAAATATTATTTTTAATCTGGCTTTTTTTTAAGTGAAGTTTGACTTTTTTTAAGACATGTTAATGACTAATGTAAACTGGGCATAACCTAGTCTCTATACCTGACAAAAATTTGTCTTGATAAAAGTCAAACTTCATATAAAAAAGTGAAGTTTGACTTTTGTTAAGACATGTTAAACACCTGTCTTCATTTGCTATCAACGTGTCTTAACAAAAGTCAAACTTCATATAAAAAAACAAAATTAAAAATAATGTTTTCTTTTATTTGTTAAAACATGTTAATGTCTGATGTTTACGCGGGGTAATGAACAAAGCGTCGGCAGAATAAGGAACATTAATTTTTTCTGAGTGGAGAAAACGTATCGATGTGCATGATCCGACAAAACACAATTTTCAGTTTCTCGTCAATCTTGTCTGAATGCTTACAACACATCAAATTGGATTTGCCTGCTTGATCAACAGATGGCGTTCTTCAAAAGTCAAACTTTCATACAAAAACAGCAATTGATTGCAGACATCGTTGTGCGTACAAATATTCGGACAATACTGTTTGAACAAGAACATGGCATCGACAACGATAGTCTTCACGAGAGGTTTTTTATATGCGCACATGAATTTCTTCAATGGTTGAACAAATCAGTGGATCGTCAAGACTGCGTGTTAATTATAGATGTCTGGCCAAGGCATATGTAACAAGGTGATAGCGTAAGGAAGAGGAAATATCAGCAAAAAATTTTGGATTTTTTTTATATGGATTTTGACAGTAACATTTATTTTCTCTTAAAAAACTTGATTAAAGTCAACCTCAACATAAAAAAAATTTAAATATTTCTCTTTATTATTATAGCCGCCTTGTGCTGTCACCTGGTTAAATATGCATTATGTCTGGCAACTATACCTATTGTGAATGAATCATTTTTGTAACTGATTGCATCCATCCCATCAGCTCCACAAAGTATATCTGCTCACTATTAAACAAATACAAGATATTAATATATTTTTTAATAAGTTAAAGTTAAAAAAACAACTTAAATCAGAATGTATAATGGCGAATGTATAGCAATTAAAGATATAAAACCTGGCCTTAAAAATATTAATGTTATATTTATTGTACTGGAAATAGGCACCGCCACAGTGACCAAAGAAAATAGAGAAGTTCGAAATTTTAAGGTTGGCGATCATACAGCTTGCATTAATGTTAGTATATGGGACGAACCTGGTAAGCTGATAGCTCCAGGAGATATTATTAAATTAACCAAAGGGTATGCATCAATTTGGCGTCACTGTTTAACTTTGTATTCCGGAAAAAATGGTGAAGTATATAAAATAGGAGAGTTTTGCATGACATTTAATGAAACGATCAATATGAGCGAACCTAAAAGACCTGAACAGCAGCAAGTTGGGGGTGTGACCGGTCCTATTACACAATCTAGCGGTATGATCTTAAGTCCAGCACAAATGCCAACAGGTACAATAGGCGGTGGAAGCGTGACACCAAATGTTATCAACAATCAAACACAACAATTAGCTGCCGGAGTTGGTGGAAATGGCAATACAACTCCTGGAATTCAGAGAATACCTGCACAGGCCATTGGCATACCGGCTGTAAGTGGAGTGGGTGGCTGTATTGGCGCTGGTGGCGGCAGTGTTCAAGTTGCATCGAAAGCGGTTGTAGCAATGCAACAAGTTGGTGTTATTGGAAATGGAACGACAACGAAAGCTGGTGCATTGGGTGTGACAGCATCTTCACCTGCTAACGTTACCACACCACAGACACAGTCGAAAACAAATAGAGGTGGTCGCACAAATATAACAAGAGCTAGTAATATTAAAACTGAAAGAAGATGAATTTATGAATAGTTTTTAAGAGGCGTTTTAAGTTTACTTAGGTAACTTTTATTTTATATAATAAAAACTAAATCCAAATTTAAATTACCAAAATTTATGTACCAAAGGGATCTACACAAGAATCGACAATGTGTACTGGCAACTGTTCTTCACTTATAAGACCTTTAACATGACGAGGCCGTACAAGTGTTACCAAAGCACCCAGCAAGCATTCCGAGGGAAAATTTTTTAATTCTATTGACTTGTTATAGATACCATCATTTACATACATAACATCGATTCCAGTTTTGATATTGTTGCGTAATATTTTATTCTGCACAAATACTGTCATGTCTTCAGTTATCATATCAGTTAACAGATTGGTAACATAATCATCTTAAATAAAAAATTAGGATATTAAACAATTGAAACGCTAATAAGTGTTCAAAATTAATATCTGAAATGAAAATAGTCTAAAACTTTACTAAAATGCTACGTTTTTATATATGTATGTACATATAAACTAGTTTTCAATCGCCTCTATGATGCATACAATTATCAAATATGCCATGAATAACATATTTGCTCAAATAATTTTTAGGCCAAACTATACACAAAAATAAAGTACTTCCTTAAATCCACTTACTACTACTTCAAAACTAACCTTTTATCAAATATATTAAGTTTGTTTCATCCCAGGGTATAGCTGTTATCTCAATATTTTTGGATTTAAATTGACAATCCTTTTCTTTGCCCATATTAATACAATAAATTTCATTTGAACAAAGTTGCTGAGTAGTCCATTTTATCTACACATTTAAATAACATAACTCTAGATAATTTTGATGTTTAGATATTTTGAGTATGAACAAACCGTATATTCATGTATGACTTCATGCAAAATTTCTTGTGTTGCATACATTGTTCCTGACCAGTCTGCAGGCAAAAGTGTTTCATCTAAGGCATTTTTGTGGCACAGTAATAAGGGCGCTTCCTTTACACAATTCAAGAGTTACAGTTTAGTTGAAAATGATAAAAACATTGATTAAAAACTAGTTGCAAAATTTTCTTGTAGTAATTTAAACAAAAAAATTGCGCTAAAGTAGTTCATGAATTAATGACAAACAATTACTACACACCTTGAAATCTTCAAAACTCAAATATTTGTTTGGATTAGTCAATAAAGTGGGCTGAGCAAAACGATTTAACAACATATCAATCAAGGATATACCTATCTTGATACCAATTTAAATTATTTAGATAGTTAACAAGTCTTGGAAAAAACTCGGCGGCGGTTAAGCAAAAAATGTCGGCGGCGGCTGCTAATAAACCACTACAACCCAAAATGTTGTGTTATTACCCCTCGTCTCTATTAGACGACATGTCTTAACAAAAGTCAAACTTCATATAAAAAACCAAGGTATATTTATCTTACTAGGTAGTATCGTCCGCCCAGCTGATTTAGTAGTTCTACATGTCATAAGTTGTGTGTTCAGAAATTTTATAGTGTAGAAGTGAGAATGCAATAAAACAGATACACGCTTCTAAATTTTCTTCTGTTTTTTGACATTTCGAACTACAAAGCAACAACAAAATACCATGTTGTTCTTGTATTTGTTGTAGGGATGCCACTACCTAGTAAAATAAATATATCTTGTAAAAAACATTATTTTAATACTGTTTTTTTTTTTAATGTAGACGGAAGTTATAAACAAATTTTTATGCTGTTTTTTTTATGAAGTTTGACTTTTGTTAAGACTAAGGTCAAAAAAGTTCACACACCAGCCGCGATGAAGTTTTGAAAATTTTTAATTTTCTTTTTGGTTAAGAAAAATTAATAATATGTTTATTTAAAACAAAAAATAGTTCAAGTATGAAATTTCATTAATATTTAGAGATGGTAAGAGATTTTTCCGCAAACCAAAACGTAACTTTAACCATTTTTAACGAAAAAATAAAAATTAATAAAAAACACCGTATAAAATTATGAATATTGCGCCTGTTTAGAAAAACCAATTGGTGCGTGAACTTTTTTGAGAAAAATTCCAAAAGTTTAAGATTTTCGTGGTTACTAGAACATGGTTGACCTCATGGTACCCAAAAAAAATTGGTTGTGCCACTAATGAACATATTTTCATATAGATATTTCAAGATTTCAAATTTTAAGGCAATAAATTTTAATTCATTTCAAAAATAGAATCCTTTTTTTTCTTTTAGATTTAACTCTATACAAAATGTTTTTTTTTTTTGTTTGCATATTTTGTGCTCATATAATTAAGTCATCCGAAAAAAAGATAGTTATCAAATGAATATAGAATCTTTTATTAATTTTACCTCTTATTAGGATATTATTCAGGTATGTTCTGTAATCCGAAACCGAGTGAAATTGAATCCGAATGAAATTTTAAATTGTCATAACTTTTAAATCTTACAACATTTTGAAATTATTTTTTATACATTTGATTAAAGACCATTCACATAACTTCCTTGAATACTAATGTTTTCCTGTTTCACCTGTATAATTATTATTAAAATGGGCTTGTTTTTGAATTTGTATGAGGCTACTGCCTATAGTCCCCCACTGATTTTCTACAGGATTTAATTCAATATTTTTTCTGGCCATTAAAATCAGGTCAGCCGTAATATACACACCACACATTAAATAACACAATTTATAAAATGATGTCGATATTATACATATTTATGAATTTTTATTAATTTTTTTTAACTTTGTACAAAAGTATAATAAATTTAAATTTGAGTTAATATTAAATGTTATCTACTAGCACTTAGCACTTAATGAACGGAAATGATAATTATAGAAAAGAGATAGAAAATATTTATATAACATTTAAGAAACAATAGAAATAATTTTCCTCAAACAAAGGAATGCTTTTAAAACTTAGAAAATTTAATACACTCTAAAATATAATGCAACAAGATTAAAAACAGCAAATATTTATTAATTAATAGTCGTTCTATAACATTTTGTTGACATCAGTTTTACCATTTCTAAAGAATATTTACCGCTTCTGGTTAACTTGCCTTAATTTTTGTAGCATGGAAGTTCAAATTTTAACTGAGAGCTTGTTGTATATTAGTAGTAAGTGTATTTTCATGGTAGATGTATATATTTTTTGTATTTTGTTAAGCCAAAAAAACCTGCTCCAAAATCTTAAAATTTATTTTAAAATTTACGCTGCACGGATAGACTGTATAATTTGGAATATTGCTGAACCACAAACTACAAAAATGAAAAGTGCTAAGAGCCAAGGTCCAACGGGGTATTGTGCCTCTTTGGCTTTCTGAAAAATATAATAATTAAAATTTGTATGTTTAAATTAATTCAATTAGTAAACATTTAATAAATCTATATATCTATACATATAATAAACAGAAACTTTTTCGACGATATGCATACTTTTTCCTGTCTGTGCAATTAATTTGAGGATCAACTTGATTTATTGTTATTTTTGTTCACTAATTCAAAAGTGAAGACTAATACTTCATTAAAAATATAATTCAATTTATTTTATATTTATTAATGATTATATAAAACAGTAAATTAATTTATATATCTAACATAAATATACGAGTATGACCATCTAGACCTTCAAAAATTAATTTAATTAATTTTTAGTTTAACAAACTTTTTTTATTTCCATAAACAAAATGGATACATAAAAAAAATAAAATTCAAAAAATTATTTGCAACAAACTTTTCAAAACTGTTACCACCAAATTTTTTATCTTCTGAGAGTCTACCATTCCACTAAAGAAAAATAAACATTTGCAAAAGAAGGCAAATGTGTGTTGAATTTTAAAAACATTTGCCTAATTACTGGATATATGTTAAAACAACCCAGTTCCGTCTCAAAATTCAGTAGAGAAGTATTTAATTCTATTCATATGCTATCATTTTGTTCTACTGTTGAATTATCTAATATCAAAGATATGAGAAGACTCGTGATTTAAACAATCGTTTTATTTACTTCGTCAATTGCACTAAAATCTAGGAATCTAACTTACCTAGTAATGTTCGAACTGACTTTGAAAATTTTTATGTAACTGTTATATAGTATTAATAATTAATTTGTTACCATTATGTACCTTGTTTCAATACTGAATAAAAAATTCATTACGTTACATCACTTTTTTTTATTTTGGTGTAAAATATTCCAAAAAAAACGAATTTATTTAAAAATTCTCATGACCAATAATTTTTGAAAGTTGATTGAGAATATGAATAAATGCAGCTTTTTATTGATTGCAAGTAAAAATTTTGCAAAGAATTGATTTTTTTTTTTTTTGATTGCAAGTAAAAGTTTTGCAATCAATTGAGTGAGTGAAGAATTCTTGCACTAAATCTGCGTTGAGTGGTAGTGCAAACATTTGCCATCTATGTAATCTACGGTGTTATCTATGATTTTGAAAACGTGCTATATGGTTGCCGTAAATTACATTTCGTTTGAGGACGGAAGGAGGTACAAATGAGACCCATTAAGTAAATGGTCTTCTTCGATATTCATCCTACATTAATACCTATATATAAATACTGAACGCACTTTATATCGAATAGTCTATGACGGAATGGGTATCGTTAGAAATGAAGTTTAAATTTCTATCAAATACTACAGATGTATCAAGGAAATATTAATCCATTTAGGGCTAGTAAGTGCTCTTCTATATATACTTAAAAAAATTGTGCATTTTAAAACCATGTATGCAGTTAGCGACTTCTGTTTTGGTCATACACCTTTTAATGTAGGGAAAGTGTAGTTATTACAACTTAGAGATGAAAATTAATGCGCAAGACAGAAGGCCGGCTTTACAGGGCATCTTTAGCCGAAGTCGGTGTTGGTTATATCAGATGGGAGAAAGCCCTTGCGCCCTGCCGATATTTAAATGTTCTAATATACCTCTATTATTTTTTATATCTATGTGACGTCAGTTTAAAGTTTGATTGTAGTCGAAAAACAACGCGACAAGTTCTGGTGAACGCGAAAAGGGCCCCCAAGCAAGTAATTTGTTTTTATTTTTCCAATTAATGTATTTTAATTCAATAAGACTTTTAATTACCAATCTTATGATACCCATATTGCCTGATTTCGCCATAAAACAGTGAATAGGTACTATGTTTGTGCCATATTATATGCAACTATGGATGTCTTTTACTCCGAAACTAAACACTAGGAAAACTTGTGTTAAAATATGTTGGCGTGGCACTTTTCCAAACAAAAGCACTTCAGAAAAAAATTCACATATGCAGTAAAATTTATTTATTGTTGTTTATGAACTTACAGAAGATTTGGGTACATTTCCACGCATTGTAATATATTTGCTGGCTTTTTCATTAGCAACGCGCATTCTCTGTGGTGGTGCCATTTCTATTTTTCGTCGTAAAATTTTTTATACAAAGGCTGCAAAAAAAATTTAATATTAGTTTTTCTTGATAACAAAATTTAACTTTAATAAATGTTAACTAGACAAATATTTTCACTTTTTATATGTTTAAATAATTTGTATACTAATTAATTAACTTGTTTCAAACAATAATAAAGTTGTTTAAATCTAAAATCTTTACTTGAAATACTTTAATATATGGATTTATTTTCCAGGAAAAAAACCTTCGCACCTTCTCCTCTTCGTAAATAAAATGACACGTAAAACCAAAAACCGACACGTACAAATCAAGGCATATTTATTTACTAGGTAATCGCGTTTTATGTGTTTGACATTTAAAAATAAAATTTGTATATGGAGTTTGACACTTGAAAGTGAAAATGTTCATGTATAAAAAATTAAAAGCTGTTCTACTTCGATAATCTGCTAAATAAATATGCCCTGATACAAATCAAAATACAAAGTGACATATTCACGATTTCTTCTTCTTCCTATAGATGTAATGCATGCTATTAGTTACTTAGGGAAAACAAATGTGCAGACACTAACCCAACTAATTTTTTTTTTTGCTCAATTTACTAAAGTGTTATACTTTACTTAGTCCCGTTCCACACTTGAAATTTTTGTTTCTAAAACATTTTTTTAATTCTCTTTTGAAAAGAGCAAACAACAACAATAAAATGTTGCAGCAGAGTTCAAAGTACCTCTTCCAACAACAAAAACATCTGTTGCAGAAACAAAAATTGTAATTGTGAAACAGGACTTACAACGTCGAATAGTTTAATGAAATTTTTTTAAGTCTCCTTTGACCTTTCTTGTTTTTTTCCTTTCCATGTAACTAATTTTATCGTGTAAGTTACGTATTAATCTAACACAGAGTCTATACTTAGGAACGATGTGGGATATTTATCTCAACAAACGTCAAATTGAATTTCAGAGATATTGTTAAATGTAGATCTCAAATTAGTGTCATTGCAGAGGTTCTCTTTGATTGGAGTGGCATGATATTTATGATGAAAGTTTTCAAGATTTTTAGTATTTAAAAATTAGAGCTCAAAACTTTAACCTTGTCTAGCCTACTAAGTTATTGTGTGCTCAAATTAAGGGGTTTCACTTGAGATTTTATAGCAAAGAATCTTTTCCAGTCAAACCTAACTTAGTATTTGCAAAAATGACTTGTGTTGGCACATTTTTATATAACTTTACGGTCATATTTCACTAAAATATTTAAATAGGTTTTTTGTGCAAATTATACAATATTTTTCATTTTAAATTCGACTATTGAAAAGATGACGTAAGTAAACAAATACTTGGTTTAATAAATACCTATAGTATCACCATTTTTCAGGTTCATTTTTCGACGAAAAGAAAACGGTTCTATCTTGGTTTATTATATCATGATTGCTGTTTTCAAAAAATTTATTATACTTTATCTCTTGTTTTTATTTACTAATCAGTTTCATAATATCTAAATGTAATGCATAAATGATTTACTTGGCACGGCCAGCCAAAGCAGTCAAGTCAGCAATACACTTGTTGAGAGTTTCCTTCTCTTGTTGGGGAGTAATGGAACCCAAAACACTTTTGACAATCCAGTCAACCATATGTTTTTGGTTAAGGCGACGTTCAATATGACGGCATTCAACTTGGAAGTCTAAACGACGTTTTACCTTAAATAGAGAACAAATAAAATTTTCGTTAAGATAAAACCAAAAACACCATATTAGGCCCTATGGGCTTGTTTTGTCATTTGTATTTCAAAAAAAAAAAACACATACTTCATTGTAAACGTTCATAGCACGTTCACGGAAAGCGGCCTCTAACTGAAGGGCAACGTTTTCCTTCTTTGCATCCATGAGCATTAAAGCACCTTCAGCACGCCATTGTTCTTTCTTTTCATTCTCAATATTTTCCAGAAGGGCCTTCATTTCATCTTCACGGCCTTGCTTCCATTCGGCTTCTATCCTGTCGATTTCCTTATCAGCCCAATTGGCTGCCACTGGACCCAATTTCTTAACAGCAACGACAGCCATGATGGCTAAGGAAATACCACTATAGTATTCGTGTTCCATAACATAGATTTCTTTGGAGCACAAGTAGGTTAATAAACCAACCCCAAAAGTGTATGGACCAGTGACACCAGTCTTGTTGTAGAAGAATTGGAACCATTCTTCAGGAATGAAACCCATGCGAACTTTTCCAGGGTGCACTGGGCGAACGGGACGGTCACCACTGGAGGCAGCAGAAGATGATGTTCTGACTGCTAAAACGCCCAATGGGCGTTGAACTATAAATAAAAGAAAAAATATTATGTATTGTAAACTTAAATAGACATTTTGTTCAAAATTTTCGTTTTTAGATTTTGACAGCGGCCTTATGAGAAAAAGTGATTACATAAACTAAAAAAATTGTTGAAGCTAAAGGCACTTTGCAATGGGGTTAAATACACTTCCAATGAATTTGATTAGTATTGGCACTTCACAATTAATATATTTAATATTTTTAAAAGTATTTACCAGAACGAATTACAGCCCTTGAAATCATAGTGTGAAATTTTTTCTTTTTACCCACAAGGAAACTGACGGTTGTTCTCCCGACGGAACTGTTAAGCTAAAAATTATAACCAATCACAATAGTTATACATTCTTACATCAGTGATGGTATTTAAAATATATTTTCCAAAATGTCCTAAATAGTACAACTACTCTATTTTATACCAAATTAATCTAGCATTTTAATAAATACTCTATCAAATAAAAAATATACTTAAAAAAATAAAACTACTTTAAATTTATCATATTTCAATATTATTTCGAGTTATTGCACATATTATATGGGACTCATACATAAAAATTGTATTAAACTAACTATTTGATCAGATACATAAAATAAAAGTGTAATTCATATTATTTTTAATACGTTACATTGCCACGTATCGCTTATTTAGTAGAGAACGTAACTTCTTTCACCTGGATGTTTTGAAATTAGGTGATTGCGGTGGCGAAAATGCTTAAATTCGTCAATGGAATCACCAAATTTTTTAAACTTTTGACAGTTCTTCAATAATTTTACCACCAACATTTGTGAGATCAACGTATTCACGAGCCATCGGTTTGTCTTGACAAAATTCAAACTTCATATGAAAAAACAGTATTAAAAATGTTTTTTTTTTTTATAAGAAGTTTGACTTTTGTCAAGAAAAATCGATGGCTCATGATGACGTTGATCTCACAAATTTTTGTGGTAATGATTTTTGGTTTAACATTTTATATGCATAATACTACACCCCCGTCTCCATGAGTCCACACCTGATGAATTTATATCATGATGAATGTCAAACTTCATATAAAAAAACAGTATTTGACATTCATCATGATATAAATTCATCAGGTGTGGTCTCCGGGTTAGAAATTAACATGTCTTAACAAATTTCAAACTTCATATAAAAAAAACATTATTTTTAAAACCAGTATCAAAAAAATTTCATTTCTTTATATGGAGTTTGACATTTGGATTTCACTTGTTGGAAGTGTTGTAATCACTTGTTGTGGATTCGCCTTGTTCTATAACACGGCCACATTTTACCACAAAATAGTCTATGCTTTTTACGACGGCATTGTATATCAAATTGTATTAAAAAACATTACCTGCCGTCTCCATTAGACATTAAAATGCCTTAACAAAAGTCAAACTTCATATGAAAAAAGCATTATTTTTAAAACTGTTTTTTTTTTAATATGAAGTTTGACTTTTGTTAACATACCGTCTATACTTGATAAAAATTTGTCTTGATAAGTCAAACTTCATATAAAAAAAACCAGTATTAAAAAAAATGTTTTTTTTAATATGAAGTTTGACTTTTATCAAGACAAATTTTTATCAGGTATAGACACTAGGTAACGACAAATGTAGACGGGGGTTTATGTATCGAACTTGTTAGATTGGCAACACTAGCATGTGAAATTGGGATTATTTAATAGACGTCAGTTTGACAATTATACGAGAAAATATATTGTGGAAAATTTTTAACATTTTTTTAAATTGGTGAAATGTATAAACATGTCGTAAAATTTGGTTCAAGAACGGCTTTAAGTGCATGGAAATCAAAGACTGGTATATCTTTTCTCATTAATAATTTTAATGGTTTTGTGTATACAGTACGAAAAATAGAAAGAAAATAAAATTGTATAGGGTAATCGAGTTTTGATTTTGTTATAATTGAAGGTATTTTATAAAATTAATTATTTAAATTTTTAATCAAATATTTTTGTGACATATTAGCACCTCCTGAAAAATATTTTTGTAAGATTTTTAATTATACTAAACCCCCGTCTAAAGAATTAATAAGAATGTTTTTTATATGAAGTTTGACTTTTGTTATGACATATTAATGACTAATGTAGACGGGGGTTAATAATAGCCTGATACGTTTACAAATTTTAAACGCGCTTTTTTAAGATTTTCTGATTTGTTAAAATATTTTTTGAGAGATTTAGCTTGCCCCAAAACGTAATATGTGCAAAAAACAATCAGCTGGGCTATCAACTCCACCTGGTATGAATTCACCTTGGTATAGGTATTATCTAAGAAAATGGCGGAGAAATATACGAAAATCTGGCAAGTTGCATGCATGTTTACACATGCAATTGAAAAGTCCATTTTAAAAATGTCGAAGAGAAAGATTGCGAAAATGACTCAAATATTTGCTTTACTTATTTATAAACCAAACTTACCAAGAGCATTACATTTGTAAATTTGTATAAAAACAGTAGACATCAATAAAGGCCAGGATTCACTATTCTACACAATCAAACGATTCAATTACAAATAAATCTGACAGAATTCTGCCTACGCAAAAAATCGTTTTAAAATGGCTTTGTAGATGCCACACTATCATACAAAACAAGATGTTGCAACTGTGTTCGCATGAAAAAATACTATTTTATGAATTTTTTTAAAAGATTATAAAATCGTACAGATCTGTCAAAAAGTTTGTCACGCGCATACATTTTTAATGCACACTATCGTACTTTTTGTGCACACATTCAATTTTTGACAAATCGTACGGCTGAGTATGATAGTGAATCATGGTGTTAAATATTCATTGTTTTTTTATTTTATTTTTTGATTTATTTTCAATAACCTAGCCTCTTGGCCATAATCGGTTACAATATTCTGCTTACATATTATTAACAATTAACAAATATTGTAATAAATTTAAATAAAAAGTTAAATTTAACAGTATAAAAATTAAAAAAATAATTAATAATGAAATTAATAACAGAAAAATAAATTATAATAGAAAAAAAAAATGACGAAAATAATTATAATAAAAATGAGACCACAAAATTGCTCCAATAGCATCTAATTATGAAATCAAAGTTCTAACTGTCTTTTCAGTGGATATTGGAAGAAAAATATTATTATTTTATATATTTTAAATACGCAAAATAATATGTTAAAACTATTATTATTTTGTGTCCATTTTATTCTGCTTTTTTAAATAAAATTTCTGTCAACTTTGTTTATTTTTTGACGTTTAATTTGCAAGACTTGTCAAAAAAAAAACCACTTGTAGGAAAAATGTCTTTCTAATTTAGCTACAATTTCGAAAATCCTTGCGCCCGCCCTAAGGCCTGCTATGCAGGAAGCCGGTGTTGGTTATTCCATAGAGGAGAAAATTCTTGAGCCCGGCCGAAGGCCGGCTATGCACGAAAACTTTGGTAAGCAAAGCCGGTGTTGGTCATACCATAGATGTGAAAATCCTTGCTCCCGGCCATAGGCCGGCTATTCAAAAAAATTGCATTAAGCGAAGACGGTGTTGATGTACGATTTGAGAGTTTTATTTGTTGTTATATTTTTCTTTATTCATTAATTTAATCGCTTTTCATCCCATTTTTTATTACGTATTACTGTACTTAATAGTTAAAACATTTTAAATATCAAAAAAATGCTTTAGCTCTTAATGGGTTAATTTTTTTTTTAATTTTAGCAACATCATGCTACACTAAACTAGATTTGTTCTCAAGATGTTCGTATATTTCTCCACCATTTTCGTAGATAACTTCTATACAAAACTTGTATGAAATTAATTGCATGTGTAAAGCCACCGTAAAATGTCTAAATTTTGCTCTGCTTTTTATTTATTTAAAAAGTTTTGGCAACACTTAAAAAAATAAAATGACATTTGCCGGCAAGGTATCTGCAAAAATATGAGAAAAGCAAAGAACAAAAACAAAGCAAGTCACATACATATTTTGTGCTCCAAAGGAAAATAAAAAATAAGTTGTGAATTTTGTGTTATATTTTTTCAGATATAAATAAGTTGTGTTTAGATTTAGTGAATACAGATTTTGGACAACATTTATGTAAAGGTAATAACTGTTTACAAATCGAAGTTTAAATATTATTTCATTGCAATATAATCGTGCTGTGTGTCAAGCTCAAAATAAAATTTTTCCTTAAAATTTATGTATATGTACTATTTATTTAAAATATTAATAATTTGTATGCATTTAAATAATAAATTTACAATAACAAACATGCATGTACTATTTACATAATAAAAATATAAATTTTCCAGTCGATAAACGCATCTGTCCCGTTAACCCAAAATTGCTATTACAAACTATTAAACCAGAACAACAACAAAGTGCATATTTCCATTCGCCACATACGAAATATCCAACAACCCCAACAACACAAGTTAAATCAACTTGCCAGCTGTCTGCGCGAGTATTTCACATTCGGCATTTGCAAAGAAGTAATCGTCGTTTTCGGAAGGCGGTTGTTGATTTTAAAACTATTCGTAGTCTTTCCTCTACTAATACTACTGCCATCACCACCAACACTACCGCTTGTGATATATTTGCAATTAAACAAAAACCTCATTCACTCTTTGTGTGTCGTGTATTAACCCCATTGTCGTTTAAAACATTTTTATTTTCAAAAAATAAAAAAATAAAATCTATAGAAAATTGCCATCTTAATACGCTTATCACTGGCAAACAATACGTTAAAGTACAAAAACAATTTTATCGTGATTATTCATCGATATCTTTGGGTGCGCCATTAAAAACCAGCGAAGCTCCTTTATTAGGTGATCTTTGTGAAAAATATCGGACCATTATAAGTCGTACATCTGCCGATTTGGCATCACAGCCTGAAGGAGCTATAAGGGATTCATCAGGAGCTGCTGCAACATTTGCAAAAGACAAAGTAAATATGGCAGCTGGTCAAGAAAAGGAGTTTAAACGTTTACCCACCAATGTGGTGCCAACGCACTATGTACTGGAATTAAAGCCCAATCTGGATACTTTCTCTTTTGAAGGCAAAACTAGTGTACAATTGAATGTAAGTATTTGTCTGTAAACATGCCATGATAAAAATAAATACTATGTAAAGTATATTTTTCACTGCCTTTCTTCTGCTTTCACTTTTATAAAAGTGAGAGTAAAATGAAGAGGAAAAAATTAGTGATTTATTTTTTAATTTTACACATATTCTTTGCATTCTTGTTTTGCTTTGTTTTTCTTAACTTTAATCTATCTCTGCATTCATAGGTACATATGTATATACAAAGCTTGTATAAATTAATACGTTCAAAGTATGATTGCGATTTGTAATTGCAGTATGTAATCATAGTTTAAAATAACTGATTTCTTATTTTTGATAGATCTATTCGACTTTTTAACTGAAAAAATGTAAATGTATGTTTTATTTGCCACTTTTTTCTCTGTCATTTAAGATACTTTCATTATCTCTAAAAAAGTAAGCATTTAAGAAGTTTCGCTGAGCATAACACAAGCTTCTGCATAATAATTAGGATGTTGTCATCAAAGTAAGCATTTGTTGTAATTTCTGTGAACTATTATGCTCTTACATAAGTAATCGCAAGCATTTCGTAGGAACGGAGTGTACAAAACAAAAGATATCGCACCGCAAGATCCAGTTCTTGGCTCTTTACTTTCCTTATTTTTGTTTATTTTATATAATTCAACTTAATTTCATTTGACAATCGTTTAATTCCTCACAAAAAGCAATAAAATTAATTTTTTAGAGTTCGAGGTTAAATTAGAGTAAAACTAATTATTTATTGCCAACCACAACATCGAGTAGCATCATTACATCATCAAGGCTACAGAATTCAGTGTTTTAGAGTATATACAGTGGTGCTCATATGATTAAAACATTTGTTATATAAAAAAAAAAAAATGACGGAAATTTTTTTTTACTTAAATCCAAGTATTCCTCAAAACTTTATTATTAGAGCCAAGGCACATTCATAAGGTAACCTCACTACGAAGGGGAAATATTAAGGCGAAAATTTTTAAATTTTTTTTATATGGAGTATGATAGTTCAACTTCCATTTAAGGAGAAAAATTGTAAGTTTAATTGTCAAAATCCATATAAAAAAAATTGATTATTTTCGCCTTAATATTTCCCCTCAGTAGTGAGGCTACCTGATTAATATGCCTTGATTAGAGCCATGTACATAAAAAATATTTTAGGTTTATGAAATGTTTAATAAACAAATTTTATAAACCTTTTATAAATCATTATATTTATGAATTATTAATATATTTATTAATTTAGCCCTAAATGCCTGAAACAAAAATATACAAAAAAAGTTTCAATAATTCTAAAAAATCTAATTTCCGTTTTATTTTTACGTTTAATATTTTGTGAGATAGACCTATTTTTTGTTACATTGAGACACCTATTTGGCATGCCTTTAATCAAGTGCCTGTTAAGTGAAATGGGTGAAGCTTTTCAGGCCTCCTCAATGTTTTCCCACAAATCGTTCAAGTTTTTGAAATTTTTTCCCTTTGCTTTACTTCATTTCGCTTTTGTTATACAATCCATCCACGTAGAGATGCTTCACTCAGCCTTCGTCTTATTGTTTTTGAATAAACTTCAAATCCATTTGTAAAGTTGAAATGCGGTCTGCATTTCAACTTTTATTCGTTTGGTAATTTTAAATGGATCAGCTTGGGAGATTCCTTGAAGTTGTTTTTCGCTGTTTGGGAGCTCTTGAAACATTTTTGTTGTTTCTAATTCAATTTTATGTTTGATGGACTTTTCCAACTATTCAAATCCGAAAACTTGGTGCTGTACCCAACCCTAAAAATTTAAAAATTTAATCATTTTACAATAAAAAACCCTTTCTTAACTCTTTCAGCCACAGTCTTACATATATTATTTAAATAACAAAACTACTGCATTTTTGGTTTGATTAAGGTTTATTTATTATAAAAAAAAGAAAAAAATAAATTTGCCCTTTAGGCTTTTGTGGAATAGGGTGGTTAGTTTAGTAACCACTGTGACTGTTGGCAAAAAAAAAATTCAATTAAAGTATAGTATACGCAGCCACATTTGATAACAAAAAATTAATTCTGATGGAAATCGGAGAAACATGTCTTATTTGTGCGTATGCAAAGAGGAACTTTGCAGGTTCTGCATTGCTATATAGTACGCACCGGATTCTTTTTGGTGCTGCATTTTGCACATCTTCGTGATGTAGATCGCTCTGGGTGATGCCTACTGCTTTTCAGACGCAATTCTCTTGGTACTGAAGGTTTGTGTTTCTTTATTTGTACTGGTAGTGGGGAAGAGGGTTCCGAAATTGAGCGCTTAGTGCCTGATTTGTGTTTTTTCGCCTGAAGTGGTGCTAGGATGCCATGGTAAACACTTCTTCGAAACTCTTTGGCATTGAGCTGATCAAGTTCTGGGTGTTATGTTTTCTGGAGTTCTTTATATGTAATATAAAGTTTATAACGGCGCATTTGCGGGATTTTCGATCAATGGCATAAGTGCTTTTCAGCTGATCAAATTTATCAACATAGTTCATACATCTGTTGTATTGTATGACAGGTTCAGGACAATTTATTTTACTTAGCTCTCCATTGCGTTCTCTGCGAGTAACAACACCTACCTGAGTTGGATCTATGTTGTTGGTTAGAATAAAAACTGATCTTTTATCCTTCCATTTTATAAAATCCACATTCTCATAACTGACCCTGTAGTCATGTTCTCCTAGTTTTAGATGTTTGTCCTCTTTCAGCTGTGGTAGAAATTTGCGATTTGAGTTGACAGTGCCACAGGCCAATATTTTGTTTTTATACAGGTCTACCTGCAAAGGATAGCTATTGAAATAGTTATCCAAAAATACTTTATGATCTTTTGACTTCAAATTCTTGCAAAATTTTCGAAAAACTTTTCCTCCTAGGTCAGTTTGTATCTTTTCATCATCCTTTGCAGTATATATTTCGAAATCTAAACAATATCCGGACTCAGCACACATCATCCAAACTTTATATCCTAGTTTGATTGGTTTCTTTGGCATATATTGTTTGAGGGAATTTCTACCCTTAAACTTTATCATGCTCTCAACTACAGCAACTTTTTCTGAGGCGTGATAATTTTTATTAAAATTTATTGTTAGAACATCTAGCACAGGTCTAACCTTATAAAGTTTGTCGTAACTATCATCGGTTTTTTTGGGCATTAGGATATTGTCATTCAAATGTAAGTTATTCAGAAGCCATCCAAAGCGGTTGAGTGGCATAAAAGAAGATATGTATACGTCCTTCATATCAGGGGCAGAAGACCAGTAATCTTTATAACTGGGCGATTATTTTATACCCATCACTAAATTTAAAGCAAGAAATACTTCAATTTCTTCAGGTGTAGTGGGTGTAAAAGGTGCTCCTTTCTGCGTGACATATAGATTTGTTTGAAAGCAGATTGTTTCAACTAAGTTTGTATTTTATCATCTGACTCAAAATAATCATCAAGTTCTGGCTGGAGTCCTGACGGTATATCACCAAGTACCATTAGATCGGCTTTTTGGTCATCATCTCTTTCTTCGTCTGATTCGAAACTACACACACTTTCGCCATCAGAAGGTATATCTGCAAACAAAATATCTACGATATCTTGTTCATTGAGTATACGCGGCATTCTAATTACATATATGTATATAACACAAAATTATGTGGGAAAACAAATTATTTACTATAGAATGTACTATAGTCACAGTGGTTAATAATCTAACCACCATATTACTTACGTTTGTTTTTGTATATTATGCTCTGGTTACATATATATGTTATCACAAAACAAAAAACAAGTAATAAATAACAAATTAACACTGATTTCGTTTAATAATAAACACTATATGCTTCTTTATTTCAATGACAACGGACCTGTTAAAAAAGCAAAGGGATGCCCCGAATTTAAATAAAGATATAAATACAACCAGTGAACCCTAGCGACAAAGTCTCGCAACAAATGATCAGCGATGTATTTAAAAATGTAATTCTTTAATAATTTGTCAATATATGACGCGAAAGCATGTTTTAAACAGGCAACAATTAGTGGTTAGATAACTAAGATTGCAATTATGTTTAAATTATATGATTACCACTGTATATACATACATGTGTTCCAGTCTACCATTTAGCTTAATAATGTTGTAAACTTGAGCTGTAATAAAGTATACTAATTCCTAAATACATATTACAAAAGTATAACCTATTCTTAAAAGGCCGAATTTAGACACTAACAGAATGTATTGTGTTTTCTGTCTAAAAATTATTTAAAAATACGAATTTCATTCATTTATTTGATTCATTTACAGTAACCTTACCAATTGGCCGCAAGCGGCTTATATATTTTTTACAATTATATTAAATATAACGTTAAAATTGTAATATTAATAAACATAATAATAAAAATATATAAAAATAATTGTAAAAACGATATTACGAAATTGCTCTAATTGAACGAAAGACCACAAAACTCACATACTAAATGAGAATAATTTTAAAAATTCATAATAATTATGTATATTCTGTTAAGAAAAAATTTAATGTTAAAAACAAATATTAAGGTTATAGAAATAATCAAAGTAGCAGCAAGAATTTCAGGGTATATTTAAGTTTAAGCAAATAGCTATAGGGTTAATATCTTACGAGGACATAATACCTACATACATATGTCATCAATTGTCCGTTAAAAAAATGAACGGACCTCGAAATTCCTCAAAAAAAATAACATAAATTAAAAAGAACAAAAACTACAAAATTTTTGGTCTAGCTTATCAATTTCTAATAAGAATAAATTAAGTTTAAAGATGGTATCTGGAATATATTTATTTTTATGACGGCATACCGTTCATAACTCTATTTACGCTAAAAAATACCAATATCGTATCTGGTTTAGCTGGTAGTACATACTTATACATACAAATAAAAATAAGCTTATTCCGTTAGTTAACTGTTGCACACAAGAATCCTAAAAGTCATTGGTCTTTGATTCTGAACGATTGGATACAAAAGTATGTATGTAGGTAGTAAATAAAAAGTGAAAAAGTTTTTTGCTTAAATCAAGGTCGCCTAAGATACTTCAAACATACATGTGTTCATATGTATGTATGGATGTACATATTGGGGCTAATAAATAAATGCTTAAGTGTATGCTTTGCCTTTCGTCTTTTATGGTTTAACAAGAAAATATATTAAAAATTCAAGTTTACACAACACCACTTAACAATTAAAGGCATCAAATATCGTAAGCTTCCAATGTGAACAATACTCATTTAACATTCGTGGCAAAAATAAACTAGTTTTTTTTTTAATTCTTTTAGCAGTAGATTGAAATAAAATTTGCTTTTGGTTTTTGATGCCAGAGCGAAGAACGATTGTGGCATTAGTAATCAAAAGTGTGATTAAATATTTTGTTCACAAATGATTATTAATTTGTTCAAAAGTAAATCAGTTGTAACTAGACTTTTTCTAATACGATATCATTTATATATTGTCAACGATTAGTTTGTTCCACGATCTTATTTTAAATCATAGTTCAAAGATATGATAGAGTAGCTTAGGTTAGTTTAATAAGGGTTGTGCCAAAAATGGAGCCTCTACTCGGTGACCCAGATGATCTATTGTAATTTCGTTCAGCTGGATAAAACTTAACATGAAGCAAAAGAACCGAGCGATATTACCTAGCCCTAGCGGAAAGTGACCCACCTACTAGTTCTAGCTCTAATAGCTAAAATGGTCAGTGGTCACAGCTACCACGACTCTTGGAACTTACCTGTGAAAATCTAGGAGTAGCGTAGTTGTTGCTGCATCCAGTCTGGTCCAATTGCCCTGCAACACTCCCTATCTTCCTAAGACTGATTGGTTCTCCTTACTACTAATGGATAGAAGCAGAAACGGTGGCTTCACTGATTTTGCTCTATTTAAATTAGTTTTCTCCGAGCCCATTCTTAACCGAACCATATGTAAACACAGCAACCTCATCGTACAATTTACCAATCATCCCTTTTTGGGAACACTACTAGGGGTATCCTGCTGAAATCAAGCTCAGTGACCATAATGTACATTTTTCAAACCATTACAATTTTTTACATTGATTCGTTTCTAAAAGTTTGAATGAAAAATGTGTGGCCAGTGACAGTATTTTTATTATTTTACATAAATTAATTAAAATATATAGATTCCTTTCTATAAAAAAATTAATGTTTTAAGATTTTAAGTATTTTTTCATGTTGTTTGTATTTTTTGTCTGCAAAAACATTGGAAATTTTTCGTAAATTATTATCTGAGTTTGGTTGGTTTAATAGATGATGCTTGCAACTAAACTCCACCCAAAGTAGATATGCTTACTTAGATACGAAAAATGCTGAATTGTTCTTCTAGTGTCTTCGGGGTTTTTTTTTTATTTATTTATTTATTGTAGTCAATGGATGTTATCCTTACAGACTATTACATAAGAACTTAAATTAGTAGAGATTTTATTATATTAGACAGTATTTAAAATTACAATTAAATTTCTTTTAATTATATTTAAATTTAAAGAGAAATCACTATTTTTATAAAAATTATTGAAATGATTGCATAATCGCACAAGAGGATCAGCCATAGCGTAATTCGTACTACAATTTTGAACAAAAAGAGGCATAAAGTTACGCATATTACGACATGGAACATTCAATTTAATATTGGCTAACAGAAATTCACAACAAGTATTACCATTGATAGTACTTAACATAAAAGAAACATTTAACATAATACGAAGACTTTTTAGAGTAGGAAGTTTAATTAAAGCAAGCCTACTAGTATATGAAGGAAACCTCACATCGTCACGCCAATTTAAACCACGTAAGCAGAACAGCAAAAATTGTTTTTGAACAGATTCAAGAAGTTGGCAATGTACGTTATAATAAGGATCCCATATTACTGACCCATATTCCAGGATAGGTCTAACCAGAGCCACAAATAACTGTTTAGTGATGTAAGGGTCGGAAAATTCTTTTGACCAGCGCTTAATAAATGCAAGAACACCTCGAGCCTTGTTGACAGTCATTGTAATATGAGATATAAAATTGAGTTTAGGATCCAGCAAAATTCCAAGGTCCAAAAATGAATCAACTACCTCCAACTCATGTTCTCCTAGGAAGTAGTTAACAGTGATAAAATCACTCCTTGAAAATCTCATGCATTTACATTTTTTAATATTTAAAACCATCATGTTGTGTCTACACCATAAAACAAGATTGTTGAGGTCACTCTGCAAATTTATATGATCTGCATAATTCTTGAAGCTATAAAAGATTTTGACATCATCAGCATACATTAATACATGTGAGGAGTTTATAACACTGGGAAGATCATTAATAAAAATGGAAAAAAGAATAGGTCCCAGGTGACTTCCCTGGGGAACACCGGACAAAACAGCAATACATTTTGATGAACGATTATTAAAACGAACAGTTTGACTACGACATGTTAAATACGACTGCAACCAATTAAGGCTAATGCGGGTAACACCAAGCATGCTTAGTTTCATCAGAAGAAGCTTGTGATTGACCTTATCAAATGCTTTGCTAAAATCTGTATATACAGCATCAGTTTGTTTCTTTTCAATAAAAGCAGAGTTAATTAAGGAGGTTAGTTGAAGAACATTTGTAGTAGTTGAACAACCCTTTCTGAAGCCGTGTTGATTGGATGATAAAATAGAAGAAAATTGATGACAGAGGTAATCAGCAACAATTTTTTCAAACAATTTTGGAATGGCACTTAGTTTAGCTATTTCGTTATTTCAGACTTATTACCAGATTTGTATAATGGTATAATAAAAGATACTTTCCAAAACTTAGGAAAATAACCATTTATAGTAGAAATATTGAATAAAAATGTTAACGGAGAAGCTATTAACTCTGCGCAACGGTTTAAAATACAGCTTGGTACACCATCAGGGCCATGGTTAAATGACATCTTCAATTTCTTCAAGTTATATACAACTTCAGTCAAATTTAATGTTGGAAGACAAATGTTGTTGTTAGAATGGCTAATGTATGGATATTCATTTTTATCATTAAATTGATCGTTGGAGTAAGTACTGGCAAAAAAGTCAGCAAACATGTTGGAAATAATACTTTCATCACTAGATTCACATCCACAAAACTTCATTACAGAGGGATAGCCGCTAGATTTTCTTTTCGAATTTACAAAAGTATAAAATGATTTCGGATCACGAGTAAATTTATTTTTCATGCCATTGATATAATTGTTATATAGCCAACGATTAAAAGAGTTATATTCAGCACGGCAAACTGCATATTTTCCGTAATCTATTGTCAGACCAGACTTCTTAAATTTTTTATAACTTTTATTTTTTAAGTTTTTTAACCTTGAGAGTTCCTTAGAATTCCATGGTGGACCAACTGGCGGTTTAATTTTACTTCAAAATAAGAATATATTTTACTATAAAACTTAGTAATTATTGTGTCAATACGCGAGGCACTTTTAATACTCATGGAAGTAGACAACAAATCATTCCAACAAGTAGTTCTTAACAGATCATTTAATTTAGTGTAATTGGTTTTCTTAAAGCAATAAATTTTATCAGCATTATAACGATTCGAGACAAATTGAGATGGTATTGAGATGCTGAATTCGATAGTTGGGTGGTACCGATCTTCTGGCAAAGAAACAGGCTCAGTGCGATTTAAGGAACAGTCATCTGGATCATTGGTGAATAACAGATCAAGCAAATTTCCACTGTCATTATACACATGATTCAATTGATAAAGACTCAAATCAAACATTTCATTCAAGAAGTCATCATAAGAACTTCTATTTTTTACCGGGATAAGATAAGAAGCATCCGGATTACGTATCCACGTAATGAATGGGAGATTAAAATCACCAAAAACGAAAATGCTATCATTAAGTTCAGCTTGTTGATATACCAGTTGATATTTCAGCACATAAATCATAAATTAAAAAATTTAAAAAGAGGTAGTTATTTAGAATTTTCTCGTATATTTGGCATCTGGCAAGAGCTTTTTCAGTGTCCAGCAGTGTTGCTGAGCTTTCCTTGGTACCTTGGTATCGTTGATTTTAATTGCTATCCTTCAGTACTTACCTAATCTGAGACCCAATAAAATTCCTCTTTAATCTTTGCCACACTGATTTTAGGTAATTTTTGTTTCAAATAAGTAAAACCTGCAAAATTTTTATCCATAACTTTTATAAAATTTTCATTATATAGGGGTGACAAATGAACATTTTGGGATCCACCAAAGGCTGAAAAAGGACATCATTCCAAAAAATTAAGGCTGTGTCTTTGTGAGAAAAAAATTATTTAAATTTATCATGGCGAGATCGATACATAGACAATTTTTTGTATTTGGCAATTTTCAACCCTTTAATCTCGATTCTAAGATTCGCTACCTGCTTTTTGGACAAATTTACTGCCTGTCCCACGATATCGCTCGATGTCGATCGTTCGCACAAATACATTTAAAACAAAAACAAATTCAAACATTTTGTTTTTGTTTTAAATGTATTTGTGCGAACGATCGACATCGAGCATCATCGTGGGACTGGCAGTTAAATTGCGTACTAGATCTTGAATTCTAAAATGAGATCCATCTGATGTAATAGATCTGAAATTTGGTTCCTTCGAGTTTTCGAATTCTTCATTCTTGATTACTTACTCAATCTTCGCCAGTGGAATCAGCACGAAAAATACGTCTAAGAACACTCAGCAAGATCTCTAGGACAAAATCTTTGCTAACCAGTTTTATCAAATCGCATAGTCTTGTCAAAAAGTCACACGAATATACTTCTAATTCGCAATATCATACTTTTTAATCACACTTGCCATGTTTGTTAGATCGTAAGACTGAGTATGACAATGAAACATGGCCTTTAAATACATAAGCCAAGCAGCAAGTCGAATTTTTGCTGGAGATAGAGAAGAATGTAAAATGTGTCACAAAGATTAATTATTTATTCTTACATAGATATTTATTTTATAAATGAAAAGAAGACTCCTTCAAACTAAACTAAATAAATTTTCAAATATAATTTTAGATTACTTCGCCAACCAATACCATTATATTAAATGCCTTAGATATTTCAATCAAAACCAGTGAAGTAAATGTGAATGGAGAAATATTAAAACCACTTAAAGTAAATTATTCAATTGAAAACGAAACGGCAACTTTATTGTTTGAAAAAGAACTGCCACCTGGTTCTCTTAGTATATTGGATATGACATTTACTGGAGAGCTTAATGATAAAATGAAAGGATTTTATCGTAGTAAATATTTCACACAAAGCGGTGAAGAACGTTATGCTGGCGTAACACAATTTGAGGCTACTGATGCCCGACGTTGTTTTCCATGTTGGGATGAACCTGCAATTAAGTCGACGTTTGATGTTTCTTTAGTTGTGCCAAAAGATCGTGTAGCATTGTCTAATATGCCAGTGAAAAATGAAGAAACGACAGATAGTGGTTTGCGACGCATTAACTTTGAACGTACACCAGTTATGTCCACATATTTGGTTGCAGTAGTTGTTGGTGAATACGATTATGTAGAAGGAAAATCCGAAGATGGTGTATTGGTTCGGGTCTACACTCCAGTTGGAAAGAAGGAACAAGGCCTATTTGCCTTAGAAGTCGCCACAAAAGTTTTGCCGTACTACAAGAGTTATTTTAACATTGCCTATCCTCTGCCAAAAATGGATTTGATAGCGATTTCAGATTTTTCAGCTGGTGCTATGGAAAACTGGGGTTTGGTCACATATCGTGAAACCTTCGTACTTGTTGATCCTAAAAATACTTCTTTAATGCGTAAGCAATCAATTGCTTTAACAGTTGGCCATGAAATTGCTCATCAGTGGTTTGGTAAGTAAAAAGCAGTATGTGAATAAATAAGCAATTTAGGAAAATCGTTGTTTTCTTATTTTTAGGAAACTTGGTCACTATGGAATGGTGGACTCATTTGTGGCTTAATGAGGGTTATGCTTCCTTTGTTGAATTTTTATGTGTCAATCATTTGTTTCCTGAGTATGATATTTGGACTCAGTTCGTTACAGATATGTATACTCGTGCTCTAGAGTTGGATTCGTTAAAAAATTCTCACCCCATCGAAGTGCCTGTTGGTCATCCTTGCGAAATTGATGAAATTTTCGATGAAATTAGTTACAATAAGGGTGCCTCGGTAATACGCATGTTACACGATTATATTGGTGAAGATGACTTTCGCAAAGGCATGAATATTTATTTAACTCGTCACCAGTATAAAAATACGTGTACCGAAGACCTTTGGGCTGCCTTAGAAGAAGCTAGCTCCAAGCCAGTTGCAAATGTAATGAGTTCTTGGATAAAATTGAAAGGTTTCCCAGTTGTAAGTGTAGAATGTGAGCAGTTGGAAGGTAACAAGCGCCTGTTACGTCTAGGACAAAATAAATTTACTGCCGATGGTTCGAAACCAGAAAGCGATTACACATGGGTCATACCAATTACAGTTTCTACCTCAAAAAATCCAAACAGTATTGCCAAAACTTTCTTATTAGATCAAAAATCAATGGAAGTAGTATTAGAAGATGTAAATGCTGATGATTGGATCAAGGTAAATCCTGGAACTGTGGGTTATTATCGAACCCGCTATTCTACGGAAATGTTGGAAAGATTAATGCCCGCTGTGCGTAACATGGAGTTGCCACCATTAGACCGTTTGGGCTTAATCGATGATATGTTTGCTATGGTGCAAGCTGGACAAGCTACCACTGCTGAAGTTCTTGAACTCATTGATTCGTATCGCAATGAAACTAATTACACAGTTTGGACTGCCATCACAAACTCTTTGTCAAATCTGCATATTTTAATATCACACACTGATCTTATGGAACACTTTAATAAATACGGAGAAAAACTTTATCGACCAGTAGCCGAACGTTTGGGCTGGGAAGTTCGTGAAGGCGAAAATCATTTAGATACTTTGTTGCGTAGCCTTGTGCTCTCACGTTTGGTGTCTTTTCGCTGTAAGAATGTTATTGAGGAAGCTCAAAAACGGTATTAAAAATTGAAAAGGTGAAATTGGTAAATATTTTATGTTTATTTGTTTTATTTTTAAGTTTCCGCAATCATGCCAATAATGTTTGCCCTGTCCCGGCTGATTTACGATCCACTTGTTATAAAGCTGTTTTACAAGATGGTGATGAGGCAATTTTCGAAGAAATGCTTTCTTTGTATCGAGCTACTGATTTGCATGAAGAACAAGACCGAATCTCACGTGCTTTAGGTTGTATTGGTAATGTCGACATATTGCGCAAAGTAATAGAATTTGCAATGTCGGTAAGTTGACATTTAAAGCGATATTTTTTAAATTTATTAGTTACTTTTTGTTATTTTTATTATTTTATTAGGGTGAAGTTCGTGCGCAAGATTCTGTATTTGTTATTGTAGCGGTTGCAGTCAATCCAAAAGGTCGTGATTTGGCTTGGCAATTTTTCAAGGATAATAATCAAAAACTTTTGGAACAATATCAGGTAATAATGTTGTTGTTAACAAATCAAGCTCATTTTTATTTATTTTATTTTGTTAAAAAACAACGCCATTAATGATTGTATTTTTATTTTTATCTTTGTAAAGGGTGGATTTTTATTAGCTCGATTAATTAAATATTTAATTGAAAATTTCGCATCAGAGGAACGAGCTATTGAAGTAGAAGAATTTTTTAAGAATAAACAATTTCCTGGCACTGAACGTACTGTATCGCAAGCCGTAGAAACAATACGTCTTAATGCAGCCTGGTTAAAGAGGGATCGCGATTCATTAGCAGCATATTTAAAAAAAGAATAAGTGGAATATATGGAACTTTGCAAAAGATAGAATTAATAGAAAAAACCATAAGCTACAATATTAAAACCAAAGCCATTTATACAAACAATTTATTAACAAATCCCACTTATTTTTATATATTTTTTTTTTTACCAAAACTTATTCTAAACCTTTTGTTTTGTAGTTTTTTTTTATTATTTATTTGCATGATAAAAAGCACGCTGCACACAACTATTATAAATTTGTTTTTTCGTAACCTTATCTTCATAATTTAAAAAATAAGTTTTTTTTAATTTTGTAAAACAAGCGCATTTAAATTTTAGCGAATGTGTGGATTGTTCAAAAAACATTTATGAAACTTAATTCCTATATACATATGTATTTGCATTTGCTAGTGTTAGAATAAATACAACAGAAAAAATTTCGCTTGTTTTAGAATTCACATAAATATATCGAGCAACTTCAATTTTATGTTTTGCTAGAAGTCTTAAAAAAAAACAGCCATACTTTTTACAGTGCAAATCAAACTAATAAAAAGTATTTAGATACTTTTTCTGTTTTATTGCAATTTTATTTTTAAAATATAACCGGTCAGCTTTTTTAAATACAATTTAAATTTAGGACGTTTATCATTAGACTACGGGAAATTCAACGGTTTAGATGTTTCCTTATGACACTCATTTCACTGGGTAAGTATTAAAGGGAATGGTAATTGCTTCTCGTTTGAAATGCGTTTGCATTTGATGTAAATATCTGCGTTAAATCATCAACAACACTTCGATACAATAATACAATTTTGAACAAATTTGTCGCAAAATATTCAGTCTTATTGTGTAAGGCGTTGTATAAAAAACCAGGCGTTTTGAAAAATGCGTATTGGGTAAGTCAATAACGCCAAAAATACGACTCCAAATGTAAATCTACTACAATTTTCCGTATTGTCGGAGATTTTCATCACGACTGAAATAAAAACAGCAATTTAAAAAATTAAAACCAATTTCATTTCGAAAAGTACAATTGGAAGCCCGCTGGTACAATTCGAAAATTTAATTTACCATCACTGTTTAGGTGCGGAGGCAAAACGACAACAAAAAACCACAGAGTTATTGCTTTGTGAGACCGAAATGTCAAAGTAAATGGATTCTCCCAAGGCGAATTCATACCAGGTGTGAGCATTAGAGCAACAACAAACAATAACTTTGACATTAGATTAGCAGATATGAAACAATCCATACAAGAAATGGTTGATTGAAACTAACTCATGAACAATGAAAACTCATACATAAACAAAAATAAAAAATGAATGTGAGTAGCAGAGTTGAATTTTTTGTAAAATACAACTCTGCCAATGTAAATTGAGTCGTAAATTGTAAAATATATCTGTGAGTTTTTAAAATAAATATGAAAAGAAAATAAATGTAAAAAGTAGTTTGGTGCATAAAAAAGTTATTAAATATATAGAATGTGTTAACATGGAGTCGCCAGCATTCTTTTCTTGAAGACCCTTGTGGCTGCGGAAGAGGTAGAGCTGAAATTAAGGACAGCAAATTTCACTCAAGCAATTGTAACTAATTCAAATTTTTACTTTATTATTTTCTTCTTCACAGACTACATACATATTTGTATAAGCTAAAATCAACGTCGGGGAATACTGCTGATATCCACGCAAGTTGTCCGAAAGACCTGATGGAGAATTACAATGAGGAAGGTAGATGAGAAAAAATGCTTCCGGGAAGCTTGTGTGAGTTAATAATCATCCTCGAGGTATCTACATACTTTGATCAATCTTAAAATATTTTATAACTTATATATTTCTTCATATTTCAGATGTTTTACAGCAGCAGGGCGCGGTTGAATTTCACAATAACAACACAGTACTACTTCTGCAACATTTTTTACGTATGTAGTTTGACAGCATTCCGCATGAAAAACTGAACAGAGTACCAGGCTTTAAAGAAAAAAAATTAGAGGCCAAATTAATGCCGTAATTTATTATTAAAAATTCGATTCATGTCGAAAGATTTAAAACATTAGATTGGTTTAATTGTTTGTGTGATGTGCAATTATTATTGTTTTAATTGTAAATAAAAAAATCAACATACTACATATGTTGATTGTTTTACATTTTCTATCCTTTAAAATTGAATTTTTTGTTTGTTTTCATTATTGTTTTTAAATAAACAACTTTGGAAAGTTCAAGTCAGCACGATCCACAAAAAGGGTCAACAAAAAAATAATGAGCTGTCTTTCGACATCACCTAATAGCCAATTCGCCTTGCTTATGACCATATCTATGTAGTAGTGTTGCCATTTCATATTATAAATGGTTTTAATACATAATGTGTTATTTTCGGTGTTGTTATCTTCACGACTGGTACAAAACATCTGTTTTTTCTGTGTTGTCTGCAAGGCGAATTCATACTAGGTGTGAGCAGTAGAGCAACAACTACAACAAAACAACAACTTTGACATTAAATTAGCAGATATGAAACAATGTATTTTTGACAAGATATTAGCAAAAAAACGAGAGCAAAAAACAATCAGCTGGGCTATCAACACCACCTGGTATGAATTCGCCTTGGTTGTCTGGGTTTGTTTTGTTAAGATAAAAAGCAATGTGAAATAAATAAGTTATTTTTTTTTAAATAGCATCGAATTCTTAAAATAAATTACAAACGATGAAATTATACAAGTTATACACACACACAAAATCTTACAATGGTAAATAAGAAAATTTTTCATTTATATTACAAATTATAAAATCTCTTGTATATTAGATGCCGATCTCTTAATCAACAATAAGGAACATCCCGACGCAAAAGCTGGCGATATCGTAGAAGTATTTCATCGCGACGATGAGGAGAATACCCGATTGTTGTTACAAATTACTGCCTTCACAGATCTAAAGAATCGTGATGTGATTAGTATAGAAAGCGGTGTGGCAAATCAATTTAAATTGCGCACTTTCAATGATGTAGTTATGCGTGTTGTTGATGTGGCCGAAGTTGCTTTAGATTCTATCGAAATTACTTTCAAAGATCAGTATATGGGACGTTCTGAAATGTGGCGCTTAAAGAAGTATTTAGTAAGTTTTAGAATTTAGTTAAGGGCGATACACACCCAAAAATTTTAAATGTATAGAGTTGGAAATAGTATTATTAATATAAAGAAAAAATATTATTACTTTAATCTACAGAATTAATTCTATAACTAAATACAAATGTAAGAGCATTAGCTATCAGATTATCAGCTATAGATAAAGAAACAGTATAAGTAGAAGCAAGGGTAATCCGCAATAGGTTATTATAGGAGAGCCCCCATGTCGTGGGCATCTTAACAGTATTTTGTTCGATTTTGTTTTGAAGGTAATCCACACCAACTTTTAAGACTCTTATAGTGAGTGATTGAATTATGGTTTAAATATTTTCTCTAATAAAGGTTTCCATTCCTGGATACAATTCTAAAATTTATATAAAGTTCTAGCATTGTACAAAAGAAATTTGAAGTTTAAGTTTCTCTCCAAGAAAGAATAATTTATATTTAACCAAAAAAACTCAGATAAAGGAGTAAGAGAAAAATCTCATTCAATCATCTATCGTTAGTTGGTGAGAGTGAAGTCTACCACTACCTAAAGAAAGGTTCAGGAAATACACACGTCATACACTGTTCAATTTGATTGCGTGTACGAACATAAGTAGTTCACGTATTTTTGGATCGGAACACACTTCAACCACACATGTTTGAGTGTAGCTATACTTTAGGTTCGTGTATGCCAAAAAATGCATATGATCTATAGACAAGTTTGCGTGTACTGTTCTTTAAGTTCGTGTACGTGTACGGCAAAAAAGTACATGCACAATTATGTATCTATATTTCATGTTCTTGTACGGCTAAAAATTAAAAGAAAAAAATCTGATACACGCAAATAAACTATTTTCGCTCTTTATATATTTTATTTATTCCGCATAGTTGCTAATGAATTATTTAAATTTAAAAACAAAATTGTTAAAACAATTGTTTTCATTTGCATGTATCGGATTTTTCCGAATGCTAATGTATGTATATTATGTAAGCATTATTTACCTAGCCAAACTCAAATGTTAGAAGACGAAAAAATTGTATTCAATCATTTGTTGTCAGTTGGTGAAAACGAAGTCTCTTATTTGATGTGTTTTCTTTAATATTTACCACTTCGTATTTTGGTTGCTTCAGCTAACGTTTGGTTAGCAGTGATAGCAATTCTTTGTTTATTTGTTGTACCCCAACATTATTTTTTTTTTCATACTAATGTAGTATCAAACCAAACTTTTTCGAATTTACGCTCTCTAACAATACCACTTAAATAAAAAAATATATTAATTTTGTTCCTTTCGTGAGTAAGTAAGAAATACTTTGTTCAGAATTATTTGCGTCGGATCTCCTAGTTCTTGAATGGTTTATAGTATAGAAATAATTCTTGCAAAAAAAACCGACTACAAAACAAATATATGTGCATCAATTCTAAACTAAAAATTTAAAAGGAAGTAATCTGTAAGAAATAGTACTCAATTCAAATACTTCTATACTTGTTGCTCTAACGGACAAGTAATATACGTTCTGTACATTCAAATGTCTATCCATAACGACAAATTACGTCAGATATGAGGACACCCTTTATTTTTTTACAGTTATTATTACTGGCACAGTAATAAAAATTAACGGTTCCAAAGATATGGCCATAATATCACCTAGGGGACACTCTTTAATGTACAATTTTAAATTAAACACTTATTTTAAAGGACAGATTCTTTGTTAATTTCAAATGTCTGTCTAAAACGGTTCAAAAGTTTGGCCATATGCATCAATTTACATCAACTATTAAGACACCCTTTAAAATTTTAAATATTTATAAAGGTTATCATACGGGACATAGTAGTGGAGATTCTGTCTAATTTTCAAGTGTTTGTCTATAACGGTTCAAAAGATGGGGCTAGATAGGTTAAATTATATCAATTATGGGGACACTCTTTAGTTTCCAAATTTAAATTATATACTTGATGTTATAAAGGACTTAGATATATAGGTTCTTTGTAAATTTCAACCGTCTCTCTGTTACGGTTCAAAAGTTTGGCAATATACATCAAATTACATCAACTATTGGGACACCCTTTAACTTCTTATTATAAATATTTAATTTCTGATTATAAATTTTGGACATTCTGTCCAGTTTTCAAGTGATTGTCTACAATGGTTCAAATATTTACATTGACGTCATATATGGGGACACCCTTTAATTTTTAAGTTTATTTTTTTATTAATTTCTGTTATTGGCAGCTATAGTGATATGCAGTTTTTTAAAATTTTAAAAGGGTGCCCTTTACGGTTCATAATACACGTAAAAAACACGTATGTTGTATGGGGACACCCTTTAATTTTCAAAATTCTGAACTTCTTTTAAAATGGGACCAATCTGTAAGCATTTCCTTTCTAATAAAGAAAAAATTTTTAAAATCGGTTCAGAAATGCCTGAGTTCTGCGGGCACAAACATAAAAAAGCAACATTCAGACGAATTGATAACCTTCTTTTTTTGAAGTCGGTTAAAAAGAGCACATCTTCATAACAGAAAAAGTACCAAAGTACAAATTTTACAAAAATTTCCATCAAAAATATTGAAGAAGCTTTAGTATCTTTTCGGAAGGTGCCTTTAAAATGAAAAAGTGTTATTTTTATTTAGTCTAATTCAATCTTATTCATTAACTTTAAAAAATACCGCTAAAATAGATAAATGAGTATCACTCTTTTATTATGACACATTACTCAGGATCGTGTGTGAGAAGTCACGTGGGTCTTGGTTTGTAAAGAAAGAGAAATGCCTTAATATGTTTCCCCCTAATGGTCCTTCATGCTCACATTCTAAATAAAGTAAATTAGGGCCCATTATTATAACTTGCCAATAGATAGAGTTAGGATTTTGTCGGAGCGATAGGTAGTTTTTTTTTATTTTAAGTAAATTAAAAATAACCTTTAACTGTTACGTACTTTAAAAGCAAGTTATAGTAACGAGCCTTACCCTCTTATTATAACGAAACACTCTGAAAATATCAGGTTTTATTCCTTTAAACATAACTGGAATGTTAATTTTAAGCAGAAATTTAAACAGGAAATATTTTTTATTAGCTCAGAAACCATTATGTCCTAAAAAGTACCAAAGTTTTCCCGAATGCCATATTCATGGTCCAAACTAAAACTAAACAAGTTGGAACTTTCCTGTCCAAACACAGAAGCAGATTATTTTTTGCCATATCTAACATTACACAAAGGACCCGTGAGACCTTGCTCTCGCGCCCAGGGCCAATAAGTTCTTTCTATTATCCAGATGCATGAGTGTCCGATGATGAGTTAGTCAACTATCTAACATATCACTAAAAATAACTACTAAGCACGTCAATTAACTTTAATTTCTTTTACAGACTAATACCTGTGTTTATGTAAATAAAAAAATTGACTATAATGATATGCAAATACGATGTCAAGTATATGAGATGTGGTCTCAAGGCGAACGAGTCTCATGTGGTGTTATAACAGAAGAAACAAAAATAGTTTTTCGCAGTAGCACTTCAATGGTTTATTTGTTCTTACAAATGTCTTCAGAAATGTGGGACTTTGATATACACGGGGATTTGTATTTCGAGAAGTCGGTTAATGGGTTTCTTACTGAACTTTTTCATAAATGGAAGAAGTTGGGCTGTAATCATGAAGTTACAATTGTTTTGTTTTCACGAACCTTTTACGCTGCAAAAAGTCTGGATGAATTTCCTGAACATATGCGTGAATGTTTGCAAATGGATTATAAAGGGAGATTTTATGAGGATTTCTATCGTGTTGCTATACAAAATGAACGTAACGACGATTGGTGTACAGTTTTGGCACAGCTGAGAAAATTGTTTACTTCCTATCAAAAAACCGTCCTGAATTATCATGCCAGGGAAGGTGTGAAAGTGCCAACTGCATATAATTCCACAGCAGCGCAGGGCAACTTTCTGGAAGTCTTAAATATATCTTTAAACACATTTGAAAAACATTATTTAGATCGTACTTTTGACCGAACAGGACAATTGTCGGTGGTAATAACACCAGGTGTAGGTGTTTTCGAAGTTGATCGAGAACTAACTAATATAACTAAGCAGAGAGTAAGTAATATGTTTTAACTGAACTATTAAACTTTATGCTGAACACATCATAGACAATCTTTTAATATTTACTTTCATTTATCATTTTTATACATTTCTGTGATTTCCTTAGATTATTGATAATGGTGTTGGTAGCGATTTAGTTTGTGTGGGTGAGCAACCCTTACATGCTGTACCCCTTCTGAAATTTCACAATAAAGATACTTCCCTGACTGCAGCTGATGACTATTCTTTGCCGCATTGGATTAATTTAAGTTTTTATTCGACGAATAAAAAAATTGCTTATTCAAATTTTATACCGCGAATAAAATTGCCTCCCATGATAGCAGACGCACCCATTCAAATAGATTCAAATAACGTTAGTTATAAAACATTTAATTAAAATAGGCTTAATTACACTTTTCTTTAATATAATTTTGTTGATTTGTTTAGATCAATGAAAAAAATTTTCTTAGTTGTAACCAATCTGAATACATACACAATTCCTTGTTTGATTATGAAGCCTATGATGACCAAATATTCCAAGCACCACCTGCTCAGGGCACATGGTAATATACTTTGATTTTTAAATCTACCAAAATTTTAAAAATTAGAATATTTTCCTTTGCATTACAGTTCATTGCAACGTGTCGTTAGAGCTAAAAAGACATCAGTGCCCAGCTTAGAAACATATGCATTTCAAAATAATGATTGGGAAAATTTTACACCTACAAAAGTGCCGAGTTTAAGGCGTAAAATGTCTGATCCAGATATTTATCACGGTACTTCGGGCATACTGGCGGCCATGGTAACAAATTGTATATTTGGTTTTTATATTAACAAAAATAAAACATTGTTTTAGAGCGATGTCACCAATTTTTCAGAATCTCTAGCCTCTGAGAAAAACGCCAGACGCTCAATTGTTTCTATAGCACCAATAGTGAGACCAGGAAGATCTCTAATAAATCCTTTTGATCCATCTCATGTAACAATAAAACTTACTTCAAATCGGCGTCGCTGGACACATATATTTCCGAAGGTTAGTTAGGTGTCATTTTTATAAATATTAGCATTAAAGTATTTACATACCCTACATAAATGTAAGTAATCAAAACTTTTATCTGTTAATTCGTTGAAGAATAAAAACAAGGTTTTTTAAATTTCACAATAAATATAAATATTTACTAGATATGTAAAGTGTAAACAATTAAAAAAAATATCAATAAGCCAATTTATTGGATAAAAAATAAATGAAAATAATATGAATTTTATTTGAACTATTTTTGAATTAATAAATTAATTATTTGGGCTTAGGTTCTTAATTCTAAAGAGATAAAGAAAAATTAGATACCAGCAAAGCAGAATGCATTTTCTAGACAGCTACGTCCGTCATCAGTACTCTTCGTATCGATCTACCCGGTAGTTTCTTTATCTCTTTATAATTAAGAACTTAAGCCTAAATAATTAATTTATAAATGAAAATAATTATAATTGTCGACTACTAAAGACAGTTTAGTAAACAAATTGTAAGCAAATTCATCTTGAGATAATACGCAAAAACTCAAGACCCAAGTGAGAATCAATATATTAAATTGAAGCTGAAGCACAAAATCTCAAATAGCACCAATGCCAAAAGTATAAGAGTAATGTGATCTAATAGACGTTTTACAATCTTGTATGGTGAAACAAATAAGCCCACCAAATGAACGATTTAGTAGTAAAGAACTTGATTTTAATGATTCGTAAAAACTCATTTTATAATTTTTATTAAGCGTGGAAACTTATATAAATGGTACAAAAATAGAGGTAAATATTGAAAAGGCAGTCTTAAAACAGGTACGGCTTGATAAAGGCGATTAGACCTATTTCTGTTTCTATTTCACTCGACTTCGGATTACAGAACATACCCGATTATATTCGGTTGTTTAATTTGTTGCAGGTGAACCACTACCCTGGTACTAATTAAATAAAAAAATGAATATTTTGGGTTTTTATTTATCAAATTCTAAATTAATTTTTTAAATTATAAACAAATTATTTCACTATCATGCATTTTTTTGTTTTAAATATATTGTTACGAAAGAAGAATTTATTCATTATAGGCTCTGAATCACAATACTCTCGAACAACAACATTAATGGTTTGTTTTCTTACAATGATGAAAGAAAGAAACAAACAATAAAGAGTAACGCCTTAAACAAATATTCGCATATACACACACACATTAAATAAACGCTCATCAGTTAAATACACAGCCACATACATAAATAAAAGCATAAAAAAAATACAGGTATAAAGAAATAAATAGCCACACATACAGGTATAAAGAAATAAACATCCACACAAACAGAAAACAAGAGCAATAACAATCGAACCTGCCAGACCTGTCTGGAATAGAACATTCTGGTGCTTTTAAATCACCTATATAAGTGAATCGTGCTGGCGAGTAGTATGGCAGTATTAATTTAAAAGTCAAAGAGTTAAGTTGTAAAATTTTAAGAGTGTTTAACAGTTTGCTATATTTCTGAACAGTGGTATTAATAAATAAAGTGACTTGCAGTAAAAGTAATAACAGTGTGTATTAATTTTTCAATTAAAAGAACCCAACGTAAATGAAAACGTAACAATATGTATGTATTTTACAAGGATATTTTTACAGTCTAGCAAAAATAATAAGGATCATACATAACAAAAATATTATTATACGTTTAGAAATTAAGAAAGCTTAGTTTAGTTTTTAAATAAATAAAAGTTGTCTATAAATAATCAAAAACTGTGAACAAATTATTCTAAGTACTGTACGATTATGAAGTTATTATATTCTGGATTTAATATGCATTTAAAAAGGATATTTTTAAAAATAGCAAAAAAAATTTTTTTTAATATATTTTGGTAGAAGACATAAATTTCTTTTTTGTAAATGAAAATAATTTATGTAGATTTGATTTTTTGTTGCTTTGGCATATATAGTTATTGGTATAAATTTTAAGTTATTTGTTGATTCAAGTTTTTATCTTGGATTACCTGTTAAAAATCGATTTATTGTTTATTTTTAGAAAAAGTATTAATAATATTCATACACTTGATCGCATTTATCGTCTTGTATACCGGGTTTTTTATCACATATTCAAATGAGCATTATAAAAAGAAAAATTATATATAAAATGAATAAACTAATTATTTAGGCTTAAGTTCTTAAGTGTAGTTAAAATTTGCCGTTTACAAAAATAAAAGGTTCTGCCTTAAACTTACAATTGGAAATAAGATAAAGGGTGTTTTTTATAGAGGTATAGAACTTTAAGTTGCAATAAAACAACGACATGACTTTTATTTATCCAAAAGATAATCTTGTGGCATTACATTTTAAATATGATTTCTGGCATATGACCGCCACGTCCAATTTTTGATGACTATAACATTTGTGGCCGTATATTGTCTTCCAAATGGTGAAGCGTTTGTGGCTTATCCGCATAGACCAATGACTTTACATGGCCCCACAGAAATAGTCTAGCAGTGTTAAATCACAAGATCTTGGAGGCTAATTCACAAGTTCAAAACGTGAAATTAGGCGGTCACCAAATGTGTCTTTCAATAAATCTATTGTGGCACGAGCTGTGTGACATGTTGCGCCATCTTCTTGAAACCACATCTCCTGGACATCATGGTTATTCAATTCAGGAATGAAAAATTTAGTAATCATGGCTCTATACCGATCACCATTGACTGTAACGTTCTGGCCACCATCGTTTTGAAAAAGTACGGACCAATGATTCCACCAGCCCATAAAGCGCACCAAACAGTCAGTTTTTCTGGATGTAACGGTGTTTCGATATACACTTGAGGATTACCTTCACTCCAAATGCGGCAGTTTTGTTTGTTGACGTAGCCATTCCAGAAGTGCGCTTCATCGCTAAACAAAATTCGCTTATGAAAATCGGCAACAATGGTAATCTCGTTTTGGGCCCAAACTGCACTATTTGCAAGCGTTGTTCAGGCGTGAGTCTATTCAGGATGAATTGCCAAACCAAACTGAGAATAAATCACTTGACAGCTGTTAAATCGGTCGCTATCTTGAAAAGTAATGCCAACTTAAAGTTCTATACCTCTATAAAAAACACCCTTTGCATGTCGTCGCGTTTCTTCTTAAACCATCTAAGCGCTATTTTTTTTTTTAATTAACTTTTTGGTTTTTAAGGTAGAAAATAACGTTTGTCACCAGACTACATTCTCATCCCAACAACTTTGTATGAAAAAAAATAAAGCTTTTTTCAATACTTCGTAAGAATCATGCAAATGCATGCACTGGTTTTTATATTGGTAATTGAGATAGAGTGGATCTTGGGAGCGCTTACTTCTTGTAGAAATAAACAGGTCAACTAGATGTTCCTGAAGAAGGCAGTTGTATGTTGATATACCCTTGCAATACAACTTATAAAAGTCGGCAATTAGAACCAAAAACAAAGAAAATATATATGTATGTATAATTAAAAGGGTTACTACGTTTTGGCGTGTTTGTCGTGTTTGAGGACTTTATACTTTTATAAAGTCATCAAGTCCAAAAGAGGAAACAACAAGAGAAACGAAGAGTACCGTGAAAAACTCAAATAAACGCTTTTTATTTAGGTGCTGGGGGTAAGTGTATAAGTCATACAAATTCGAATGATTTTTCTTTCGAATCGAAAAACGCAGTAACCGCCTTGTTTGTTGCCTGTGTGATGTGAGCACCATTAAAACGTAAAAAGAAAAGATTAAGTTAGTGGAGTACTCAGAAACCGATAAGGGTGAAGAAAATGGCTGAAGAACATTGTACTCTAGTGGAGGATTATAACCTCATTTATTTAACGTTGGTTGTAAAGTAACAAGAAAACTAAGTTTATACTGGTGGGGATTCTGAAAAGATTTTAGGAGTACCAATATCCTGGAAGTTTAATGTTTCCAAATAAGACTCCTTAATGTGTAATCAACCTGGCGATATAATCATGTGCTAGCCATTATTTGTTAAAAAAGGAGATCAAAGAATCTGTTAGATTTTTTGCGAAAAAACAAATTTATGGCAAAAAATGCTCTCAAATGCATCTTATTGTCCTCTGATGAGAGGTTCTGTAAAATGTGAAGGTTTTGTTTTTTAAATAAAATGACCGGGTACAGTTGGTAAGTTCTTGTCTTACGGTCAAGGATTTTAAAATATGTCCCTTTTTTTTAAACATTACAAAAAAGGTATGAATGAACTACGAAAATGCTCCAGCTTATAGAGTTTTTCGACCAAAACGCCAAAATCTTTCCTCAGCTAACTTTTTCTGAAAAAAAAAATAAATATGTACATATGTATATGACAGCATCGCTAAAGAGAACTGAAAATTTTACCAAAAAGTAGTTATCAGAATTGCATATTATGTCCGAGGCGGATTATTTTGAAGAGGACAAAAGAGATATTTATGAATAATATTTTAAGATTTTATAAATATTTTATAATTTAATTTTTTTTAATAAACCTCGTATGTATGTTACTTATGTATGTACTTTCAACAAACATTTATTTTATACAATCTAGTTGGGTACAAAAAAAAATAAGCTGCCATTTTGCTTTAATTTAAAAAAAATTTAATTTAATTTCAATTTGTTTTATTTTAAGGGTCCAACAGGTGTTCTTATACAGCAGCATCATTATCAGGCGGTTCCAGCTAAACAAAATTGCAGTCAAGTGAATAACGATAATGATAATTCATCTTGTTATAATTCCATGGAGTATGATCATACATCAAATTGCTCCACTCTAAGTAAATCGGTTTCAAACAGTTTAAACAATAGTGATGCAGATAAATTAGAAAGTAAATTTTATTATATACATAATTACTTTTTTTATACCTACACATACTACATAGACATACTACATACATGTATAATACGGCGATTTGGTAATTCCATGACTTTTTGGAACCTCAAATTATACCTTTTGTTTTCGTTTCCCCTAATCTCTTATAACTAAGCCATTTCTTAAAATTTAGAAACAGAAAGTAGTCGGAGGGTATCTGGATGGGGTAGCAGATCGTGGCTTAAGTCACTAAAAAGGTGTGCAACGGTGAAATTGTTTTTTTTTTTTCGATATTGATCAGTTGGTATTAATCAGAACATGAAATACATTTTTTTTCTTAAAATTAACGAAATTGTTTGCTTTCAATGCCTCTCAGAACTAAATAGCTGACCTAAAATTTGACAGTAGTCTAGTAAGAGATAATAGTTAACGGAAGCAGTGTTGCATTGAAAGTTATTACACTGAATATACAAAAGGTCACAGAATTATCAAACTGTCTTTATACATACATTAGCGAGCAGAAAAAATGCATAGCTAATAAATATAGTATTAAAATGCATTTGTTTAAAAATAACGGTAACGAATTCATCACTTAACTGTTCATGCTCTTGATGCTATGCATAAAAATTACCTACATTTTGTTTAAAGTTTTTTTTACCAAAAGTTTAATAATTTGGGCGAGCAAAAAAAACCCAATTCTTGTTTTCATAAGCATCTAATTTTATTTCCTATAAATTTCTATTGTTTGATTTTACCGTTTGATTTAATCTGGAGGACATAGAATCAACTAATGTCCTAAGGATGTGGATGTAAATTTTATTACATTCAAAAGTAATTCTAATTCTTTCAGATTAGACGGATTCTTCTTTTTAACTTCCCGTTGTTAAAGCTTCTAGAGGGTTTCTATGCGGTTAATAGATGGCAATTCTAAAATAGGCACAGGATGTTCTCTTAGAAAGATGCGAGCTAAGTGCCTTGAGTGCTTGTGATTATAATGATGTTGTAATATAGGTACTATTAGGAGCTATTTTTCTCGAAGATGTGGAAGTATGTTTTCTTGAAGTATTTCACAGTATTTATATACATATTTGCTTTTTTAAGATTAGCTTTTTACCCAATACCACAAATGATTCATTTGCTTTTTTAAGATTAGCTTTTTACCCAATACCACAAATGATTCCTCTTGAGGTTTAATGTTGGCAGCTTATATGTAGGGGAATATCGGTCTGCGTAAAAATGTATTTTATCAGATCCAAATAAATTGAAAGTGCTTTCGTCGCTCCACAAGACCTTAGCCCACTGTTTACTGAATAGCTAAAAAAAAATAATTGACTACTGTTATTTTAAAATATATTCATTCAAATATTAGATGATACAGCGTTGCATTTTTTCTGTTTGCTGTTGTACTTATATACAAATGAATATTTACAATATTTCTCTGTTTTATTTGTAGTTTCCAAAAAACGTAATAATTCATTCTTAAATACTTCTGGATTAGTAGCAAATACTTCAAGTACAGCAGTACCAGCTAAAAGTTTTCTCTGGGGTGCTACAGGCGAACAGGAATGGACACCCGCTATTACCACAGGTATGTTTAAAGTCTACAGCATAAAAACAAAAACAAAAAAACATGACAATATTGTATTTCTTTGTAAAGTCTTACTGTGATATTGTCAAAAGCTTAAATTGTCATTTCTTAAAAAAATTGTTTACAATTAATTATATGTTTAATGTTTTTTTAAGTTTGTTTTTTATTTAGTTACAAGTTTTTATTTTTTTGTAAAAATAAAAAAATATACATTTATGTTTATGTTACATACATACTTACATGCATACACATTACACATTATATTGCACGCCGAATTCAATTGAAGTAAGATGTGACACAATTGTGTGTAGATCTATAAACTAAATATGAAAACGATTAATTCTTATTGAATGATTTGATTAGCTAAAAATGAGAATTTAGACATTATAAAAAATAAAATTTTAAACTTAAAACTGAGTTGTGGAAAAAGTTTTAATTTACGAAAAAAGCATGAAATCATGCTGTTTTTAATAATAATGGAAATATTTTAGTGTCTAAATAAATCAATGTTTATATTTTACAGTCCATGTTATAATCAAATTTATGCAGTATTGATTTGAAAAAATAATATACATACATAATCTCGTATGTGATGAAAATCGATTATTTCAAAACGATTGTTTTGGTGCGATGACTTTTGATCGATTTCGAAAATCATTATAAAATCTGTCCTAACTTATCCTTAATCAAAATGCAGTCTATTGGGTACTTTAAGCACTTATGAAATAAAGAAGACAGGCTGGACTAGAGTTAATCATACAAATTTTAAAATAAAGCAATTTAAACGTTCACATTAATTTTTAGACTCAAATAAATAAATAAATAAATAAATAAATAAATTGTAGCGCACCCTGTGTAAAACAAGTTGGCTATAATAATTTCCTGTGTGAAATTTATAAATTTAATTAAAGAACAGAGACACAGTTAAGTTTTAAAAATATAAGTAAAATTAATCAGTTGTTTTTTGATAAATAATATTATTTCCGAACTATTAAAAGCAATGAGGCTTTTTTAAGATATCAATTAAAGTTACATCCACCGCAAAGAGTTTTTAGTTTGACAGAAAACCTAATTGCCGACATTACATTTTGTAATCATTCACACCGAATTTTACTTTTACAATCCTCGCAGTAAGTTTAGGAATTCGGTAAACGAAACATAATTGTATCAGTAATGCGATAAATCGGACTAATACTGGTGTTTTATTTCTCCCATCGAGATAGTAGATTATTTGCTTTTATCTGATCCTTCTCGTAATTTTAAATTTGACTTTACAGACACTCAATCCGAATACGAAAGATTTTATTTGAAAGTGAAGTATTAAACAGTTTTTAGTTTACGTTTTTCTTCGAATAAAATTTTGTATGGTCCTTCTCACAACAGTCAATCCGAATACGAAAGATTTTGATTGAAAGTGAAATAATAAACAGTTTTTAGTTTTCGTTTTCCTTCGAATAAAAATGTTTGTGGAATAAAAAAAGACTCGATTTATTTAAACAAATCTTTATTTACGTGTTAAATATTTATATGAAACGTTTTTTTTTCAATTCGAATAATAATAATTAATTTCCTAATAATAAAAGTTATATATTTATATATATATATTTTCGAACATTTTCATTCGACTCGGAAAATACAGAACATTCAAATTAGTGTTCAAATGTGTTCGGGCAATATTAGGGGTACGGCAAAATTTTTTTTATATATCTGTAACTTTAGACACCACATCTTAGGCTCTTCCTTTTATCTCTGGAAAATGATTTCAACAATTTTTATTAAAAATTTTTAGTACAGTTGTGTGTATGCTGCTGCTTATAATTATGCAACACATGTATGTATGTATGTATGTATGTCCGTATGTATGTACATTTAATTTATTTAATTTTGAAACAGACTATTAATAATTCTTAATTAGAACATCGAATTAATACACTTATTATGCAACAATTAACATAAATTAAAATAAAAATATAACAGGCTAAATCGGAAATTATCAAAGAGATTGTGATAAATAATTTTAATTGCTTCGTTAAAGGTAAGAGTAAAGAGTGTTGCAAATATTACAACATTGAGTTTTTGTTGTTTTAAGTTTATAATATTTTATTTAGTTAATTAATGAAGTAAGGAAGAAAGCAAACAGTTTTTAACAGACATTTAAAGATGTTTCGACATTTTTTTGTACATATACATGCATATTTACAATATCATATAACATCATCATAATAAAAATTATATTTCAGTAGCAACTAATTACACTGTGCAACAAAAAACAAAAAAAAAACAAGTTTCAATAACCTCTATATATTTTTTTTGTGTCTGTTGTGAATCATAACAGTTATGACTTTTATTGAAAAAGGCTGAAAGTAACAGTTTTATTTTGCTTTTGTTTTCTCGAGCAAAAATAAGATATTTTCTCTAACATTTTTTTGAGCAGAAATTTAAGTTATTTTAGGCCCTTTACACTGTGAGAGAAATGGTAGGGGTCAGTGACAAAAACAGTTTTTTTCTTCATACATTTATTTATAACTGCTTTTGTAGCAAAACGTTGTATGAACAGATTAAAGGAATTGTAATTCCTAATTTTTTTAAATTATTTTCAGCAAAATTTGTTTCAGCAAAATCGGACTAGTGGTTCTCGAGTTATATCAAAAAAAAAAAAAAAAAAAAACACCAAAGGTGACAATTTCCCCTATACGATAGTTACTAACTTCAAATCGATATATCTCGATTCCTAGACGTGACCCAGCGGATACGTACAACTTCTTTTTTACCGATATAAATTTCCCGTTGTTTTCATCCCATCCCGATTTTGACTGTCGCATAGTGTTATTATAACTTGACAATAGCTAAAGTTAGGAATATGTCGGAGCAATAAGTAGTTTCTCGTTTTTTTAAGTAAGCTTAAGATAACCTTTAAACATAACCTTTAAACATTTGATACACAGTCCCCGATTGAAAATACAAAAAGAAATCAAAGGTCAATTCTGATTGGTACAATCAGGGATGCATTTGGATAAGAGCAATCCGAGTGGTAAAATTAGTCCTGAGAAATGGTGTATTCTAGAGAATAGGCTACAACTCAGGATAACAGAATGTATAAGAGATAATGAAATTACCCCATTCTTTGGTAATATCCATACTCACGACGGCTATAAAGTCCTATACTGCAAGAACGAAGAAACCTTTAGATGGCTAGAGGAAAATCTTTCTAGGCTTGCAGGAATTTGGGAGGGAGCCGATTTGTTTAAGAAACCTATTGCTGATTTATAAGCAGGGCCTAGAATTAGCGCATTTGTAACTGGTCTCATAATACCCAAAACGCGCTTAATAGAAATGCTACGCGCACAAAACAGATTTCTATATCCATCTGATGAATGGGAGATAGTTTATTTGGAAACTACAACTCAATTTGGACAGGCAATCACTTTAGCCGTTAACGAAGAGACAATGAAACTCCTAGAAGTGAACTCCTATAGGATAAGCATAGGCTTGAGTAGTGTAGTGGCGAGGCCTGTTGTAAAGAGAATTGACATTTTGCAAATCAATCTTCATCACTCCATTGAGGCAACGACTAACCTGATTTTCTATATCAACAGGCACAAGGTGGACATTGTACTGAATCAAGAACCATGGATCATATCCAGGGGAATAAGCGGGCTGGAAAATAACACATATGAAATTTTTAAATGCCAAAAAACAATAGAAATAGAACATGCATTTTAGCAAAGAAAAATCTTAAGTGTTTTCTTTTGAATCAATTTACGGATAGGGACCAGACAGTGATTATATCTAAGAGTATTGATAGTGAAATTATTGTCGCCTCGTCATATTTCGCACATGATGACGCCATTGATCCTCCTCCAGAAATAACACGATCTCTGACAAAATTCTCTGCGGACCATCACATTGATTTGATCATAGGATGTGATGCGAATGCTCATCATCTACTGTGGGGCAGTACAGATACGAATAATAGAGGGCATGCACTAATTGATTATATAATAGAAAATAATATAGTTATTGCAAACAGAAGTTCGGAACCTACATTTGAAACTAGAATCCGAAAAGAAGTCCTAGATCTTACTTTAGCAATTGGCAAGTTATGGGCCTTATATTTTTATTTTTTGAGAAGTAATAAAAGTTATTTTATGATTCTTTTTATTGCACGAATAATGTTGAAGAAAATGATCTCCAGAAAATTTAAATGTTTATTATTATTAATGTAGATAGTTATCAAAGCAGATTATAAAATTTATGGGGTCCCTTCAGTTCTCATTGATTTCAGACAGCCGATTTTTAAAATAACGACTACCTTACTTATGTTTAGACATGTGCTAACACTAGCCTTTACTCTCGACTGTAATGATTTTAAACTGTCGACTTTCTTCCTCATTAAGTAGTGTTTGTAATTGCAACAATTTGTCTAAGGCTTATATCCCCAATGGCATTCACATTTAAAATATGTCTGCCCGTGATTCTACGCCTTATGCTAGCCAATGCCTGGACATTCACACAATATGTGCGCTACCGTCCCCCCAGCTTTTTTCAGGCATAGTCCGTAAGTATCATCTTCTTCAATTTTTTTTAGTTAATTAATTATTTTGTGAGTGACCTTTTTGAAATTAAAAATTTGTTAAGATCAAAAATAAATAACAAAAATAATTTACAAATGAAGTTATGAATTAATTAATTGGGGAGAATAAAAAACGTAATTAAGCATTAAATCATAACTTCATTTGTATGTTAATAAATATGTAGTTCGACTAATAACAATGTTAAAAATAACTTTTATTTCTGCAAAAAAAAATTAAAAAGCATTGATTTTTTCAATTTAAATCATTAAGATCAAATTTTTGCAATTGAAACGTTTTCCTGACGTCTGCTTTTATGTGTGATTTTTCTTTAACAATTTAAAAATAACTGTAATTTTTAGATCCCTGGTTATATTTCTCTAATTTCAAAATTTTAAATTCTATGATAATTTTTTAGTTTTGAGAAGGTTGCTCCGCAGACTTTATCATAACTCGAGCATCCGATTTTGAAGCATGACATACCAAAGATTTATAAATCAAATTACCTTCAAGTTATCGTAGCATCTGTTTACTTTAGTTTTTAGTGTAGGAAACGACATTGAAGAATGGAAAATTTGTATTAAAAAAATTATAAAATGAATGAAATGAATGGGCACTTTCATAAGACGTAACTGTTGCGCAAGGGTTGAGTATTTGTTTTAGAAACGGGTTGTTGACTAAATGTGCTCAACTCAACAGTTGGGTATTTTTTATATCATAAAATATTTTAGCTACCTAAAGTCAATTTTTTATACTTATGTTCCTTTAAAATTTTGTGGTCTATATTTTGGGCTAAAATACAAAAAAATCCAATAATTTTGGAATTTTTAAGTCAGAAAAGATAAAACCTTGAAATTTTGCCACAATATTTAAAATATATCTCGCTAAGAAAAATAAATTGCTGAAAATTGTATCAAATAATTAAAAATTTTAATTTTAAATTACTTTTAATTGGCTCATTTTAAAACATAATTTATAGATTAAAGCATCATTTTGTAGGTATTAACTAGACCTTGAAATTTTGCCACAATATTTAAAATATATCTCGCTAAGAAAAAAGAATTGCTGAAAATTGTATCAAAAAATTAAAAATTTTAATTTTAAATTACTTTTAATGGGCTCATTTTAAAACATAATTTATAGATTAAAGAATCATTTTTAACTAGACCTTCAAGATCATGTATAATTTTTGAAAAATAAAACAAAAATTTAAGCAAATTTAAGGTGCCAGGTAGGTACCCAAATTTGAGACTCATGTCAAATTTATCGATCAGCCTGGCACTTTACAAATGGCTGAGTTATTTCCAAAATATTTTGATTCTGCCTCACTGTGCACTGTTACAATAAAATATTAAATATTAAGCTTTTTGTAACAGCAACTTAAATAAATTGTATATAATTTTATGACCTCAATTGAATTGAATTAAATGAATAGTAAAAAGAAGAGTTGTATTTCTTGCCGTTGTTTTAAAAGAAACTACCATTATTTTGATTTCATATCATACAGCGTTGAATTTTTCAGACCTTCGTCTGAACGCATGTAAAAGCCCCACAGGTAGAACATTTAAGCAAAAACATTAAAAAAAATAATAATAATAATAGAGGCGGTCGACGTTTTTCACCATATTTCATCCATATACGGACCGATTTTCAATAGCAAAACTCTCGAAAGTATATCTGACAGATTGGTATTATATTCATTAAATTACCTAGGATGTTCGGAAAATACATTTCAACAGAATATACATATGATAATACTTTATGATTATAACGTATGGTGAATAATATACGAACAAGTGCAATATTGTTGTTAAAAATGTAACAATGATGCTTACAACAAAAATATATACCTGAAGTTGAACTACACTATCTACTTATAGACAAAAAAAACTTAGAATCCACTAGTCAGTTAAAATTAGTTTTGAAAATTTCACTAAACGAGTTCGTGAAATTTTCGCAAATTAATTTGTAAATTTTGTGAAGAAAATTTAGATAAAAAGAAATGTAAAATTTTTAAACATTTTCAGAACATGGGTTTCAAAAAAACGTATATTTATAGTGCAATATACATATTAATAAATAAAAATCAAATTAAAAAAAATGTGGATGTGGTAGGAAATTTAGTTTACAAGACGCTTAAGTTCGAGCTTAACAGAAACAATAGGCTGCAGTGCCAAATCGTATCGTCAATTGAATAAAAAAATATGACTGTGTCAAAAACACATTACAGAAATATTTAGAATCCATGGGAATTCGAAAAAGGAAGAAAAAAACAGCAACATTCACCACTGAAACACAACAGAAGACTATGAAAAGCAGGTTACGCAAACTCTCCAGAAATTACTTTTCCTGCTCACCAGAGTACAAATGCGTGATGGATGATGAGTCACATTTCACCGTCGCACAGTGGTCAATTTCGCGAGATAGCGGTCAAAACTCTATAACTTTTGACCGGATTGGTATTTTTTTTCGCGATTTTTTTTGTTCAATAGGAGGGACTTTAAGCTTCAATTTGCGTGTTCAAACGTAAAAATCGACTGATAGGAACGTAAGTAATGTGGAGTTAAAAATGCATTTTAATTTTTTGTTGAGTTTCCATGTAAAAGTTGAATATTTTGACATTTTAAATAGGTATTTTTTTTATAATTTCTTATTTTCTTCAATCGTATTTTGCAACCAATACTTATTTATTATTCTTAAACTTAATTTGTGTCAGAAAATGCCAACATTTGGCCCCTGACATTTATTTAGTCTCAATATTCACAGGGGCCAAAGGTTGTTTTTTTTGGAAGAAAGCTAACTCTTGTGTGGATTAAACTGAAAAATAGTACTGAAATTCCCAACAATATCAATACCATTTGGATATATTATATACAGAACACAACATCGATAAAATTTTAAGTAAACTTTTACTATTGATTTAAAGTGCACATATATTTTATTTAAATGTATTAATAAAAATTTTATAATTAAGTTTTTATGCTCTAGGTCTTTTTATAAAAATATTTCAATTTACTTTTATTTTTATATTCGATATTTCGCTACACCATTGGGTAGCATCATCAGGAAATGGAAAAAGTTTTATAATATTTTTTTTTTTTTTTTTGATAATTGTGTATTAATAAAAATTTATACTAAAATTAGAAACAAATTATAATCTTTAAACTAGTATTAATTAAACAATATTAGTAAAAATTTCTTCCAAATAGCTTTGATTTTCATTTTGCAGTAGTTGTTTAGCTTCTTTATCTAACTCCAATGAGGTTGATTTCCATTATTGTCGAATACTGGACATATATGGGTCTGATGTGCACAACAAAATATTAATTAGATCCTCATTAGTACAATATCTGGAAATTTTTCTTGTATTGTGCTCGCGAAAGAATCTGTAGTCTTTGTTCCTTTTTTCTTGCGCTTCTTCTGAGAGATCTCCAATTGGAAGCATATTGTGCTGAATTATTTGTTCCCCATGGAACAAAATTTTGTGAACTGTGGTTGGCATATGTCTCCAAGAATATTTTTGGTTATAAAGTGTTGCTGTCTCATTAGCATACTGACCAAATTTTTTTGCATCTATCTTTTTGCTACATGCTATAACTTCTAATATGATTTGGAATCGTCGTATTAAATCATAATCTACTCCAGTTATAGAAGCTGCAGTTTCTGGATCGGAAAAAAATCTCCTTGCTGTGTTTCCATCATTAGAATTTCCTTCTCCTTGCTTTGGCTGGTCAATTATAAGGCCTATCTCACGGTATTTTTCTTGAATATCTTTTTTTTTTTGCTTTCTTTTTTCCAAATTTTCTTTGTTGTTTCTCACTGTTTCGCCTAACGGGCCAAATTCCAAATCGTATCCCAATTTAAGAATATGCTCCATAAAACGAATTCTAGCATGAAGAGGTGACATTCCAAATTCATATGCTTCATTAAAACTATCGTCTTGTGTTGGTGGTTGGCTCAATTGACTTGTTGTTTTTTGGCATATGGTGCAGCTTGACGAAGACTTTGTTTCGGTTAAAGCTTGTGCAACTTTTCCATCGATCATTGTAAGTGACATTTTAAAGTTAACTTCGATGCATTGGTCATTAAATTCAAATATCACTGGTTGAAGTTCTTTAATTTCATCTCTTATTTTGCCAACTTCTTCAGTTATGACATCTTTAGTTTCTTTTTTGTAAGCAAACTTTATTGGTCTACAAAATTTTGTTGACGAGGGAATTTCATTCTTCCATACATCTATCTCTGCAGCTCTACTAGTTGACGGCTCTGAACCAATATAAGTTTTTGTTAAACGTAATGGAACGAAAGAAATCATGAATAAATTGGCATCTGATGAATTTTCCGCATTACATTGTTTGTATTGTTTCTGGCCAGAGGACCCATCACATCCCCATTTAGAAATTAAAGTCATGCTGCAATTTTTAAACTTCTTTAAATAATCAGCACCAAATGTCTTTAGTAATCGTTCTGCAGTGTGTTCAAGAAGATCCTGCAATTTTATTTCTGCTGAACTTGAAGTTACACTAATAGCAGTTGGTGAAGGTAAGCAATCTTTTTTGGCAGAAACTATATCTCGATATGATGGAAAAATTCCACAATTTTTTTCATTGGTTCGCTTCCGCAATTCTGTATATTGGTTTTTAGTCATTTTCAAATCCAAAAATAGTTCAAATGCTTCTTCTGGAGTAAATTTATTTTCTTCAGTTGGTGTCGGCATACTTTCTAAAATCCTTTTTGTGCGTCTGGGGCTTGCTTCCACTATTTTTTCAATGATAGCAATTTTACTCATTTTAGTTTTCGTTGGTTGAATTTGATGCAGAAATGAATCCTTTATGATGCTACAAGAAACTTCTTCATTGATATGTTTAAGCTTGCGTCTTCGTGATCTTTCACTACAATTATCAATTGGCTTTGCTGGTCGACCACCTTTTCCAGTTTCCGTGGTAGTTACTGATGGCTTTTTAAAAATAAGTTTATTTCTTAGCCATTCTTGGTTGCGTGAGTAAAACAATTTCTTGTTTCTGGAACATTGATTGTACCGTTTTCTTAAAGTATTTAAAAAGTTTTTTATTTTTAAGTTATGAATTTTAATTTCTTGTTTGTCGCATATTTTGAAGAATGGATTATTCATTATATGTAAAATAATGTCGTTTTCATCTTTCCGTTCAAAATATATATCAGATAGAACACTATAACTGAATTTAGCCATTGTTTAAACAATAATGAAGAAAAAAAATGAATGCATGGATTAATATACTATTGCTCGAAGTTTCAACATGATCTTTTTTACCTCTTTGAAACATAATATAACAGGTACTTGGTTTTACTAGTTATTTCCATTGGTTTTAAATTTATTTGTAATTTTCAGGTATTTAAGTTGTGTAATATTAGATGGCAATAAAATCATTTTTTACCTTTTCCAAATGAATTGCTAGATACCACATAAATTTAGAGTTAACAGGTACTGGCAATAATATAACAGGTAGTTGGTTTTACCAGTTATTTCCATTAGTTATAAATTTATTTGCAATTTTCAGGTATTTAAGTTGTGTAATATTAGATGGCAATAAAATCATTTTTTACCTTTTCGAAATAAATTGCCAGATACCACATAATTTGAGAGTTCTATTGTCATTTTTGTCAAAATTTTGATACACCCTTCTATGTGGACTAGGTACAAATATGGGCCAACTTCTCCTAATTTCAATAGAATTATTTTTTGGGTCAATAGGAACTCTTGTACATAATTTCATCAAAATATATGCATAATAGCCACTTTCACATACAAATAACTTCTCAAAAAATATGACGTGCATTTGTACCGAATATCTTACCTTGGGTCAGAAAAATTGCTGTAGCTCAAAAAGTGCAGTCCCGATGCATGGATATGTATATATAGGAATGTAGGGGAGAGTTGGGACTACAAAATAGTAAATTTGTGTTTTGACTCAGCTTGACTCACAGGAGTTGTGCTCTATGAAGTAGGAAATTTTCGAGAAATTTGACCTTTTTTAAAAAAAATATTTAAATTGTTCTGAAAACAGTAGAGCTTCAATTTTTTTTACCAGTAATAGGAATAAGTTAAGTTACAACACAAAATTTATTTCGTCCAAAAATCTTGAAAAACAAAAAAGTTATGATCATTTAAACTTTAAAAATTAACTAAAAATATCATAAATTTACTAAATTCTGAAAAAGCCCATTTTGGACCACCCTGTTCTCAGTGAAATAGTTGAAATAGAGTTCTAATTTTTTGGCTCCCGAGGTTTACTACTGTTTACTTTCATATGAGTATAATAACTTTAAAATCGGAGAACAAAAACCAAAAGGAGTTTTGGCCGCTATCTCAAAATATTGACCACAGTGCGTCGGAGGCAATGAATGGCAGCCAAAATATTACTTTAAGTCTTCCAGATACAAAGCACCCGAAGAAACTAAGTTTATTCGAAAGAAAAAGTTTCCAGGAAAAGTTTTGTTCTGGTTAGCCGTAAACGAACGTGGCATCAAAGAAGCATTTTTTTACAGTTGGTTTAGCTGTGAATGCCCAAGTTTATAATGAAAAATGTATGCCAGCTCTTAGCAACTATATCCAAAAAAATAAATCTTTAATTAAAATAAGTTATATTACACATATGTATATTTGTTACTTTTAAGTTTGTTCGGATTTCATTCACCAAACGTTACTTTATGTGTTCTGGCAATATTGTGTTGGAATTTGTCTTTTGTTTTCAAATTAATCCACACCAAATTTTAGAACTCTCACTTTAATACTACTTAATATTTTTGATTTGCTATAGGTAGCCTTCTGTGGATAATAATTTGGGATGTTGCAACATAGGTTTTTTATATAAAATTCTATTTTTGTAGAGTAAAAAATGTCATAACTTTTTAAATCGGAAAAATTGTGTACATTTTTTATCTCGATTTTGTCTTGAAATTATATTTGAAATTATCTTGAAATTATTTTTAGGGGAAAAAATATCATATATTTGAACCGGAGCACTAAGCTACCTCCCCACAAAATTTTATTAAAACTCATTTAGTTATTTTTACACGATTCGAACACAGATAGACGGACAGACAGACTAACAATAATTTCAAAAATTGTTGTTTTGTATTCGATATCGATTGCTATATGCACTTACAACGAAATTAAAAAAAAAATTATATATATTTTATGTACAAACACGGTTCAGTTTCAGATATATACGTTTTTATATACATTTTTTGAATTACACCGAAATTGTGAGACTGATGATGTTTTGAGAAGATCTTGGAGATAATTTGATTTCGTTATTTTTTATATACGATTCATAAAACAGTAGGAATGGTTTTCTAGTTCCAATAATACAATTATTTGGAAAAATTGCTTATTTCAATCAAAATAAAATTAAAAATTTCCAAAGAGGTGTATTAGTTGTTGTAATTCGTTCTTTTTTTTCATTCTGTTGCACAGTGTTATTGTTTCTTATTTTTTAAACATTCATTATTACGAGTATGTAAAACAAATGCAAAATTAATAAATTTATTTTTAATTATTTTGTTTTTTCCTACCCCTACCCCATCAAATAAAATCCTTCACATCAACTCAAAAAAAAAAAAAAATAATAAAATAACATTTTTGTTTGGGAAAATAACTCATATTTTAACACAATGGCAGTGAATGGTAGTGTACGTAAACATTTAATACCCATAGTTGAAACAGAAATCACATTGGAAAATTTGTGCGACACAGAAGCGGATAGCAAAGGAAAAATAATTATAGGTTAGCAAATTTATATAAAAAATGAAAAATTAAATTTAACAAATTTTGTAATTATTTTTGTAGTTTATAATTCTGTTACAATTTTTTAAAAACGCTAGCACATTTTTTTTCTTATAAAAAATAACATGTAATTTGCATATATTTTTATAAAGTAAATATTTTATTTCACAATATAAAAGCGTCGCACAATTCTTAGTGAATTAATTATAATTAAAAGCACTCTGTAGATACGCCTATTTACCCAATATTTTTCAATAGTTTTCCTTGTTGCACAATTTTTTACTAAATGCATAATATAAAATTGGTTTCTACATCACTTTTAATCATTTTGAATTGTATGGATATTATTGGTGTTTAATGATGCTATTAATTTTAATTTGTAAAGTAGCAATATGTGCATGTTCTTATTTATCAGTGCATGAGCTTATTAAGAAATTTCAAATAATAAATTTAAATTTAGGTGTAGATAGGTAAGTTAAGTTGTAAATTTAAAGCTTTTCTTTGGTTCTAAAAATAAATATATATTTAAAAAAATGCCTTTTTAAATTTATTGTTCATAACCCCCGTCTTAACAAAAATTAAACTTCATATAAAATGGTACTCCATTTTAAGCCCGGCTTGAAAATGATGTCTTCACATCGAAAGCGCTCGCCAAACGTACCAAAACAACAGCCAGTGACGACGGTCTTCACCGAAAGGTATGACAACATTATTTTATTTACTGGCGGAACAAATCCTATCAATTTCATATAAAAAAGTTTGACATTTGTTAAGTCAAATTGATGACATTCTTGTAAATTTAAAGATTGCCTTTGGTTAAAAAATATAGATTTACATATTTTAAAAAAATTGCTTTTCTAAACTTATTGTTCATAGCCCCCGTCTTAACCAAAGTCAAATTTCATATAAAAAAGTTTGACTTTTGTTGATTGATGGCTAATGTAGAAGTCAAATTGATGGTTAATATAAACATAAGTCTTACAACTAATATTTTCCAATTTATTCAATAGTTTCGGAGATTTTAAGGAAGTTGTGATAAAAAATATATATTTTTATGCAAAATATAACAATTTTTTCTTAAAAATAACTCATACAAATCTAAAACTGTAATTAAAATAATTCATTTGAAATAACATAGTTCATATAAAATATTAAAGGTAAAAATATTTAAAATTAGTTTATGTCTACAAAAATTTCAACTACCGAAAGGTTTGTTATACCCGAATGACTTTTCTCTGCAGTAACTCTATTTAAGCTCCTCCTCTGTAAACTTTTCAAGTTTTAAACAAATCTGATCAGTTATATTGCAATTATATATTTTTCCAGATCGGCCCCACTGTGCGTTTTTCGCTTATCCAAAGTCGTTGTAAATTGAAATCAAGTTTTTTTTTCATTTATTATTGCTTAATTTTTTAACAGCTCTTATTTTCTATTTAGTCAGCAGGGCTTTTATTGCAAAAGAGAAAGAATATTTTTTTCTTAAAACCGCTTAAAATGCGATCTTGAGCAAGGCTCATTCATCAGGTAGCCCCACTACGAAGGGTAAATATTAAGGCCAAAATTTTAAAATTTTGTTATATAAAGTTTCATTTAAGGAGAAAAATACTGTCAAAATCCATATAAATTTGTTTGCCTTAATATTTCCCCTTCGTAGTGAGGCCACCTAATATAATTCGCCTTGCTCTTGAGTTTGTCGGAGAGAGAGGAAAGACGAATAAAAGTAGGAACAATGTCTCATGTACCAGAAACCATTGTTGGGATCTGACAATGTTTAAATTGTACCGCTCCAATGATAAAATTGTACCAAATCAGCATCAATTGTACCAAAATTGGCATTAAGTTAAAAAAACGTTGTTTCTAGGCAACGATAGATGGCATTCCATTTCCATTATCCTAAGACCCGCTACAGCAGACCAATCTTCTAGTTAGCTGGGCCAACAACCGCACAGCACACGAAAGCCGAGACAAATTATGTAAGAAGCAGTTGCTTAGTGGAATCCATATATAAGAGGGGTAATGGGAAAAAAAAACATACATAGAGTAGCTCATTAAGAGGGCAAATCAAAACTTTAATACTAGAGTATTATAACGAATGATGATTTATAATTATAAAATCCTGAACATAAATCGAGAATGTTGCAATTTGGTTAATTCTAGAGTTGGAGAACTATGAAGCTAGAAATGTTTATTATTGTAAGAAAAATCATTAAACTAAAATATTTATTGTATAAATTTTATATGAAATTGTACAAAAAAAGCATAAAATGTACCAGTGTACGAGTGGTTTATCGATTGTACCAAATTTGGTACAATTGTACCACAAATCCCAACACTGGCAGAAACTCTGCTGCGACTCTTTCTTGCGCTCTTTTCGACTTGACTATATAACAGTATACATAAAAATGACAAAAAAAAAATTGTAGAAACAAAAATTTTATTGTGTGGACGCAAACTTAATTTCAAAAGAGAATTTAAGAAAATTGCAGAAACAAAAATTGAGTGTCTAGACATGGACTTAACTGTTCAATTGACTGTCGCAGAGAACCGTATTGCCAATTTAAAGTTCTTCGCCTCCAAAAATATCAGGCCTTTGCATGGGAAAATGACAATTCTATCTAAGCATGTTGGACTTGAAACATGTTACCAAGTTTAAAGAAGCGGATTTTAATTCAACAATTTTGTTTAAAACAACAAGTACTCGTAATTAATAAAAGTAAAATTTTAAATTTATTAATAAAAATTAACCCATTAAAAACCAATTTTTGGTCGGAACTTGAGTAATTAATAGGAATATTTTTCATTGAATTATGTCTAAAATTAAAAAAATATATATATTTTTATTTCTAGAGGCAGATTAAGCTTTATTTATGTTTTAGTTGTTGGTTTTGGTGAAAATAAAAAATGTGTACAAATTTTAATTAAAATAATTGTTTATTATGCTTAATGTTTTTTTATTGTAGTAAAATAATTATATTTGTGTTTTTATTGCTTTTAATTTTTTTATTTCAACTTTTAATCATACCGTAGCCCTACTCTTTGTAAGTTTTTATTATAAAATGCTTCGTCTTAAATGGTGTGGTTTTTTATTTTTTTTAAATAGTATTAAGTTGTTATTAACTTGTTTTCGCGTCTATCTGTTTGTCTGACAGTTGGTCTGTTTTGTGCAAAATTTGCAATCGATTTTAATTTAAGCCCTCAATCTGATAGTCATAAAAATTGTGACACACAGCTCACAGTGGCTCACAGCTTTTTTTGAGATGTAAAGGATTTAAAAATTGTATCATTTGAAATTGAAAGAGTTTGATTTATCCGATAACTTTACTTTTTAAAAATTTATATTAAAACAACTTAAAAAAATAATACTTTTATCATCTCACATAAGTCCCAAAGTCAAACTATAGGACTTATGTTTTCCCAAAGTTCGACTTCACGACAAGTAACACTTTACAACAAATCAAACTTTTTTTAAATAACAAAGTTCTGGCAGAGATGGACGCGGTTACATATTTAATTGGACCAACGCTCAGGGATGATCCCTAGTCATACAATGTATTATGCTGTGAACTGTGAAATTAGGTAATGGCAAGGAGAATAGAGGACGTAGTGTTTGTGGACATTTATTTTAAATTTTCCTACATTGAAAGTGATAGGAAAGTCCTCTGCAAGGAGTTTATATATAACTGTTCTACTAAAAAAACGAATTCTCTCTGTAATGGGTAATGCAGTTCATTAGCTAATCTTGATTTGTGTAATAGTACTGGCAATTTCTACTACTTTCAATTACTCAATACTACTCAATACTTTTCAATTGGGTACTCAATAGCACTCAATACTTCCTTTTATAAGTATAATACATAACAACAAAAATTTATCATCATAGTCGTCAAATATTCTATTCAATTTATTTCAAAAAATAATACTACAAAAGGATTAAATACTCAATTCTCGGTACTCACTACTCAATACTTTGCCAGAACTGTTGTATATATGACGACGACTAGATCTAGTCCAGAAAAAAAAGGACACAGGGCAGAATTTAACTGAGCAGAGAGAAGCAGGAAAAAAAGGCTATGAAACGTTGCGCATGAGGGATAAAAGGCGACGGACAGATGATCCTCTATTGAGTCACGAAACTCTGCAACGAAAAACTAGCTCGTTCGAAATTTAAACTTAAAAAATCGTTTACCTATTCGCACAATCCGCTTCACATGGAGGGTTACCGCGTATTTCGATTCAAGGAAAAAATCATAGGATTTTGTATGGGTTATACATTGTGAAATTGTTTTTTTCGAAATCAGATACGCCTCCTGCTCCTGCCCTTGTCATGATGAATGACCAGAAATACGAACTCAGTGTTCAGATATCAACGAAATAATAATGAATGCTATAAAATGACTTGAACAAAGACCTTGTAATAAGATCTTAAGGATGCTATAACTATTAGTATTCTCACAAAAGCTACTTATCGGGGTACAAAAACTCGGACAAGGATGCCCTCTGTTCTCTTTGTTATTAAACTTAGCCATTGACAATGTGGTGAGAGGTGTCGTGACGTGCCGAAAGTGAAGAAAATATTTCGAGGTTCTAAGCACTATACCCAGAAAAACTATTGAATAAAACCCACAGGCAAGCCAGCTGGATGCTGAAGCAGGCAAATGCACGATATTGTTGAACGAACTGAATACTCTTGAACACTCAAATAAGACCTAGTGGAAAAAATCGTTAAGGTCCTGTTATTCTCTCAGGAACGAAATTAATAAATATTTATATGAACTGCATAAAATAAGCTATTGGCCACAATATATGACATATGTATGTGTATATGCATGCAATACAGAGCTGTATGACGGCAATACAAAACTTTTAAAGTCGTGTTAAATTCGATTGTAAAAATTTGCACATACAAGACTAAAATGAAAAAAAATAAATTTTTAAATAAAAAGCAAAATTAAAACTTAGAATGCATGCAGCACCTTACTGTGAGACGTCTTAAATGCAGTTAGATTAAAATTATACGTGGCAGGTGAACTATTCATGCATCAATTTTAATTTTTTTCTTGTTTACGTAATTATTTTACTAATTAGAAGTAAAAAAAACAGAAAATCTATTTGTACTTGAGAGTGTTATATTTTTGTAAATGCTAATACAAACACAAGAGGTCGTATTTTAAAACTATAAATAATTATACTACTTTTCTGATTTTAATTTATTACAACTTTCAAAAAAAAAAAAAAAAATTGTAGGTGTGGACTGGAAATCTCTTACAATACCAGCTTGTTTACCAATAACTACTGACTACTTTCCCGATAAACGTTCGTTGCATAATGATTACGTTATATCTGATTACACCCTACTGCCGGATGATGTAAATTTAGATTATGCCAATAGCCGAGCTATTTATCGAAAGCCACTCACTACTGAAGAAGTTTGTACGGAAATTGTATCTCAGCGTTTGGCTCAAGGTTTTCAACTAATTGTTTTAGAGGAAAAGGCAAATTATTCACCCGCCCAGGCGCCATGTTGTGGGGGTCTTAAGCAGCAGAAACCATTATCTGTGCTGCATATGAAACCGCTGACGGAGGTTACAAAAGAATACTTGCTATCCATTGGTCGTATTTTTCATAAAATAACATTAAATGGTTCGGTTATAACCGTTACAGGCTATAGACCAAGGCGAGCATAAACTTTGTTATCTTTGTAGCTTTAATATATAATTTACTTTTTTCGTTATCTAGGCATCCTTATCCACCAATTAATGTAGATTATCGCTATCGTTTTCATGCTCCACAGCATGAAACATATGAGATTTCTGGTGTAAATTTTACCACAGAGAAATTGGAAAATTTTAATTGGAATTATATGGATCATTATATTTGCACAAGAGGCGATACAGATTATCCTTTAATGGAAGTAAGTTTTTATATTAGCAGTGAATCTTAAAATTAAAGAAATTTACTTAGGTTAGGTTATAAAGGTCTCTTGTAATTTCTCTCTAAATTCTCTCGACCTTAAGACTTATTCTCTAGATAAGCTACATTATCTATCATTTATTTCTTATAACGCATAATTCCTTTTTTAAATTTATTATTATATAGTAATCCAAACAGATTACTATTGGAAAGCATATCCATATAGCATATAGCTATTTCACTGGTGCTAACCCAGATCGTCAGTGGACTTTTTTAAATTTTCTGAATAAAAACCCAGATTCTTATGCTCAAAATTTAATAAACCAAATGAGAAGTTTATTAAATCTAGAAATCAAGAAAAAAAAAAATCCAAAATTTCTAAACAAAAAACATAGTAACCATTTTAAATTTAAAAAATTAAAAAACTTTTCTTTTCTTTTTCTTTCTTAAATTTAAAATGGTTACTATGTTTTTTGTTTAGAAATTTTGGATTTTTTTTTTCTTGATTTCTAGATTTAATAAACTTCTCATTTGGTTTATTAAATTTTGAGCATAAGAATCTGGGTTTTATTCAGAAAATTTAAAAAAGTCCACTGACGATCTGGGTAAGCACCAGTGAAGTAGCTATATGCTATATGGATATGCTTTCCAATAGTAATCTGTTTGGATTACTATATAATAATAAATTTAAAAAAGGAATTATGCGTTATAAGAAATAAATAATATTATAAAAACATTCCAAATATAATTTTTTAAAAATACATTATCTATCCTTATCTGGCCGTACTGTAAAGCCTACATCTTACAATATTGCCTAACCTATCGTGGAAACGTTCGCCTGGCCAACTGAGCCTTTGGAATTTTAATCTAATTCAATGTCAGATAATGTGTTCTACAGTTTCAAACATCTCCTCATCCTCGCGAAATTTTGAATGATACTTACTTCAACTGAGCAATGACTCTCCTGATCCTAAGAACTCTCCTGCCAAACCTAGAAGTTTATTGATCCAAGGTCTATTCTCGGCCACATGACCCTTGAAGCTTTCAATTTCCAGTCTGTACCACATGGCACTTAAAGCCTTGCAATGTCCAGCTGGACCACGTGGCTCTTCAATCCCTAGAATTGTTTTGATAAGGAATAAAGTGTTGCCAGAAATTTTTGATGTGTGAAAACAGTCAAGAGCTATTGATCAAAATATTTTAGGACGGAAGCAAGTTATTTTGCAACCAAACGATTTGAATATGTGTGTAGTAAAAGAGACGAATTAAAGATTACTTCGCCGGTTCCTAACTAATTCACTTAAATGTTATTGCAAGATCTACCAAAGGCATTGAATACATTTCCCCGTTGACATTCACCAAGTGTTTTTCGGCCGTCCTCTTTTTCTACTTTCTTGTGGGCATTGTATACTTCTTCTGGCGCTTACGAAGGGTATGACCATTGCAGCCATATATTCTTCTACGGATTTTGATTTTTAATTCACCAAGCCCTGCTTCTGCGTGGACATCGTAACAAACCATTCTTTAAAGATTTTAATTTTCATAATTTACCAATATACATATATAAAGTTATCGAAAACATTTTCCGCTTTTGGTTAATGAAAGTATATGTTAAGCCAAAAATTCAATTAGCTGTCGGACAGATTAAATTAACTTTAACGTAAGGTTTTCTCTCAGGCCCATTATTATAACTCCCCAATATCGAAGAGATAAGTAGTTTTTCGTTATTTTAAGCAAGCTAAAAGTAACCTTTAATTATCACGTACGAAAAACTTCTTATATCTCTGACAGAATTCTAACTTTAGCTTTTGGGAAGTTAAATAATGGGCCTTAATGTGTAACCAGCTTTTAGAGAAATTGTATTGAAAATTTAATTTATTTACATACTAACAATTTCTTTCTAAAAAAAACTTTCAGAACCTAAAGTTTTGGCGTTTTCGTATGTATTTATTGCCAAAAGAAAATAGAGCCATGAATAAAATAATAGAAAACGGCAGTCAATATTGTGATGTCTTTACCGATACCGCTGTGGACAATACCAAACAACAGATTGATGACTTCATGCGTTTCGTTGAATTGCATTTGAATAAACTAAAAAGACGTAAATCACGCGTAAGCATTTTTAAAATCTTTTTATATGTTTATTTCTTTCGTTATGTATGGTTTTTAGTTGAAATAATTATGTTTCTTTATGCTTTAGTTTAGTTTTTTTAAACGATTTTATTTACTAGTAATTTGACCTGACTTCTGAATTTTTAACTATAATTTATTTTAATGACCTAATTATATGTATGTATATTTTCCAAAAACATTTATGTTTAAAAATATTTTTTATATATTTTTATAGCTTAAGTACTTTAACATATATATTTATTTAACAAGTTTACAACAAAACAATACTCTCGACCAGATGATTACAACCACTTAAATTTTAGTGGGCCATATCTTTTGAATATTTTTGCTAACAGTTTAAATTTTACTATTTTCGGCAGATTATTTATTATTAACAGCAAAAAATTAGTTTGTTTTAACAATATTTCTTAAAGTGCCTTTTTTAGAAAATGTGAAAAACTTTAAATTTTTTTCGTTCATATGATTAGAAATAATTTTAATTAAAAATGCATTATTTTATAATTAATTACCAAGTTTGAATAATTAATTCCTTATCTTGTAATTGTCTTCCCTCTTCATGCACCTTGTGGGAAAGCCAACCTTAATTTTTCATTTGCAATAAATTCTGTTACAACTCTGGCATTATGTGTAGGAAAAATTGTAGTTGATTTTCTTTGCGAACATTATTCAACAGTGGTTTATTGTTGAGTTTGTTTTAAATATCAGGTATTCACAGCTTGCAATAGCTTTTTACCGTTGAGATATTTGCCTGGATACTAACTTGTAACTTTATTTTTGATCCTAAAAGCGAAAAGTTTTACGAAATTCTCTAGATTTTAAAATTCTTTGCGGTTGAAGTATAACGGCCCGATAGGAATATCTTTTCGAACGTTAAACTTCGATTATGGGCTCTCAGCTATATATAAAATACTTTTTATGACCATTTTGCACTAATGTTTATGAGAAAGTAATATTTTTCTTCTACTAATAGTAATAGTAATAGCAATAATTTAATTAATTATTTAGGCTTTAGTTCTTTATCATTAAGAGATAAAGAAAAATTAATAAATTAAATAAGCCTAAACAATTAATTAAATCAATTCATATAAAAAGAAATTCAAATAAAATTAAAATTCAAGTAATAGTAATAGTAATAGAATTTCAGAAAAAGAACTTTTAAAATGCTGTTTCATTATGCTTTAATGTTGTTGTTAATATTTTTCTACCACAAGAAAATTAGCGTTCCGTCGGTAGCAAAATTTTAGCTCACCGAAAAAAATTTAAAAGATAGATGACCTACTAAAAACAGAAATTAAAGTGGTCCTAGTCATCTGATCCCGAGTGTATTTATCCAAAAAATATATATTCTTGTTGCTTTTTTGCCTTATGTGTTTGAGTTGGAATCGTTTACAGGATAGCCCTACTGCACAAAGTCATCTAACAAGAAGGCGCCACAGTACCAGCATAATATCCAGACCTCCACCTAATCAGGTTCTCTGTCTTAATCTTACTACCTTTTAATTCTGTTTACTAAAATCAGTTTTTTTTTTCTTTCCAAATTAATTGGTTAAAACTAAAAATTATTAACAACAAATAATGTGTACTTCGTCTTGTTAATACAAACACTATTTTTTATTTTACACTCTTAATCGCATACAAAAACAACCTATACCTGATTTTATAGAAAACAAAGACTAATGTAAATTAAATTTAAAAATTTTTCAATATTTAGGGACTTACGAATTCGCCGTTTCGTGAGCGTGTTGGCAGTAATCGGTTACCCGAAAAACGACCAAGGTTTTTATGAAACACTTTATTTTAAAAACAAAATATTTGTTATTTTTAGCTTTTTTACTGTTCAAGCTTTCTTATATCTCTTTTAATTTGTTTTATACATATGTATGTATGATATGGTGTATGCTTTTATTTTTTGTTTATTTTTAATTTATTTTAATTACACAATATTAGACACGTATACTGCAATAGACATATACATATCTAGCGTAATATCTGTTACTTTGTAAATTTTTAATTTCTATAAAACTTGTAACATTCTAATCACTGAGTTTATAGCATTTTATTCCTAATCATATACCATTAGCTTAGTCAGAAAATATGATAAGTCCATTTTTAAATTTTTTCAGGAGAGCCAAAAAACTGTATAACTTCTTCTATTTGGCTTAACTTTTTCTAAATGTGCAACCGTAGTTTTCTTCTTTAGCTAGCAGATTTTCTTTAACTTTTTATTTGTATTGTTTAAAGATTTTTGAATTAAGAATGATACAGACTTATTTATTTGCTGTTGCTTTCTTCGAACTATTTTTCAGATACCAATATATTCATTCCTGTATTAAACAAGTTATAACTCAAGGCAAGCCTTACTAAATTGCAAACAAAGCAGTCAAGAACGAGCCAGACACACGCTTGTAGGGTTCCGTATTATGATCATTATACAAATTTTCTACAAGGTTTTATTTTTTTACATCTTAAGAGGCCCTTTATTTTATTTAAGTTATTCACAACATCGACTTCTATGAGAATAGCCCTTAACTTTTAATTATTTTTTATACCTGCGAACATAGTACTAGATACCCTGTCTAAATTTTAGGTGTCAGCAATTCGTCAAAATTTCGACTTCTAGGGACTGTTCTTTAATTTTTATTAATTTTATATTTGATACTTGTTATAATAGTAGACATTGTAAAACTACTCTATCTAAATTTCAAGTGTCTGTCAACTAAAAAAAAAATAAGCCATATTTTCCAAAACCAATTACTATAGGAAATCCTATAATTTCTAGTCATTGTTGTTATAGCGGCCATAGTAATATTAATTTTGACACAATTTTAAGGATCTACTTTTTGAGGTTTCAGAGAGATAGAGGGCATTGATATTGTAGCAAAAAATAATAAGGGTACTTTTTACCCTTTGTGTACGTATCCCCAAATAGTGTGTGAATATCTGATTCACTACTACTTAAAGTGATTTCACACTAATGAAATTAGCATAACAACAAGAAATAAAACTGGAGTGGCCTACACTCAACTTTACCATACCAAATGGAAACAGATATTTTTATGGATATATTACATAAAAAATAAAAGTTCAAAGTATATTCGAATCGAAAAATTAATTATTTTCCGTTTGGGGTGTTAGGTAAACTACCCCTTGACCCTTCCCGATTATGCCCAAAATTTATACAGCTCTTCATCTCCATACCACCAGATGCACATACTGAATTTCATTTTGATATGTCATACGGTATGACCAGTAGAGCGTTCACAAAATTTGGGAGGAAGCATACTACCCCTTTCCCCTTCCCGATTATGCCCAAAATTTATACAACTCTTTATCTCCATAAACCAAAGGTACATACTAAATTTTGTTTTAATAAGTCATACGGTATGACCTGTACAAACTCACAAAATTTGGGGGTCAGGAAACTATCCCTTGCCCCCTCCCGATTATGTCCAAAAACTATACAGCTCTTCATCTCCATATACCAAATGCACATACTAAATTTCATTTTGATATGTCAAACGGTATGACCTGTACAAACTCCACAAAAATAGTGGCATACACACCCACCCACAGACATCATCGCGATAATAGTCAAAATGGATTTAGGAGACCTCAAAACGTATAAATCCGTCAAAATCCCGACCTCGAATTTTTTCATGATTACTATACTTTACCTTATACTACGTATGGCAAAGTAAAAAAAACAACATAAAGGTATTAATAGCTAAAGTTAGGATTTTATTTATATTTATATTTTATTTATAAAATAACCTTTAACTATCGCATACTAGCCTTACCCTCGATATTACTAGGAATATCTAATTATCTCTCCGATAAGCCCCCGGTGGCCACTAATTTTCATTGCGGTACATTCTCAAAGCTTTGACACAGTGCTATCGGGGAAAATGGGGACACCAGACGCCAGGGTTTCTTTGAACCCTAAACTGGAAGAATCCCACCTAATCCACGGTGGAACAACTTACGCCAGGATTGAATGGTCAGGAGGGTGCTTGGCCGTTAGTATGCGAACTCTAGATACCTGTCGACCTCCAGCTTCAATATAGACTTACCCACGCATAAGGAGCTCTGTGTGGGTGGACAACGTTTTCTCCAATAGTGGCCTAGGGAAGAATTCAGAAGGAATGGACAGGAAGGCCTCGCAAGGGGTGAACAGGTTAATCTCTAAAGGTTCTCCTATGGCGTTGAATTAGGATATTTCGATAGGCATGGACAAGGAAGCCTCGTTAGAGGTGGGGAAATTAATCCCTTTAAGAACTCCGGTTGCCACTAGCCAGGGGAGGATATAGAATGACAAAGAAACCTTCCAAGGGTTGCAGTGGTCAGTCTATGAAGATACTCCTGCGGCTATGGAGGTAAATGTGGATGAATTGGACCCACCTGGCCCTGTGGGCTTAGGCAAATACTGTTCGGAAGCAGGCAACTCAAAACGTTCCTTGAACGTCGAGTCGGCGCTTCTACAGCTCATTCCTAAAAATGAGAGGCAGAGCCACAAGAGGAGACGAGGAAAGGAAAGGACGGCAGCGCACATTGTGTGCGAATGTCCAGCTCTGGCTAGCATAATACTCAGGACCCCTGGTGGATGCCATGGGAGACCTGAGCCTTGAACAAATGCTAGCAATTACTAGAGAATGCGTTATGAGAAAGAAGGCCGACAGTTACCAGTCGACAGTCTGAAATCAATAAAGTCAAGATTAAAGACTGGTTGTAGCACATGACTCAATGTAAATAGGTTGCCGTAAATTACATTTCGGTTGCCTGTAATCATGGAGGACGGAAGGGGGTCGAAAAGGGACCCATTATGGAAGTGGTCTGCTTCGATGTTCCCCCTACAATACATACATCTCTCCGATAAATTCCTAACTTTAGCTATTGGCAAGTTATAATAATGGGCCTAATTATTATAAATTTTTAAAAATTAAACTTTTCATTATATGCAAAGTACATATGTATATCTACATATACGAGTATCAAGTGCATTCATTAGCTCAGCTGATATTTTTCGCTTTTTTATGTTTCCACATGTCATAATTTATTTACATTTTTTGCATCAAACACTATGAATTCTTGTTTCAATTCAGATCGATCTAAACATAAAAAGACCATTGTGTTATAATGGTAATGATATGGCAAAACAGGTACAATTATTCTTTTTGTAATAAATAATATCAGTTCAATAAGTTTTTTTGTCACAAGATTTTACTAATCATTTTAGTTTGATTAGTCTATCAGCTACAGACGTTACGTTATATATTTTTATTTGTGCATATTTTTAAATAATTATTTATAATATATTAGCCGAGCTCAGTGTTCGATGCAAATAGTCTTGTTTTGCTAAATTTGAATGATATAACATATGCACTTTCGGAACACAATTAGCATCAAACACTGAATACCGCTATTATATGTATGTACATACATACTTCAAATACAATATCTTAATGCCATATTTTTAAGGACAATTCACTATCTAGATATATACATATGTATATATTGTATGTATGTAATTATATAAAAATCAGACAGAAAAGTGGTATTGGAAAAGGATGTATGTATATTGTCATCTCCTTCACATTTTCCTGTTATTTTTGTAAATTAAGTTCTTTTCTGATATTTTTCTTATATATGTATGTATGTATATAATTTGTAATGAATTTAAAGCACTACATAGAAACATACATATGCATATGTAAAATAATTGTCTGCTTTCTTTTTTATTATTTCACAATAACTTCTTATATTTTATAATTTTTTATTTTTTTATTTTATGGTTTTTGGCTTACAGCATGTCGCAACTAGATTCTCTGAAAAACATCACATTATTTTTAATTCACCACAGCAAAGGTTTGTTAGTTTGTTTTGTAGAGGTACTAATTAATTATTTTTATTTGTTAAAAGTATTTAATATCAAAAGATGCTCATACATACTGTAAATAACTACGAGTATCATAAAATGGAATTTCGAGATTTTAATTTCTTTTGTCATTCTAGCAATTTTGATTTAAATATTCATATACATATATGAATACAATATACTATTGTACAAAAATATTCACATTATTTTCTTAATAGTTATATATCACGATCAACTGTTTTAAAAACTGAACGAGGAGGAGGTGGTCGTCTTATACATCTGGCTGCAGATGCAGCTGCTATTGCCTTAAACTCTGAGCTTAATCAACATGATGACTATGATGAAGGGTAATAAAAATGGATCTTATAAATAAAATACATGATATAATTTATTAATATTGTTTAATATGTCATTTGTTTTCTATGTAGATCATCAACCGAAATAAAATTACGGCCAAATGCAACCATCAATGACATTTTTGAAGCTATGAAACATCCAATTAATGGAGTTGCATTTATTTCACAAACCCAAAGTCTGCCTTCATATACTTTTCTATCGTTTGATGCTTTAGTGTGGCTAAAAAATAATTTGGATGCCACTCGAAATCCTTTGGAAATTTTGGAAAATATGCGCAAAGAGAAATTAATATGTCATGCATCGGGTGATTTTAATAAACCGGTTATAGTTGGCTTTTATTTGTACTTTATAGCTCAGCAGGATAAAAATGCAAAAGGTAAATTACTTAAAGTGTGTTTGCAAAGGGTGTTCATACAATGTTAAATTGGGAAACAACAGAAAAAGGGAATATTTAACATAACTATAGCAAAGGGTATATAAGATTCGGTATGGCCGACTATAGCACTCTTTCTTGTTTTTTTTTCATTTTTTTTATCACATTTTTACAACACCTAAAATGTATCATTTAGCATTACAAGCTAGTAAGGCGAGTTTTTACCCAACGTTTCGTGAATTTTATGTCCACTTTCTCAAGAGGTCATAGTACATATCAGGTTACATTGATTGATAATAATAATTATAATATTTTTTCTAACAATAAACAAACAAACATGAATTTTTTACACACAAAACTTAAAAATTAATATCACAGACTGGTATTTAAAATATTGCGAAATATTCAGTTAATATTTTATTTCAAGATATATAAAGAAAATCGCTTTGGTAATAAAGTAAAATATTCCAAAAAAAAAGAAGGTGGTTAACTATTTGTGATGAGAGGTGGATTGAAAAAGTGAAAAAAATCCGGTAATTTCAGTTCAAAAAATAGCTTTAGAAGTTAAAATCTATTTAAATTAGGTTGTGATTTAATAAGCCACTTATTAATGAACGTATTCTATAACAACGGCTTGATTTGTGAGACAATACATATGGACTTCTGAAATGACGTAAGTTTTGCTGATAAGGCTTAATTCAATATTATTTTATTAGATGACAAGGTAAATAAGTGAAGAAAACTGTTAAACACGGTGGAGGTTCACTCATGGTATGCCAGGTAAAGGCATAGGTAATTTAGTATTTATGGATGACCGCATGGTTCGATCAAAATATTTGGCTATACTTATATAAAGCTTAGCGCAGAAAAAATTTCAGTTTCTACGACCATGAAGCTGTATGCTGACAATGATTCGAAGCATACAGCTATTAATTCGCGTATGTGGGTTTCAAAATAATACAACACGTGTGTAACTACTTAGACCGAAAAATTTAAGAGCGACCCATTTCTAACATTTCTGAATTAAAGAAAGCACTCCAAGAAGAATGAATGGAAATTTTGTATTGCTGCTGCAAAAACTTGCCGTATTGAAGGCTAAACTATTGCAGGCTACAGAAACCAACCAAAGACTCCTTATAAAATATTAGTAACAAAAACGGAGGTCCAAGTACCCCAATGCCGAGACTATTTCTTCATGAAAATAAGGTGTACGATTTTCACTGACTGCTTACTTTTCTATCCGTAGTAACTACAATAATTAAATTAAATTTTATATTTGTACTTAAAATATTTTATGTTTCCTTAATAAATGAACAAATGACATTTTATTTTCAATAAAATATTTTGCACTTTTACTAAACTAATATATATATATATATATATATATATATATATATATATATATATATATATATTTTATAAAAAGTATTTACTGTCACCTTTGTACCATTATTGTAGACTACATACGACCCCTAAATGATTTAAGTGCCTTTGAGAACGAATGGATGGAAATTGAGTTATTGGGCTGTAGCAGTTTATGGAGTGATGAAGCTTCATTACCTTTAATACCAAATTTTTTGAAAGAAATACCACCACCGCAATCCTGGACTAATTGCTGTCAAAACCGTAAGAATATTTTATTAAAATTGAAGTACAATAATCTTATTAAAATTAGTAAATTATTCCGTATTTAAATATACAGTGGGCGATATTAAGTCTTTCACATTTTTTTTTCTTTTACTATTGTGCTCTTAATTCAAGATTCTTTTATTTATTTTGGCTTTTTTTATTTAAGTTACTTAAAAAGATAATAAAATAAAATCTAAAATGGTAGATGTCCCTCTTTTATCCAACAGAAAAAAGCCTAAATAATAAACAAAAACAAGCCATGTTTCATTAACCCATTCGACCTAAAAGGTGACTGATGGCAATTTATGTTCTGTAAGTTAGATTCACAAACAAATTTAAAAAAATTTAAATATATCAAATAAAAATAATAATAATAATAATAAAATCAAAAAAGCCTTCTAAAGGGCAGAGGTTCTGGAACGCTTTACGGAAAAGCGGGAGTCGAAGGACTGATCAGCAATGACAACCGGTGTAAAAAAAGATATAAGAATGGAATGCCTCCAAAAGAAGCTGTAAAGAGGCATTTTAGAAGAAGGAAGTATTTTTGTGAAATTTAGAAAGTGTGTAATTTTTGTGTTTAATTTTTTAGAACCTTTTAATTGATTAAATTGCGTACTTTCAATTTGTATCTATATTTTTTGAAAAAGTATTGGGTGACTTCCAAAACGTCAATTGCTTTGTCTTCGAACAAAGCGTAGTGTTTTATAACGCTGCAGTCCAAAACATTGACAATTATACCCTTTCAAAACGCCATCGACAAGTATTAGTTACGCAGTAAACAAGCAATCACGACATCAGTTTAAACATGATGCATTGTTTCGAAACTTTGTATATGTATATCATTTAAATACGGTAGCACAAATCTATACAGACTTTGTATTGATACATTGTGGAAGTCAGCCTTTCACAAAATTTTTTAAAAATTATATTGCGAACACAGGCAGAAATGCAAAAATTCCAAAAACTTATGATTTGTATTGTAGTCTGCACTATCAGAAAATTTTCAAAAAGGTTTTATGTACAGACACGGTTCTGTTACAGTCTTATTATAGACTAGCTGTCCGCCACTTCGTTAGCGTCCTTGCAATATGTTGTTTGATTTTGCTTTGTAAGCAATCCACACCAAAAACCCTTACGTTCTTAGTGCCGCCTGAAACTATGCTTCAGTTATGGTTATGTATTTACTTTATAAAACAGCGTCATCTGTTAGTGGTTAGTGATTCAGTTATGGTTTATGTATTTACTTTCCTACTAAAATAATTGCGTACTTTCACTGCTTTTTTCCACTTTCTCTTAGAAGATATTTTTGCGGAAAAAAATATCCTATATTGGAATCAGGATACTAAGGTACCTCCTTACAAAATTTTGTTAAAATCCTTTATTTAGTATGAATTTTATTTGAACTATTTTTGAATTAATAAATTAATTATTTAGGCTTAAGTTCTTAATTATAAAGAGATGAAGAAAAATTAGATACCAGCAAAGCAGAATGCATTTTCTAGACAGCTACGTCCGTTATCAGTACTCTTCGTATGGATCTACCCGGTAGTTATAATTGTTAATAATTTTCTATTTAAACAAACTTATCAAAGAAATAGAATCTGAGAAATTTTTAATTTTACATTATATTTCATAGAAGATAGAGCATTCTGCTTTGCTGGTATCTAATTTTTCTTTATCTCTTTATAATTAAAAACATAAGCCTAAATAATTAATTTATTAATCCTTTATTTAGTTTTTACGTGATTCGAACACAAAAGAAAAGTAGGCAGACAGAAATGAGTTACTATTTTTTTATATGTATAGATTTACTAGTGGTATTAAATTTTAAAAAAATTTACAGCTAAAATGTCAGTAAGTTTGGTAAATTTAAAATAGTATTTCGCCCACTGTATACAGTGTAACTTATTCTCGAAATACTGCAATATTTATTTACGGATAATATCTATAAAATTTTAGAAAAAATCTATCGTCATTCGCATTTAGAAATTGATGTTAATCAAAAGAGTGAACGCATGGAATGGGGTCATGTTAAATATCACACTGTTATGCAAAATGGTTTTGCATTTGAGATTGTAGTACAATGGGTAACATCGTCGGGTCCAATTGTTTGGGATTTGGTAAGTATGCTAAATTGACTCTCTAAAAGCTTTATTAATATTCTGTTCATTTGAACTGAAGATAAATGGCTGGATACGTAAAGCCAATCAGTGCAATTATCAATTGGTGCCGGTACCAGCTGATCCAATGGCTGAACCATTTACAGAAAAATCTGATCCACTTAGAGGTCCCATATTTATACCTTTGGCCACACAACATTTAAATAACGGATTTAATTTATTTGAAGGTTAGTTGTTTGTAGGAACTAAATAAATGTTTAAATCTTTAATTTTCTTTTTTTTTAGAATTTTCTGAAGAAACTAAAGCCGATCGTATGTTGTTGTTCCAAGAAGCTATATTAGCACGTTTTGGATTTTTACCTTGTGTTGTGGAAAAGAAATTTACTTTCAACAAAGATGTAAGTATGGTTAATTTATTACTCTTATTAAAAATAAACTTTTTATCGTTAAAATTAATAATATAAACTACTAAATTGTAAAATATCTGTTAGTTCGTAGCATTGTGGGGTTATATTCTTAAATATTGAAATTTTTGTTTTCAAATCTCTCGCCCAATATGTTAAATATTTGAGCAAATAAAAAAACGCAGCCACTATTTTTACAATTGTTTATTCAATCTTTCATTATATGTATTATTGTAGAAGGCTATTTTTAAAATAACAAATGTAATATTTTACCTTTAATTTTGAATAATTATTTGATAAGATGAAAAAATTGTTAACGTCATTTAATTCCAGGATTTGTAGGATACAAAATCGTACGATTCAATCGAAAAAATATCTGATTTAATTCTGTACTACTCAAAACGTTTTAAATTGGCGTTGTAGGTGCCACACTATTATTAAAAAGAAGATTTTTGCAATTTTGATCGCATGGAGGAAAATATTTTAAAAATTTGTTCATAACATTCATAACAAGGAGAATTTCCTTGTCAAAAATACATTGTTTTATATATATTCATATGTATATGCTAGTAGATTGTCAACGTTTTTGAATTCGCCTTGATTCATAAGATCTTCTTTTGAAGTTGTTTGCTTGTTTTTCTTCAACACAAAACCCACAAATTTTCATGCAACTAATTTCATAAACAATTGTATGGTGTTAATCAAGAGAAAATAATAACAGAAAAAGATTGAAAATTGTCTGTAACAAAAGTCTGTTTTGCCATTTGTAGTTGAAAAAAATTTTAAGAAACTAAAAAAATCTTGTCTCATGTTAACTGTGGCAAAAGAAAGTACTTTAAATATCCATTACTATACATATACATACATACCTTTTCTATTGCTTTTTAAGGTGCCGAAGGAATATCAGTATGTGCATTGCTCTGGAAATATGTTTGCTCTTATACGGTAAAAATATTTTATATTAAATTATTTTATAGAAAATATTAAAATTTACGTTTTTATTTTTTAATTAGCTGTTCTAAAAATCCTAATTATCAAGTAGATTCACCAAGTCGACAAGAAGCCAATGTTACCCGTTGTGTCTACGGTCATACAAATAATACTAACGTTCCTAAAAAGGTAATACCTCTTAATTTGACAAATTAAAAATTTTATTTACAAAAAAGCTAAAATTTCAGGTCGGATTTTTATGGGCATGGAATCATATGATACCTAATAAAAAATGGAAATCTCTCCTTATTAACAATTCAACAGATGGCGAATTGTTTCAGTTGAAAATGCTTAAAGATTTTCGTGAGTTTTGTTCGAATAGCGACAATCGCTTATTGAAATTTTGGAATCATTGTCATGGTTTAAAACGAGCTTCCTTAAATAATCTTGAAAATGTAAACAATAACAATAATAATTTTGATAATAAAGCCTTTTTAGCTGTAAGTTAAAAAAAAAATCCTAATAATTTTTTTAATAAATTATTATTATTTTTGTATCTGTATCTGTAGTACGCAATTGTGTCAGATATAGTAAAAATTTGTGACCGATTACGGGCCTTAAAGGAGTTATATAAAAGTTAATAATTCCGTTTGTAGGCAATATCTACAATAATCATTTTTGACCCTATAAACACATATCGCTCCTTTAATGCAACATAGTCACATTTGTAAATAAATCAGTCAAGTGCAGGGCTCCGTACTACGTTCAATATATAAATTAAAAAGTACAATTTTTACATTTTTCACGTTCTTTACGCGTCATAATTTTACATATTTCAAGTACCTCCTATAGTTAAAAAATAAGACCATATACGTGAAATCCGTCTTTGTCGGAAAAGCCTATAATTTTTAGTATAGCGACCATATTTATATAAATTTTGCGAAAATTTCAATTTTAATCAAATTTTTTTGTAAAAATTTTATAAACATTTTTTTTATAAAAATTTTATAAAATTTTTTTTATAAAAATTTTGTGGAAAAATTTTTTGTAAAAATTTTTTTCTAAAAATTTTTATAAATTTTTTTTTTGTCAAAATTTTATTAAAAATATTTTATAAAAATTATATTGAAACTATTTTGTAAAAATTTTATTAAAAAACTTTTGAAATATTTTATAGAATTTTTTTTTGTAAAAATTTTATAGAAAATATTTTGTAAAAATTTTTTAGAAAATATTTTGAAAATTTTTTTTGGAATAATGCTAAACGACAGATTTGCATAAAAATTAGTATTTGCCATAACTATAAGTGTGAACGAAGTTCTCGGCTATGAGAAGAATTAAAACATGTATTAGTTTAACAATGAGGCAGAATTAAAAAATAAAAAAAATGATTTCTTAAGGATACACAATAATACATTAAGTACTTTTGTTTTACTTTATTTAATATTCAAATAAAGTGTGAGGCCAAAAGTACCTTTATTTAAATCTAAAGTGAACCAGTCTTCCTATTCGGATAACAACACTTTTTTGGTAAATCTTCAGATTCAGACAAGCAATAATAATTATTTTTTTTACTAAGAAATTTTCATTAATGTTTATATGTAAACCAAATTAATCTAATTTTAAACTATTGCTTTTAAACGGTGCGATCGATTTTGGAAGCTTTACTCAATATATCTTAAGTTAAAATAACTCAAAATGCAGACAACACTACCCGCGAAGCTTTTAGCTTGTCTGAAGTAAACACCCAGAGTATTTGGCTTAAACAAAACACGAAACACCAAGATTCGTAGACTAGCTCACCACGAATCAATAAAAAGAGTTAACTCAAAAAATATATTATATAATATAAAATATATATCTGCTAATTTAAAATAACGAGCGCATTAACCTTTTTTAAATAATAAATCGTAACATTTCAAATTTAAGTTCCATAGTATAACTGATAAATGTGGAATTCAGTTTAAATCAAAATTTTATCCATTTGTCTTTACCAGCGATCTGGCAACTTGATTTTCAAACAACCCGTTCCACTTCAAACAGTTTAGAAATTACTGCTTGTTGACAACTGCTGTCAAAACATGGATTATTTGTTTTGTTGTTGTAGTGTATTCATTTTCTTTTTTATTAAAACAAATCAAAAGTTTTCTTTTTTGTACATAAGTAATGGTGGTACGTTAAACAAAAATAATAAAGAATGTATACATGGGACTCGCACAAGTTAATTAAATTCAATTTAATAAATATCAATTTTATTTTGAAGACATAATAAATGCAATAAGAACACAAGTTATACATTGGAGCTATTGCTGCAGTTGCTTGGGACGTATTACTGCTGCTATTCGCAGCTCTAATATCACGGAAAGTGGCGTCTTTTCATGTTTTTGGCTTCGATAGATACAAAAAGTAAAACTTCTCTAAAATAAAATCTAGATTGAAGTCGTATTGAGACTACAAAATAAATAATTTATCAGTTCGAAAAGCCAACTTTGATGACTGTTAATTGAGATGCGGTCAATTAACTTTGATTTGCCATATATGTACATACATATGTAAATAATCAAAAATAACTCAAGTGGTGCTATTGTTATTATTTATAGACGTCCAATGTTTATAGCAAATATTCAAACAATAATTGCTGATTGTGGTAAATAAGCAATTAATTTGAACATACGAACCAGAGGTTTATAATAAAAATCAAATCAGAAGAGCGCAAATAAGAAGTCTTAGGAACTATTACTACAATTCAATGTCTATGCTTTTACCCTACATAATTGTTAAACTTGGATTATGGCGCAATTTAATCTGTAAGTGCAATTTTAAATATATTAATAAAATTGTAATAAATTCTTCTATTATTAAATTTCTACACACGATAGTATATATGTATGTATCTTGACTTATAAACGTTGTTTTGTTGTTGTTAATAATTGAACCAATTCGCACATCGATCGATTAACTTTAATGTTTAAAAAATCTTAAATCGAAGTATCAAAGAACTTGGTATTGTCTACCTTGTATGAATTCGCCTTGGTATAATGTTACGATTAACACACTTAAACGAATTTTTTTTCATTGTACATATAATAATTATTCAGAATTTAATGCTAGACCACATGTCGACCTTTGTTATATCCTAAAGGTAAAATTATGACAAGGTAATTAAGAAGAGACATGCAATCCTCGCCTTAAACATGATTACTACAAAAACTTGTCAACAATTCGAAATGACGTATCCTCAAATAGAACTGATGAAGCCACATTATTTAAGTTGCTAAGAAATTAATCAAAAATAATATAATAGAACTTTCAATAAAAATGGAAAATATATAAGTAAAAAAATACATAATCGGGTATGTTCTGTAATCCGAAACCGAGTGAAATTGAAATCGAATAAAATTTTAAAGAAAAATATAACTTAGTTGCACCTTTTATTTTAAAACATTAGCAATCAAGGAAGTTATGTGAATGGTCTTTAATCAAATGTATAAAAAATAATATCAAAATGTTGTAAGATTCAAAAGTTGTGACAATTTAAAATTTCATTCGGATTCAATTTCACTCGGTTTCGGATTACAGAACATACCTGAATAACTAACGTTATCTTTAAATTAATTTATTTAAAATTATTAAATATAAAATTGTTAAGTCGATTAAGATTAATATACATACAAATTGTAAAATTTTTTTGTATACTCTTATTATATACCATAAGAAAAAAGCTTCTTTAAATTTATATTATAAGGGGAATTTTAAAAATGATTTAAATTTATTCATCTCATTCCTCAACCTTTTTGTTTTATGGAGTTAATTTATGCATGCATTCAAAAAATTTATTAATTCCCAGGAAAAATTTATTTTCAGTGTAATATCTCTTTTTACATACATAAATAAATTGGATCAATTGTTTATAGAAAACAGAGTGGAATAGAAATTTATTCCATTGTCAACAACTAATGATAATGACTACTTGGTGTATGGTGTAGCTGTAGGTGAAATTTTACAAAAAAAAAAAAAAAAACAAATTTCACCAAAAATTGAAAATTTACCTGAAATATTATAATATTTATAATAGATAGCACTCACTATTTTTAGAGGTTAAGATAGTTAAAAATGCGAATTTTAGACTTTAAATATAAAATATTTAGCAATTCAGATTTTTTTATAAAATGGTAAATAAAAATTGATTTTGTTTTTTTGTTTTTAATTCGTTCTATAAAATAACAGATATAATACAACAAAAAGTAAATATGATGACATACCATCGTCAGCAGAACCCATTGATAATGGTCGAATTGATAATGATCATGTTCCTCTGTGTTCAATCAATGACGTTCAATTGCGATTTTTGGTACCAGACGATTTAACAGAGGTGTGTACATACATATATCATTAATTAATCAATATGAGTATATGAGTAATTTATTTTCGCTTTTCAGGTAAGAACATTATGTCAAGATTGGTTTCCCATCGATTATCCTCTATCTTGGTATGAAGATATAACTTCCAGTTCACGATTTTTTTCGTTAGCAGCTGTATATAATTTAGCTATTATTGGTTTAATTGTAGCCGAAATTAAACCTTATAGAAATTTAAATAAGGAGGTTAGTTTTAAAATAAAATAATGATCAGTGTTAAGATTATTTATGAATATTTGTTTCGTGCATTGAATAGGATAAGGGCATTTTACCCGACAGTATGGGTAAAACAGCCGATATTGGTTATATACTTTCATTAGGTGTACATCGAAAACACCGTCGTAATGGTATTGGATCATTACTGTTAGATGCGCTAATAAATCATTTAACAACAGCCGAAAGGCATTCTGTTAAGGCAATATTTTTACACGTGTTAACCACAAATCAACCTGCCATATTATTCTATGAAAAACGAAGGTATGTAATTAACGAACTATAACACCATATAAATATTTTTATTACATATTTATTTATAATTAAACTTGTTATTTCAAAAAGGGCCAAAATTCAATTTTTTTACAAAAATCACTTTTTTTTATTGAATATTGCCTGTGAAACGGCGGATTTGTTATTACTCCAAATCCGCGTTAATAGCTATCAAGAACTAATAAGTCTGTACGAGAAGAGCATTAGTCCTGAATTAATAAGAAATTTTTTACCAGTTAAAATGATAAGCCTTTTGATAACTTTTTGTATGCTCAAGAGACATACAGTTCACAATGAATATGAAGAAAATCATGACGATTAACTATGACTTCTGCTAAAAATGGTTGGCTTTTTGTTCAGCTATTTCGAAAAGTGCAAATGTCTAACAATATTAATTGAAAATATCTGTATAATCGTTTTTGTTTTTTTATAACTGAATATCGCGTAAAATAAACATGTTTTTATTTATTAACTTTTTGATAAAAAAAAAAATATATTATTGTTTATTCTAAAAAAGAGTCCATTAAAGACTTGCCTTTTTCGAAATGACAGGTTACATTAAATTGTTTTAATTATTTTGTTATTTTAAAAAATTTACAGATTTAACCTGCATTCTTTTCTGCCTTATTACTATCATATAAGAGGTAAAGGTCAAAGAGATGGTTTCACATATGTAACATATATAAATGGAGGCCATCAGCCCTGGACACTATTATATCCTTTTCTTAAAATAACATTTATTATATTTTTTATTTAAATAGAAGAAAAAGGGAACATTGAAAAATTAAAATACGCGAAGAAGTTTAGCAAGGATTAAATTGATATTCGATAATTTAGTTTTGCACACAACACAGTAATGAATGCTATTAAAGATAATAATAGCATTCATTGCGCAATCGCAAAGTAGTTAAAAGCAAACATATTTCTACTCTATATCCCCTTTCAAAGAAAGAAGCATAACCAAATTATTATTGCCCTAATAATTAATCCAAATTTTTTATTTGTAGCTGACAAAATATATCGTTAAATGGGGTTTTAAAAATATAAGGGAGATATCGGTGAAATTATCGATCAATCACTATATTAGATAACTCAATAAGCTCGATAAGATAGAACTGATCAGTCTTGGATAGGTAGAGAAGGTTGGAGGATATCAAAGACCATTCACTGGACATTGGAAAGACCAATATACTTTTAGGCTTGCTTAGGATCTTTATAGGAGTAATTAGGAGTAAAGAAAAGGCATGGAATCGGGTGGCATAACGGTAGATAGTGAAGCTGAAAGGAAATCGGAGGGTAATCACAATGGACTATTGGCTCTCAGAGAAGTGCTGTCTAGGTTATGTAGCATAATTTTTTTTATCAACAAAACTTTTAAAAAGCGGGGCGATAATATAAAGAAAGTAATTTTAAAGTTTTGTATTTGTACATAGGTATATGTAGACCATTTCTATAATGATGTTATATATCTACACATATAATAAAATAGTAACTCATTTCCTGTCTGTCTGTCTTTCTTTTTTTGTGTTCGCATTACATAAAAACTACTGGATAGATTGTAACAAAATTTTGTGAAGATTTCCCTAAGTATCCCGATCCCAATATAGAATACTTTTTTCCGAAAAATATCTTATTTCCAAGAGAAAGTGGAGAAAAAGCAGTGAAAGTACGTCGATTTTTTACCGATTTAAATGTTCTGCATACTTATACTAAGGCATCTTTTATTTTTGAAAGCAGTATATTTTATGCAATGTTGGGCAACAGATGGCGTTGTTTTAAAATAATGTCTGTCTTTTACAGAGCTTTAAATAATTTTTAGAATTTTATATAAATTGTAGAATTTTATCCAGAGATGGGTACCTTTATGTAAATTAAATACGTAAGAGGCTTTAAATTTGGAGTGGATTACTTTCAAAGCAAAATCGATCAAAATATTGTCAGGACGCGTGTGTGGGCACCGCTAGTTTTATATAAATATATGAAACAATCAAAGTATTAATTTAACAAACAAATCTTAAAAGCGTGATCCACCGTAAAAAATCCTGCAAAAAGCTCATATGTCTTTATTAGTTTCAAAAGTATTTTTTTATGAACTACTGATCAAATCATTTAAAAAATTTGATCATAAAATTACAAATATGATTTTAGAAACAGCTTTTCAACTTTCCTAAAAATTTTTTATTTTTAGTTGTGACTGTTTGTGTTTTAGTGTGCGATATTTATAAAAACAAAAAGCTATAATAGTAATACTAGTAAATTAAAAAAGCGCAATACCAAACTACACGGTTTTTTGTTGTCATTTGCTCAAATGTTAATAAAAATATTTGCTTTAAATTGTTTGTAAGCTGAGTGAGCTTAAAGTCACATAATATGATAGTTTTATTTAAAAAATTGGCATTAATATTGTTTTTTGTTTTTGTAAATGGACACTTAAGTTTCTGATATTATTTGTTTTATTAAGTTGTTACCAAAGCATATTAAAACATGGTAAACTCTCAAGGTGGAGCAAAAATTATTCTCTCTATATTTATATTGCTTTTCATAAAAAAACAATGGTTTCCTTAATTTCTTAGCACAGATCATATAAAGGATTATGCATCCAAATTAGGAAGAACAGGTGAAGTATTTAAATGGGTCTCAGCACGTATAAGACAAGTGATACGATGGATTTGCCACAAGACTGTTTCAAGATTTAACTTTGCCCATTAACTTCTAACAACTGAAGTAATAAGCAAAATATAAATAAAATGCACGTTAAAAAACATTAAAACGAAAAGGATTGCTATATAATTAATATGAACTACAAAGTGAACAACTTTAGGTTAAATAACTTATTGTAACAATATGACTAAGTTTAATTTAAATATGTATTTTTTGTTGAAAGCTGTATTAATAGTTAATTACACATGTTATTGTATGTATGATTTGAGTTAATCTGTGAAATTTTAAACAAAACTACTAAAGATCAGTTGCAAATAATGATAAAATATTTTTTTTTAAGTTATTACGTAACATTTTTAATTGTTTTCCAAAGTTTGGAGAAGTATATTTTCAAATAGTTTAATTTTAAAGTTAAAAAAAAAATATTTTAAATCTTTTATTAAAACTTTATTTAAGACCTGTTTTCCACAGAAATTTGTTGTGAAAGAGAGAGGAGTAAAGCTTTATTTACTGCTCCTTTTCACTGTCACAAAAATGCAAACCTTTGTGTGTGTATTCAAAAATTAGACCTTAAAATCAAACATATGTATGTATTTCAAGTTTTTGACTGGAGAAAAATAAAAAATTTAAGTATTATTACGCCCCATCTCCATTAGTCATTAAAAAATCCTAAAAAAAGTCAAATTTTTAAAAAAATATTATTATTAATACTGTTTTTATATGAAGTGTGACTTTTGTTAAGACATGTTAATGACTAAACCCCCGTTTTCATTTGCTATCAACATGTCTTAACAAAAGTCAAACTTCATACAAAAAAACCAGTATTAAAAATAATGTTTTTTTCATATGAAGTTTGACTTTTGTTAAGACATGTAAATGTCTAATGGAGACGGGGTGTAATGTAGAAGGGGGCTTAGGTTAGCTGTAAATGGTGTAATAGTAACGCCCCGTCTACATAAGCCATCAATTTATCTTGACAGAAGTCAAACTTCATATAAAAAACCAGTATTAAAAATAATGCTTTTTTATACGAAGTTTGACTTATGCTAAGATAAATTGATGGCTAATGTAGACGGGTGGAAACAGATGTTCTGAAATTTATTTAATTTATTTTTAATACAAAATTTAGTTTGAATTTATTTTTCTTAGGTGTTTTCTAATGTAAAATGTTTAATTATCTCATTTATCATTTACTAAAACATACTCGTACTTTTTAAGTTATTGTTTCATTTCCATATGCATTTCGAAATAGGCATGCAATTTGTATTTTCTTTTATACTTAAATATTCTATTACCTCTTCAATATCAGCATACAATAGTTAACATAACATATGTGAGTATGTAAATGCTTATATGCATCAAAGATGTCTAGCTACCAAATGATTAAACAAAACTATTAGTTGATTTTGTATTTGATCAATTTTAATTCAATCTAATCAGTATCATCAGTCTTTTTTATTTATTTTTTGATCATGTATTGTAAAAAGTTTTTACATAATTTGTTCGTATTTATAAGACATTTAAGTTTGTCTCCCATTTTGTATTAAATCAATTGTATGTTTTCTTCAATTTAATTAAGCAAATTTTAAAACTTTTATTTTCAATACAAATTATATAAAAAATAAACTATTGAAAATAAAAAAACTACTAAGTTGTCTATTTCTTTTTTCGAAAATGCAACAATATATCAATAAATATATCGCACACTAAATCATAAACAGTCACAACTCATGGTTGAAATTTTATATTCAAATTGTGTTCCAAAGTAGCGGCATTTGTCTAGTATAAAAAGACAGTGATGCAATCGGACTTTTTGTAGTCGTTAGAAATATAATCTGTGAACAGGTTATGAAAATAATGAGCGATAAAATAATAGATAACTACAAAAATATGTAAACGGGCGGTCACTGAAGCCACAAATAAAATTCGAAACTGAGTTGTCTAAATCTGCTTGAGATGACTTCTTTTTTATGGAATTAAATAAAGCATCAATTTCTAAGAAAAAAATAAAGAAAACGAAAACAACTCCAATGTACTCAATTTTGCAGCGTTGAAAAATCTTGCGGAATACGAATTTGGCATACTCTCCACCAATTTCTGTACAATTTCTTTTGGAATATGCTTCCATTCATTTTAACTTAAAGCATCAATTTCTAAGAAAAAAATAATGAAAACGAAAACAAATCCAATGTACTCAGTTTTCCACCGTTGAAAAATCTTGCGTAATACGAATTAGGCATTTATTTTTGAATATGCTTCCATTCATTTTGGATCCGCTGTCAAAGCTCGTCCAAATTAGTAGCGGCTGATTCGTACTGTCCCAATCGTCTCTTCACGATTGATCAGAAATTCCCAAATGGATTGAGGTCGGGACTTTGTGCTGGCCACTGCATTAATTAAAAATTTTACTCACCAAGCCATTCTTTAACGTTTTTGGACTTGGGTTTGGGATCACCATCCTGCTGAAAAATTACTTCTTCTGCAGGATAGGTACTCTTATCTACAAAATCGGGAAGATGAGTCTGCAAAATTCTCAAATAGTCTTCTTTCTTCATTATATTATCAATTTTTTGCAGTGGTCCAAGGTCCCACCACGTAAAGCAACCCCATACCATGACGTTTTCTCCACCGTGCTTCACATGGCGCCTTTGAATTTTTGCATCAGGGTGGAGGCAGCAATATTGTTTACCGTCGGATTGGAAACGATTGAATTTGGGTTCGTCTGACCAGATCACATGATTCCAGTCGTCCACTGTCCAAGTTTTGTGCTCTTTGGCAAATTTTAACCGTGCCTTTGCAGTTTTTTCCGACTGCAGGTTTTTGATTTCTTACTGCTGCAATATAACCAATGTCGCGAAGGGGTTTTTGGTTGCTAACGAAGCATCTTTTGGTGTTGAAAACTTATCTCTTTTCATTTCTCTTATCATTAGACGTGAGTCCGCATTAGTTAGAAGTTTTTTAAGACCTCTAATTTGAGGTTTGTGAAACACGGAACACCGTTTTTGTACCCTTATGACCACTGATTGACTCAGTTTATGTTCTTTTGCAATATCCCAGGTAGAACAGCCTCTTTCAGTCATAGCCCGGATGCTCTCCTCGGTGGATTTTGAAAGTTTTTTCATTATTTATTATTGTTAGGTATTTATTTGATTTTTGTTTAAAAATCTGCAGTGTTTTTACCAGACGCGATTTAAATAATGTCGAGCTTATGTCTTCTTAAAAAACTAATAAAAAGCAAAGATTGAAAAATAACGGTACTTTTTCATTTCTTTTTTTTAAATTCTTCATAAAATGCAGAGGTTCAAAATTGAGTATATGAGAGTTTTGTTTTTTTTCTTTAATTTTATTAATTACTATATACTTAAGTCCCTTTCCACACTTGCAATTTTTGTTTCGGAAACACTTTTTATATTCTCTTTTGAAGTTGCATTCGTGTCCATTCTTTTAAAATTGTGTTTCTGACGACTGTATACTTTTATACAGTCATTCTCATAACAAAAAGAGCAAACAACAACAAAAATAGAGAGTCGCAGCAGAGTTTCATTAAACATTTTACCGCAGCCATTTTTATTTCCTCTCCCAACAACAAATACATGTGTTGCAGAAACAAAAATTGCAAGTGTGGAACGGGACTAATAAACGACAATAAAAATTTTTGATTTGCTTTATTACTTTTATATTTATGAAACAAAAAGTACAAACATGTACTTATTTGTGCACCTCACTGTATGTAAAGTTGAATGGTCTAAAGAGTTTTTACACTATTACCACGTTTATACGTAGCCTATTCGCAAATAATTAATTCACTGCTTATGCCGAAAATTGCACGTAATAATAGTTTTATATTTTTTTAATGTTTGTGTTTCTCAGTGCTGTTTTCTTAAATGTTTAATGTTGTGATCGAACATAATAAGTGCTTTTACAAATAAATTAATGCAATGTGGGATCAAATTTTCCATTTATTCACACAATACATTTTATATTTAAAAGAAGTGGCAACGCCATACGGGTTATTCGCAAATTGTGTCGTTATTTAGGAATTGCTTTCGTGAGTTAACTATTCGCAAATAAAAAATTACTTCACTATTTTCAATAAACGTATAAACGTAGTATATAATACAAATATTAATACTCTGACAGGATGAGTTGTTATTGGTTTTTTGAAAAATTTCAAACGGAGATTAGATCAGAGTTTCATTTTATTAAAAAGTGTTAATACCTGTATTATAGTGTGAAATTCCCTTTAACCGCCATTTAAAACACAGCATAAAAATGTAGAAATTTTCAAATTGAACCAAAAAAGTCATTTCGGTTCGAATGTACCTTTTAGATTCGATTTGTACCAACTATACCATCCCTACCTTTCATAACATAAATTTTCCTGTGGCTCTCAAACTATATCGATTTTTAACGCCGTTCATATTTCTACCACTTTGAGAATTATCAGCTGTTGATTAGCAGAAATTTAACATTTAATATTTAGTGGTTGATAGTCTGTAAAGTTTAGAGGTTCGTTTGGTCTTTTTATACGAAAGTAAGGAATTAGCAGTTCCATATAAGTCGTTAAATAAGAAAATATGTTAAAGTTAACCATTAATTAGCTAACGTGCCGCATGGTAAAAGTAAATAAATACGGACGGATATCACTCTCTAAAAAAAAGGTTTTTGTCAAAAATAAATGAAGTGCATACAAATTTTATATATTTGAAATATTGCAATAGAAAGGCCGAAGTGTAACAAAAAAAAGCTTAATAAAATTAATTTGGAGTGTAATAAAATCAATCAATAAGATATGTCAAAAATGTTATGTTTTTCTATATTTTTATTAGTTCTCTATGCACACTACGCACAGTGTCTGTGGGGTAAGTATTTTTTTATCATTTTAGTAGATAGGTATTTTGCTTTGAATTTTTTGTTATTATACAATCAATGCAAAAAAGAATATTAAAAGAAATTGAATAATAATTAAATTTGTGATTTTATTTAAAAAGCAAAAGGTTAAAATTTATTTTTGTATGTACTTATATAGATATGTATATATATGTATGTATATAACTTGTCATAAATTGTTAGGTATTGCTGAAACTTAAAAAAATAAATTGTATATGTATGAATACGTACATACATATATGTACGAATACACATGTATATATAAATGTCCATACACATTATCACGTCTACTGTCGTACAGGTGACTGGCTCATGCTAAGAGTTTTTTGTTAAATCTAAATTTACTTAAATTTATGTTAATTTTAATAACTTTCCAATGTTGGTACACGTCTTATATGTATATAATATTATGTAATAAAATCTGCTTAAAATAATATACTAAGAAATACGTTAAACTAATTTTTTTAATCTTTTGAAAAAAATGTTATGCCAATGTCACTTGACTGATAAAAAAACAAAAGTCGAAAAAAATACATATGTATGTATGAATGTCATGTATGCAAGTGTATGAGCACGGTATTTTGCAAATAAACATTTGAACTGTTTTTAACAATGCAAAAATAATAATTAGATTGATTAAAAAATATTACAAAAACGATGGATAATTGATTTAAAGTGTGTGAGATTTGGTCCTTGTGTGATAATATAAAGTTGGGATCATACGATTGCCGTAAATGCACCAATTTGGACCAATTTTAACAGTGCTAAATTGTCGCACAATACTGAAGTCCCAATCATATTCTCTTCATTCAGATGATTGCCTCATTGTGTACAAATTTAATTGCGGTAAAACGTCAAAAAACAATTGAGCAACAACAATTGCCGCAGCCTAGTTACACGGTTGAGTACAAAACATATTAACATTTTTTGTGTGTAAAAAATAGCTTCTTTGTCATAAACAAAATGTTAACTTCTTTAGAGACATTGGCACATATGTGTACATTTAGCATTTGTTAAATTTTTTAAGAGGAATTAGCAGAAAGTTTTATCACAGGATTGCATTCCAATTTTGCAATATGTATATCAATTTTGAATTCTTGCATTCTTTTTAACTATGATAAAGAAAAAAAGACGTCTCTTCTTGAGTTTAAAGCCTCATTGGCCAGCTCACTAATACAGATAGGTAAACGTACCAAAAATGACGTATACCCTGTACAATTTCTGAACCATCTAAAAAGTCAAAAACAAGATTAAAGTTTTTCCAGAAATTAGATTAGATTCTAAAGCACACTATCCTTTAAAAGTTGAGCATAAAAATCCCCCACGATGTCATGGTAAAAACTGTACGAGACGAACTCACTACATGTGAGAAAAGTGTAAAGAACCCGTATTCCCTGAGTGTCACATATGTCGACATTATGTTTTTTAGTAAAAGTTACTATTTTTAATTTTATCTTATATTACTGAATTGTTATAAATATAAGGTAAACAACTAGTAATTAAATGAAGAATAAAATCAATGTTTTTTCACTTTAAAAAATTGTTAAAGAGGTTAAAACAAGCGGCAAACAAAACAAAAAATAAACTTTTTTATATTTTTTTTCAGAACAATTGAAAAATTGTTTAGAACATTAAATGATACAAAGAGAGACGGGCAGAAAAGTTAAATGTCCTGTGGCCGAAGTTTTCTTAAAATTTGAGCGGTACAAAAACTATTTCAAAAAAAATAATTTAAATTTAACTATTTTTTCCACTTTTTGTTTTGTTTATTTCTTTAAAAATAAACATTAAACACAAAACAAATTAGGAATAAGGCGAATATAATTTTAAAAATCAAGAAAAACCATATGATGTCGAATTCGCCATTGAGTTTACCTGGTATGAATTTGCCTTGGTTGTGTATTGAAATTATGAGAATCAGCTGTTGAGCGAACTTGAACAATTATGTACGTGCGCCAAGATAGCGTCGAAAGTTAGCGTCGAAATCGCAAAAACAGATTAGCGATTTTGGGATTTAGAAAATGGGAGTAAAAAAATGGGAATTGTAAGTGGGACTTTAAAAAAAAATTGGGATTAAAAATTAAAGTGGGTGTGAAACGAAATGGGAAAGAAACACTAAAAAATGTAAAAGTGAATACAAATTTTACTATTTATAGTTAATAAAAATTAATTAAAAGAATAAATACATGTTTGTGTATATTATATAATTTTTTTCGTGCAAATATCGTCGTTTAGAAATCAATTTACAAAAATATGTCTTTTTTTCCTCAAAAATGGACAGACAAATATGGGATTCTTCATATTTGTAAGGAAAAAATTCCTGTTGTGTGTTTTCCAGAAATCTGGCTTCATCCAAAATGGTCAGTAAATTTTTAATTATTTTATTACTTGGAAACTAGGTCGCGTCAAGCAATAACCGATACAGATTATGGAAGTCCACCATCTAGGGATTAAAAAACACTCACCGTGCAAAAAATCGTGTGACCAGTTTTCCAGAAATCTGGCTTCATTCAAAATGGTCAGAAAAATCTGGGATTCTTTATATCTTGAAAACTAGGTCACGTCAAGCAATAAGCGATACAGACTATAGAAGTCCACCATCTAGGGATTAAAAAACACTCACCGTGCAAAAAATCGTGTGACCAGTTTTCCAGAAATCTGGCTTCATCCAAAATGGTCAGAAAAATCTGGGATTCTTTATATCTTGGAAACTAGGTCACGTCAAGCAATAAGCGATACAGACTATGGAAGTCCACCATCTAGGGATTAAAAAACACTCACCGTGCAAAAAATCGTGTGACCAGTTTTCCAGAAATATGGCTTCATCCAAAATGGTTAGAAAAATCTGGGATTCTTTATATCTTGGAAACTAGGTCACGTCAAGCAATAAGCGATACAGACTATGGAAGTCCACCATCTAGGGATTAAAAAACACTCACCGTGCAAAAAATATAAAGAATCCCAGATTTTTCTGACCATTTTGGATGAAGCCAGATTTCTGGAAAACTGTTTAATCTATTTAATCCCTAGATGGTGGACTTCCATAGTCTGTATCGGTTATTGCTTGACGTGACCTAGTTTCCAAGTAATAAAATAATTACAAATTTACTGACCATTTTGGATGAAGCCAGATTTCTGGAAAACTGGTCACACGATTTTTTGCACGGTGAGTGTTTTTTAATCCCTAGATGGTGCACTTCCATAGTCTGTATTGCTTTACGTGTCCTAGTTTCCAAGATATAAAGAATCCCAGATTTTTCTGACCATTTTGGATGAAGCCAGATTTCTGGAAAACTGGTCACACGATTTTTTGCACGGTGAGTGTTTTTTAATCTCTAGATGGTGGACTTCCATAATCTGTATCGGTTATTGCTTGACGCGACCTATTTTCCAAGTAATAAAATAATTAAAAATTTACTGACCATTTTGGATGAAGCCAGATTTCTGGAAAACTGGTCACACGATTTTTTGCACGGTGAGTGTTTTTTAATCCCTAGATGGTGCACTTCCATAGTCTGTATTGATTATTGCTTGACGTGACCTAGTTTCCAAGATATAAAGAATCCCAGATTTTTCTGACCATTTTGGATGAAGCCAGATTTCTGGAAAAGTGGTCACACGATTTTTTGCACGGTGAGTGTTTTTTAATCCCTAGGTGGTGCACTTCCATAGTCTGTATCGCTTATTGCTTGACGTGACCTAGTTTCCAAGATGAAGTCAGATTTCTGGAAAACTGGTTACACGTATTTTTTTGCACGAAGGTTGTTTTTATTCTAGATACTACCTAGTTTCATAATCTGTATAGCTTTTTGCTTGAAGTGGTGTAGTTTTCCGAAATACATTTAAAGAATCCAAAATAGAGGAAAACATCCAGATGTTTTGAAAATTGATTCCACGGAAAAAATTATATAATATACACAACAGGAATTTTTTCCTTACAAATATGAAGAATCCCATATTTGTCTGTCCATTTTTGAGGAAAAAAGACATATTTTTGTAAATTGATTTCTAAACGACGATATTTGCACGAAAAAAATTATATAATATACACAAACATGTATTTATTCTTTTAATTAATTTTTATTAACTATAAATAGTAAAATTTGTATTCACTTTTACATTTTTTAGTGTTTCTTTCCCATTTCGTTTCACACCCACTTTAATTTTTAATCCCAATTTTTTTTAAATTCCCACTTACAATTCCCATTTTTTTACTCCCATTTTCTAAATCCCAAAATCGCTAATCTGTTTTTGCGATTTCGACGCTAACTTTCGACGCTATCTTGGCGCACGTAAATTATGTTTTGTTTAGTGTAAGGCGAATCTATTTATCAGGTGAAAGCGAGACGACAACAAGTCCAACAATAAAAAAACAACATGTATTTTGTTTTTGTTCGATCGGCTGCCTCTGTCAAAATAAATTAATTCGCCTTAATTAATATCAAAGCAAAATGTAAAAAATATAGCTGTGTTCGCTTACTTTCGAAGCAGAAACTTTCAACATTTTTGAACAATATTGCACTGATTTATATTTTTACACAATAATAATTTAAGGGGTAACTATTTTTAATTAACGTGTTTTGTTTATTTTTACTAAAAGAAAAAACGAAGAAAAAAATAGAACTAAAAAATAAAAAGCAACTAAAATAAAAAATGTGGTGAAAATTTGTGTATGTGTTATTGTGTTGTGCGTAGTAAAAATTTTAAATAAAGAATCAACATACATTCATATGTAACGCCTTTTTTAAATAATTATTTTTTTTTTCGTTTCAATTTTGTTTTTGTTTTCAATATTGTTTCTAAATAAAAAAACGTAAACAAAATTTAGCTGGGCTATCAACACCACTTGATATAAATTCGCCTTGGTGCATAAAAATGGTTTGTTTTCAAAACAAGCAAAAAATTGCTTCAGCTTTGTACAAGGTATATTTATCTTACTAGGTAGTGGCGTCCCTACAACAAATACAACAATACAAGAACATCATGGCATTTTGTTGTTGCTTTGTAGTTCGAAATGTCAAAAAACATAGAAGAAAATTGAAAAGGCGTGTATGTGTTTTATTGCTTTCTCACTTCTACACTATACAATTTCTAAACATATACAACTTTTGACATGTCGAACTACTAAACCAGCTGGGCGGACGAAGCTACCTAGCAAGGCGAATCCATAACAGGTTAATGCAGTGGCGAAAAAGTTCATCATATGCATGAAATCGAAAAGTCAAACTTCATATAAAAAAAATTATAAACATATTTTTTCTATATGAAATTTGACAACTGCAAAGGAGGCGAAAAAGCCTGAATTCGCCCGTGCAATCACTTAGTATTAATTCGCCTTGCTACCTAGTAAGATAAATATACCTTGGCTTTGTATATTACAAGGAGAATTAATATCAGGTGGTGTTGAAATTTGTTTTTTGCGTTTTTTGCCGGCTGGTTCTTTTAAAATTTGTTTAATTAGAAACAAAAATTAAAGCGATACGCAAAAATAAAATTTTCAAAAAATATAAAAGACCAAAAAAACAAATATTGAAATTTTTATTTTATTTTATGAATATATACACAATTACAAGCACATTTACAACACACAAACTTAAAATCCAATTTAATAATTAAAATCTGCCTTCGTTGGAAGTTTTTTAATTTTACTGCTAAGAATTTTTTTCATTTATTGTTTTGTTAAAAATACACAAAATATATAAGGTTTGTTTAATAACTGGATTTGTTACTACAATATCTTATTGTTTACTGGCCTTGAAATAGAAGATCAATTTGACCTTTCCTTAGAAACTGTGTGAAATATAATTCACATAGTTTTATTAAATATCAGATTCTTTAGCCCTTTAACTTTGAGATGAGTAGAAAAATTAATTGCGGAAAATATTTAGAGAAAAGTAAGATTTGACAAATTTACTATTATTTAGTATAATATTTTAAAAAAAAGGCCGGGTTTATCGATTGAACTAATGCGGCCATAAGTCCTCAAAAATGGTTTAGAGATGGAAAAGTAAAACAAAAACACAAAACGATTTTTTTTTCAGATTCATGTATAAGATTAAACACCGCCCAGTAAACGTTTTTACTATTAGAAAAGTTTAGTAAATTTTTATTTTATTCTCCTTCGAAGTTTCTGCTGGGCAAGTGAGCAAACAAACGTTAAAAGTTAGTGAATTGCACTACTGAACCTTTTTGAAAAAAAATATTTTATTTTTGGCTGATATCGCTACTATCGGCAAATTTTAATAGGAAATACGAAATTGATGAAATGGAGTCACTGACCGTCACATTTGTAACAACTTATTCGACGCTGGTTGTAAACATTTATATGTAAGTAGTTATGTACAAATAAAAATAATGTTAATCGTACTTGCTTTCTGTAAAGTAAAAATAAATCTATACAAACCCACCAAATCAAATGTTTAGAATTCGTAATAACAAAATAAAAAACTGATTTAATCGGGTAACGATATTTTGTTAAAATTAGCAACATAAATCTGGCGTCTGCGGCTAAATATCGACTGCCACCTAACAGTCTTCGTACTTTTTTCCAACCCCAAGTGAAGCTGCAATTTAAATTATGTAATAGCAAAAAGTAAATATTAAATTATTTTAATATTTTTTTTTTATTTTAGAGAATACAAATACGTAAAGTTAGAATTTAAAACTTTCTTAAAGCAAACTATAGAATGGACCGACTATTGATGGTTTTGTAGCTCTATTGGAAACCGTTTGTACTGCTTCTAACTGTTGTTTTTGCGGCATTTTTATTAGCTACTTTACAATTGCTAATTGTTTTACCTACGGTTTACACATGCAATTGCAAGTTCGAAAAACACAATCCACTAGCAGTTTTATAGTATCACATTCACATTTTCCGAATGTGTAGCTAAATTAGAAAGACATCCTACAATAACAGTGACGGTCATTTGATAGTCACTGGATTTCACTATCACATTTTTAAGGGCAAAATGCAAAATATGATGTAAACATTATGTACGTGTGAATTTTTCATTTAGCTATTAGTTTCGATCATCAACTTCGTATAGGGCACTTTTTCTACAAGTGATTTGTCAAAGGACAATTCTTGCAAGTTAAAAGTCAAAAAGATAAACAGAGTTCCAAAAAGTTTTATTAAAAAATAAAACAGAATGAAATTAATAATAAATACCATATTTTTGCGTTTAAGACTCTTAGGCCCATTATTATAACTTTTCTATAGCTAAACTTAGTATTTTAACGGAGTGATAAGTAGTTTTTCGTTAATATAACTGTTAAACCTAAACAAGGGCGTAAGGCGTAAAATAACTTTCAAAAATTCTCATGTATGTACATACAGAATGTATGAAGCAAACCTAAGTAGCGCGGCGTGAACGCTTTGCAGTTGGAAAATCCAGTTTTGACAGAGCGTTAGGTAGTGAAGTTGGGTGCAAACAAAATGTTATTGTTATTTTTTTGTGTGTACGAGTGGTGCCATTTTAGCTATTTTCTGCTTTATCTTGAGATTTTATCTCTCTTTTGCGATAAAATTTATTAGATTTTACTAAACAAAATATGTTAACATTACTGGTTATTACAAAACGTTGCGCTCTTATTTAGGTTTGTTCAAAAATAGGCGCTAGACGTCGTTACGCCTTACGCCCTTGTTTAGGTTAGTCAATAAGTCAGCTAAAACTAGACAGGTAACTAGTCTTACCTTCGTTATTATTACGAATATCTGCTTATCTCTCCGATAAAATTCTAACTTTAGCTATAGCCAAGTCATAGTAATGGCCCTTACTTTTATAGTGCTTCAGGTATGGTTTATGTTTTTACTTTATATGGAGATACCCATCCCTGGGTAATTACTCAAGAATATAGTCAGCTTTCAAAATAAAAGGTTCTGTCAAGTTTGCAGTACCTTGAAATCGGTAAAATTACGTACTTTCTTCTCTCTTGGAAATGAGATATTTTTGCGGAAAAAAAGTATCCTTCACACAAAATTTATTAAAATTCATCGAATAGTTTTTACGTGATGTGAACACAGACAGACAAAAATTCAAAAAATGCTGTTTTGTATTCCATTTCGATTAGACCAAGAACAAAATTTTCAAAAATTATTTCATGTACAGAAATTGTCCTGTTACAGTTTTATTACATGTATAGATTCTTATATTTTAACGTTACTTATTATAACTAGTATTAGTTTCGGTTGTTTTCGCAATAAATATAATCTAGAGTATCAACAGAAATCTAAAAATTTTTATATGAGTGTACGGTTTACACTTTGTTTTCCTGACTTCCAAAACGTATCAATACAAAGTTTATATACAGTTGTGCTACCGTATTTATATCATGCACATATGCAAAGTTTCGAAACAATGCATCACAATAAGTCGGATATTGGTGGAGCACCATTTTAAAAACTCAACTGTTAACTGGAGGAGCATCATTAAACTCACTTTTTAACTGGAGGAGAACCAATAAACTCAAGATTTTCACTGGAGGAGCACAATTAAACTCTTATTAATTTTACCTAGCTGAATTTGGAGTCTCACTTCCTATACGAAGGCATTGGTCGCGCTGCCGATTTTGGAAGAAGCTAAGGCAATCACACCCTGGTGTTTCGGTTTCGTACCTTTGCCATTTACTAATTTTTTTTTGGGCAGAATCCAAAAAAAAAACAATGCATCAACTTTAAAACTGATGCCGTGATTGCTTGTTTACTGCGATACTTTTACTTGTCTACGGGGTTTTGAAAGGGTATACATTGTCAAAGTTTTGTACTGTCAAAGCAATTGACGTTTATTATTTATTTTTTGGATTACGGTAATTTTATTATTATTTCAACAGTTCCTTTACTTGTATATAAATGATTTCTAATGCGTTTATTTAAAATTACAATTATGAATGATACATACATATGTATATGACGATAAAAAAGAGTGACCCTACACTCAAATTTTCCATACTTCATGGAAACAGAAATTTGTATGGACATATTACATAAAGAATAATAATGTTCTTATGGAAAAGAAATAAAGTCTACTTGAAGTCTACTTTAACACAAGTAATATAATATAAAGTTCTTATTTTCGAATTAATAAAATATTTTCGGTTGGGTTGTCAAGTAAACTCGCCCCGCCCCTGTTTTGAACAAAGAATATTCAACTCCTTATCTCCATATACCAAAGGCACATACTTAATTTCGTTTTGATCTCTCGGAGAATATGACCTTTAGAGCGTTCACAAAATTAGGGTATCAAGAAAACTACCCCTTGCTCCCTCCCGATTATGCTAAAAAAATATACAGCTCATCTCCATATACCAAAGGCACATTCTGCACTTCATTTTCTTAAGTCAAACGGTATCATCTGTAGAGCGTTCACAAAATTGGGGTGTCGAGTAAACTACCCCTTGCCGCTCCTGATTATTCCGAAAAATTATACAGATCTTCATCTTCATATACCAAAGGTACATACTAAATTACATTTTGATGTGTCATGTGTCAAACTGAATGACTTGTAGAGCCTTCACGAAAATAGTGGCATACACAACAGACATCATTGCGTGAAATGGATTCAGTTGACCTCAAAACGTATAAATCCGTTGAAATCCCTATACTTTACCTATACTGCGTATGGTAAAATGAAAAGACACAGCGAAAAAAATTCATGTAGTAAAATTTTAATGAAAAAAACGAGTTTTTTATCTAAAAAGTTTATTGCAGGAGAGGTTAAGTTAAAAGAACATTTAAATTTTTTAGTCGAACAATTTACTAAAACATGCAAATGAATTGTTGAATTGAAAAAATTGAAAAAATGTTATACAATGTAATATACATAGTATATATGTTATTATTGTTATACGTATGTTTATTCTTTGCAATATGTCATTATAAAGTCATATGTATGTACAGTGCCGGTCAAAATAATAGCACCAAAAACAAAATGTAGTTTCTTATTCCAACGGAAAAATAAGTGGTAGATGAGTCCAGAATTGTATTATTTAGAAGTAAGGGATCACGTTCCTACGTAAGAAGACCCCCAAATGCAGAAATCAACTCAAAACTTACAACTAAAGCCATAAAACACGGTGTGGATCTAGCGTAATGATACGGGGTAGTTTTTCTTACTATGGTGTAGGACCTACAAAACCACAATAAGAACATTTATGTTGGTGTACTCGGGGAAGTAATGCTCCCTTATGCTTCTTAAGAAATGCCATTAGTGTGGGTCTTCCAGCTAGATAATCACCCGAAGCACACAAGCAAGCCTTCGACAAAGTGGTTTCGGGAATAAAGTCAATGTGATATTCTATCACCCGCTCAGAGCCCAGACCAATAAAGAATTTATGGGCAGATATAAAAAACAGTGTCTCAAATGCAACCAACGAAGCGCTTTGGACAGCTGTGCAGCAAATCTGTAATATAATTCCAAAGGAAAGATGCCAAAATCTTGTAAATTCGATGCCAAAACGTTGTGTAGTCGTTATTACAAATAAAGGACATGAAAGAAGATATTAATTAGAATGAACAAATCATGCTCAACGTAATAAATGCATCATTTATAATTCTTTTTAATTTGTTCTTAATTTAGTGTTTAATATTAGTACAAATTGAAGTGAAGTGCTATTTTTTTGACTGATTGTTTTTCAAGTTTTTTTTAAATAAAGTATAAATTTCAAAATAAAATAATTAGAAAAAGTAAAATTTATTATTTTATGAAGTTAAGGAGGAAGTTAAGTTAAGGAAAATATGTATCGGAGATATATTTTCTTAGGCTTGGTGCTATTTTTTTGACCACAGCTGTATATGTATGTTGGTAGCATTTGGAATTAATTCAAAGTAGGATTTTTACAGCCAAATCTAAAAAGCGCGTGAAACGTTATCTATTTGTTAAAATTTGCATGTACATTCAAAATGTATTTAGCAAACCCGATTTTGACAGATCGTTAGATGGAAAGTAAGCTGTAAATAAATTGTCATTGTTTTTTTTTTTTTGTGGAATGAAACTTTAGTTACTTTCAGGTCTATCATTTCTGTTTTTTAAGTTTTATTAAACTAAATAATTTTCCATTACGTTTACATTAGCGTTAAAGCTAGGCGGTAGGCAACTTTACGCTAACAATTGGGTATATCAATTTTGTGGCATTCAAAAAAATGAAAAACAAACTTCCCTATCATTAAACACTAGTACCTAAAAAGCAAAGCACTTGAAAAATTAGCGACATCAAACACAAAAATATATCAATAGTTTTTTTTTATCAATTAAATGATAGTTTTATAAATTCAGTAAAAATAGTTTTGAAAGGGAGCCGTATTATATAGTATTTCTGTACGAGGTCTGACAAAAGGGCTAAAGGACAAATTTTGAATTTTAGCGGACTGTGTACATACGATTATCGAAATTTTTGTTTTTGTTATATTGGTACACATATGTTAGTAGTTTGTTGTTGGCAGCTTCGAATTTGACACTTTTGAAAAAAAAAAATGGATCAAAGAATATGTATTAAATTTTGCTTTAAAAATGGAATTAAGTGCTCCAAGGCACTTGAAATGTTGACTGTGGCATTCGGCGAGTCCACTTTGTCTCAAAAAAGTATTTATAAGGGGCGGTTTACATTATACTACAAGTAATACGACATGTCAAATTTTTGTGTAGAAGAGTACAAGTAGTATCGTCTAAACAAATATGTAATGAAACTGTCCGACATTGAGAGAAAATAAGGATGGAAATTTGACAGTCTTACGGCGCTATTTATGTTTTGAAATTTTTTAAAAACTATTCTACTTCATTAGATCAGGGTTGCGCTTTTCTTATTAATGCTAACTTTTCAAAGGCAAAGCTCGTCAAAATAGCAGAAAACCGATGAATATAGTGCAAAATAGATCCAGTTGGCATCACAAATAAGTTTGTAAACAATAAAAAACTTGAAAAAGAAAGTGCACATTTTTTAATTTTGTTTTAGTTGTTGGTTTCCAGTTTTTTATTATGGCAATGGCTAGTACAACACCAAAAACCTTTTCCTTGTTACTTTTTTTTTAATTTGGCATATTTTTTACAAGTATGCGCACTATTTATTTGTTTACACTTTTTTTTTATTATTTTAACAACAGCTGTTTCAATTTTACTTCATTTTATTCAACACCAATGGTGTAAACGTAAGAAAAAAACCATACGATTTTTAATCTCTATATTTTCATACGGATTGATTTTCATTTTATTTTCTCTTAGATTTTACGTACGTAAAGTCTTACTGTCTAAACTGCCCTTAAATTGTACAAGCGCTTTACAGAAGGCCGAGAAGATGTTGATGACGATGAACGAAGCAGTGAAAAAAAAATGTTTTGGAAAATCGTCAATTCACTATTAGGGAAGTTTCAGAGGATGTTGACATATGTTTTGGGCATGAAACGTGTGGCAACGAACTTTTATCCAAAATTGCTAACTGGTGACGAAACGTGGGTATACGGTTATGAAGTCGAAACCAAGGCCCAATCATTCCAATGGAAGCGGCCATGAGTCAAAAGTCAAAAATAGAGGAACACACACAAACGTGACTAACCTTTTCAGTTGTCAGCAATTAACCAAATTGGCTGATAATGCCAACATATGACTAACACATGTGTAGCTGTTACTTCGATATAATGCAAGGTTGGATTATACTGTCTTGTCCTAGGACATCGTAATGTTAATGTTATATATATGTTATTTATTTATGGAATTCATAGATTACACATAATTTTTAAAGGGATATGTTTACTTGCGAAAGTATAAACAATTTCTATGGATCAGATAGAAAAAAAAGTGTGGCACAAAAAATCAAATCTTCAAAAAAAATTTACTTTCAAAGGACAAGTATAGTGAAGGAAACGTCGTATTTGTCTATGAACGGGTGTGAGGAATTTTTGAACTTCTAGAGACAATTATCGTTTTGATTGACCATTGATCTTAAGGAAATTATTGAACAATTTGCTAAAAAATTAGTCTAAAACCTGGCTGGTATTTTCAGCCAGATAAGGATCCAAAGCACAGTCCTCCGAGCATTATATTACTATCACTAACTTCATTCACACCCACAGTCGCCTAACATAAATTCCATAGGGTATTAATGCGACGAATTGGATAGCTGTGTCGAAAAAAGATGTATACAAAATAAGACGGAAACTATTTATCAAATGATGTTACTAAATTATTAGATTTTTTTTTTTCTAAAAATAGATTTTAGCGATTTTTTAGCCCTACGATGTGGGTCTAGAAAGTATTATATTAGATATATTTTTTCTAAAACATAAAATAAATGTTATTTTGTCTAACAATATGATATACTTGCATTAAATTTAATTTTTTGTTTTTCGTTAACACCTGTAGAAGCAAATATTTTGATATTTTTTTGTTTTTGGTTAAAGATTGCGTTCCTCTGAAATAGCAGTTTCATGCATAGATTCTGTAGAACTAGAATTTTTAAGGGGGTATGTATACTATACTCCGCCAGAGTACATACATAAGTACGTGCATATGTATGTATGTAAATTTGCTGTGAATGCGGCAAACAAAATTCAATCAAAATTTAAACTTTTTTTGTATTATACAATATTCTTTCAATATATGTATGAGTATGAATGAATGAATGACTGTGCAAAACAGAGCATTAGCACTTGGTTTACGTGACCAAATAGAAAGCGATAATGGCGTTGAATTGGATTGTGGAGATACTTTACTTCCATCGTCTAGTTGCCAGTGTTAGATACAAAAGTGCAAAAAAAAAAAAATAAAACATAAAACTCAAAAGATAAAAAACAAAAAACAAACAATTAAAATTGCCGGTTTTAAATGTCAGAAATCGTAATTGTAAGCACATTTTTTGTATGTCTAGCATTTATTTAATATTTTAGCTTTTTTGTACCTATTAATTTGTTAATAAATATTTTTATTTTACACTTTATAACTGATAACTGCTATATACTTACATATGTATGAATGTACATACATATGTATGTAATTGTATGCATATACAATTTTATGCACATGAGAAATGTGCTACTTTATAATATTGAACAGTGTATTACACAAATTTAAAGTTTTTAAAGTGTTTAGCAGCGTCTCACATGTACATATATACAGTAAAACAAAAAAGTACATCTATCATTCAAAAAGATAAACTTTTAAAATATGTTTTTTGTTAAATTCAGATTTATTGAAGCTTATTTATTTCTTTTAAACATTCGTTAAGGAACATAAAATCAGACTTTCATTGGATTATATCTTAAGAAAACGAAAGAAAAACGTAATAATCAGGTATGTTCTGTAATCCGAAACCGAGTGAAATTGAATCCGAATGAAATTTTAAAATGTCATAACTTTTAAATCTTACAACATTTTGATATTATTTTTTATACATTTGATTAAATACCAATCACATAACTTCCTTAGCGCAACTAAGTTATATTTATCTTTAAAAATTTATTCGATTTCAATTTCACTCGGTTTCGGATTACAGAACATACCCGATTCGGGTATGTCTTAAATGCATACTTGCAAATTAGTCAAGTGAGAATTAAACTCATACATGAAGGGTTCCGTTCTATGTTCAGTATAACTTTAAAAATACAAGTTGTTAATTTGTTTACGGCTTATGGGGTACCCTTTAATTTTTTTTTATTTAAGGACTTTTTTGAAAATATCAAAAATCAGGAGCAATATAGGTGAAAACACATCTCCTGTAATAATTTCCAGTCTACATATTGCCGTTCACAAAAGAAGTCCGTACACGTCCAAATCATGCCACTGTCGGAACACCCTTTAATTTTGACTAATTGTTATAGTGGCCATAGTAATAAAAACTTGAAGAATCTACCTATTATCGTTCCAAACTTAGGCCATATACATTCAAATCACGTCACTACCGGAACACCCTTTCATTTTTAGGTTTATTTTGCATAGTATTTTACAAAGAAAACATAGTTTTCTTTCAGACAGTAAGCAAATTTTAAGCGGTTGCCTCCTACAGTTCAAGAAATAAAGACATAAATGCAAATAACACACTTTACTTTGCGAACACCCTATAAGTTTTAGTATTTGTTTAGTATAGTGGCCACAGTTATACACTTTCTGTGAAAATTTCCAGAGTCTACCTATTAATTAAGGTACACCTTATACATACAAATCTCGCCACTATCGGAACACCCTTTAATTTTTAAGTTTAGTTTTTTAGACTTGTTTATATAGCGAACTAAGTTTTAATTATTGCTTGAATATTTTTAGTGTATTCCTCCTACAGTTAAAAAATAAGCACATATTCGTGAATAACACCTCTCTATCAAAACAGCCGATAGAGAGCTGCTGCTATAGCGGCAACAGCTATACATCATCTGTGAAAATTTCAAGAGTCTACCTATTACGGTTCCACAGATAAAAGGCGCTGACAAACATTGTAGCGAGAACAACAGGGTTACGTTTTTACCCTTTGGGTACGGAACCTTAATTAATTTCCATTTGTAGACGTCTAATTATGTTTCTTCTTATTATGTTTGTATAATTTTTCATTATTTTTAGTTATTTTTTGCCATAAGATTGAAAGCGCATTTCTAATTGATTCTTTTGGGGGGATAATGTGTTTTCGAATCCTTTTATCTAACAAAGCACAGATGTGCTCTATAGGATTAAGATCTGGTGGTTGAGGGGTGTATGCAGTTGCTTATTAATGTATAGAAGCCATTCCTTGACCAAATATGAGTAGTGCATCTCGTATTTCAGGAGTAGATTTTTTGGGATCTGCCTGAACAGCGCTTACAACACAACATTCATCTTGTGGTTTTCTGTGCAGTTTTTTAATATTTAATTAGGAATTTATAATAGTTTAAACGCTAGCGTGAGCTTTTCTTACAATATTTCCAATTTCTGGTAGTTATTTTTTTTTTCAGAGTACAATTGTGAAGGGGCAGCGAACTAACTATATAGAGGAAAATAATCACCCATATTCTATTTGGCGACAGCAACACAAGACAATACCATTTTATTTGTTTTGTTGCAAATCGGTATTCTAGTTGGCAATATTGCCAACTATCGATAACTCTAAGCAAATGATCGGCATTTTGTAAATAAATTTGGCGTTGCTATTGCATTGAGTTGAGTTTGATTTTGTCGTGTGCATTTTTGGTGTTGTCTTGTGCTTCAAAAAATAAAAAAATAAATATTGGATATCATTTTGTGTTTAATTTTGGCGTGATTGAAATGGATAAAATTAAAATAACAAATCCAAAGCAATTTGAGAAGCTAGTGGAAGAGCTTGAAAAGAATCCGCCACTAGCCAGAGGTTTTCGGAAGGGCACTGCTCCTAGTAATTTTAAAGAACAGTGGGAGAGTATTTCAACTGTCCTGAATTCGCTGGGTCCACCAACTAGAACTGGCGATGGATGGCAAAAGGTGGGGTAATGTGTATTTTTTAAAATTGTGTTACTTGACGTGCAAAATTCTTTTTTCAGATTTGGAGGGACCTAAAGTTTAAAGTTAAACGAAAAATGGCCACAAATAAGGCAGAAGCTAATGCGACTGGCGGTGGTGTCTTTAAACAGATTGTATTGAGCCCGTTGGAGGAAGCTGTGGCGAATTTGCTGCAGTTTGAAAAACAAATAAATCCCGAGGGTATGGTTCAAGGAGTTCCAAACACTGAAGATAATGCCAATTGTTACATATTGGAAAATGTGGAAATGGTAAGTCAGTTTTTCTCAATATGTTCATTTATTTTCGATACATTAGTTTATGACTAATTGCAGGAAGCTTTACCCACCACCAGCAGCAAAGTTGTAGAACCATTAACATCACAACAGTCAGCTCCTTCATCTTCAAAAGCACCAGAATTAATGACATCAATATCCAATAAAAAGATAACGCCGTCCACGTCAAAAAAGACTAAATCTGCCACCAAAGATAAAAATGAATTGCTCAAAAAGCATAGTACGGATCAACGTAGGATATTAACAGAAATATCAAACTCCATCACATCCGTGAAACGTACCCTGAAGGATGTAAAGGATATCGAAGCAAAAAGACTGCAAATGGAAATAGAGAGAAGCAAAAGAGAGGAGGAAATACACCTAGTAGATATTCAAATTAAAACAATTGAGCTTTCGATAAAAAAAAAGGAGCTTGAGCTACTTAGTGGTACTAAAGAGAATACCGGAAAAAAATACAGGACTATAAATTTTTATTTATTTATTTTTTTTATTTTAATTTTTTGTTATTTTTGTGATAATTGAAAAACTGAAGTGTACCTTATTTTTGTTATATATAGTTTTAAGTATATTTAAGTTTCTGGATGAATTCTTTTTATTTTTACTATTTAATTTTTTGTTTTTTTATATACATATATATACATTTAAGGCAATAAAAGTGAAGTTCCATGACTGATTTTAAATTATTGAAAACTGCGTTTTATTTCTTCTCTTATTTCATATGCCTCAGTATTTTGAGTAGTTTCATGCTCGACATTTACTCCAATTTCATTTGAGTAACTTTCCATCTCCTCATCTGTAATTTCTATTCCATGATCAATACAAATGTTGTGAAGTGCAGCACAAACATTTGCAATTTTAATAGCTTTTTGTGGTTTGTAGTGGAGCTGACGTGCACCGAGAAGACAGCGAAATCTGTTTTTTAGAACACCTATAGTTCGTTCAATTATATTTCGCGTCTTAGCGTGTTTTGAATTGTAAAGAGCCTCCGCACTTCCTTCAGATGCCGACCGATATGGCGTCATCAAATATGGCTCTAGTGGATATCCTGCGTCACCTTATTAAAAAAATTAAATTTAGATACGCATAAAATGTGAATTCGGATAAAATTTTTACCTAGCAGCCATGAATTGCGATCATTTGCATTGTAACCCGTTTGTAAAATTTGTTTTGCATGACTCATATTCCAAATTAGCGAATCATGACTAGAACCGGGGTGTCGGGCATCCAAAAATCTAATTCGCATTTTGTGATCACAAATCTATTAAAATAAAGGAGTTATGCGTATTAGTGTAGAAACAAATATATATTGAAATAGTTTAGAAACTTACAACCATGGCATTTAAGCTAAAATACCCTTTGCGGTTAAAATACATGTGCTGGTCTTCTTTATTGGGGGCTAAGATTTTGATGTGGGTTCCGTCCACACACCCAATAACACCTGGAAACTGTGTTTTTTGAAAAAAATGTAATTTAGCCTCATTTTTTTCAGAATGTGTCATCTCAAATTTAATCCATTGTGGACAAACTTTCTTTTCCATGACATCTACAACCTGACTCAAAATCTTTGACACTGCGGGCTGCGACAGCCCCAGGTTGAAATCATTTCCAACACTTAGTTGGTATGACCCTTGCGCCAAAAATCTTAGTGTCGCTGCCAATTTTATAGTACTTGGGACGAAAGTGGATCTTGTCCCTTTTTTTAAATGAGGCTCTATTACCTCCAGCACATGCTTAAAAGCAGGCTTGCTCAAGCGGAAGTAACTTACAAATCTAGAAAAGGGAAAAAAACATTACTTGGAAAATTGTGGCTTTAAATTTATTATGGAAATACATACTTTTCATCGGGCAAACTAAAAATGCTTGACTTCTGCCTAAGAAGTCTTCTCTCCATTATTAATTTTTTTTTACTTTCTTCCTCACTGGAGTCCGAATCGGAAACGAAAAACATTTTTTTAATTTAATTTATTTTCACAACAACAATTTAACAACTTTTAAATTTTTAACGCACTTTAAAACAAAATGACTGTTGCAGCTGACTCAAAAGTTAGAGATGTGCATTATGTTTTATTAGTATGCCGATAAACAGGCAATGGCAACACAATACTGTTAGGTAATACCATTTTAGTGTTGATATTGTGTTGAGTTGCTGTTGCCTTGAAATTGTCGTTGATGTTGCCGTCGCCAAGTGGAATACGGGTGAATATTTTAATAGAGGAACAGTCTGGTTTCAGAAGAAACCACTCCTGCGTAACAGCGTTAAATTTGGTACTGTCAGAGTGGAAGAATAGTCTTAATAACAAGATGAATATAGTTGCAACATTCCTTGATCTAAAAAGAGCATTCGAGACAGTGGATAGAAATATATTAATGGCAAAATTGCAGAAGATGGGAATTAATGACAATGAGGACAAATGGATGACCAGCTATCTGAGTGATAGACAGCAACAAGTGGTTGTATCTGATACAGTATCGACGAACAGTGTTACCACCGTTGCTCTTTATTTTATATATAAATGATATAAAAACATGTTTAAAATATACAAAGGTTATATTATTTGCTGATGACGCACTATTAATGATTGCAGATAGGAATCTTGAGAATGCTATGATAAAGATGCAAGAAGATATTGACAACTTATATATATGGCTATGTGCAAATAAATTAAAATTGAATATTAGTAAAACTAAGTTTATGGTAATGACAAGAAATCATGTAAATAAAGATGCGTGTATATTAAAATTAAAGAACGACGCTATTGATAGGGTAAATGTAATTAAATATTTAGGCAAAATGATAGATGAAAACTTAAGTTTTAATGATCATTTAAAGTATATTGTAAACCAAATAGCGAAGAAGATTGGAATACTAGCAAGATCAATTAAATTAGTAGATAAGAAGTATAAGATTAAACTGTATAACAGTATAATTTTACCACACTTTGTTTATTGTCCTTCAATACTGTTTCTTTCAAATGCAACTCAGATGGACAAACTTCAAAAGTTGAAAAATAGGGCTATGCGTATTATTTTAATCAAAAATTATGATACAAATATAAGAAATATGCTGAACGAACTGAATTGGTTAAGTGTAAAACAAATTATTACTTTTCACACATTGAAATTTATACATAATATAAGATTTGGAAAATGCCCTGATTATTTAAATGAGAAATTACAGTATAATCATGAAGTTCATAGTTATAATATTAGAAGAAAAGATAATTATAGATTGACATTTATGAGAACTATAGGGGATATGAATTGTTTAGAATATAAGGGAATAAAAAAATATAACGAACTGCCAAACAACATAAAAGTCTGCGAAAATGTGAATGTATTTAAGAAACTTCTAGTTGAATATTGTAAAAATAATTAATGTATGTATATATATATATAGGTTTAAGCAAACCGTAATAATAATAATAATAAATAAATAAATTATAATATCAACTTTATAACTTCAATCAGAATGTCCTTACCTGTACCCAGTTCATCAATCTTGTAACAACCTCTATAGACAACTAACAAAATGATCAGCAATACAACTCTTTAAAATACTTCGCTACACTTCTTACTTAATTATTAAATCTAAGAAAACAGCTACTTTTTCAAAAACATTACTCAATTGTTTTCGAAGTTAGTATTGTACATATACTTGTTTGGCATCGGTTTTTGGTCTTACTGAAATTTTTTTTATAAATATCTCTCTTCCAACGAAACCTCAATTTATTCCCATCCTTCGAAACTACTAAATTACTTTATAGCTTTTGTATAAACTATAAAGTGTTATATGTTCCACCAGTGATTAAAACCTCTAAAAGCAGACCCTGGCAACACCGGAACATTAAGCTAGTATGAAATAATAAAATAAAATTTAGTTAAAATTGTTATATAAAATAGTTTTAACGCGTTTATATGTTTGTTTGTTCTCTAAACCTGATATTAGGCCACAATTAAGAAATGACAAATATATTTAATTTTTTAGCGATTATGCAAATCTCTCAAAAATGAAAATAACTAAAAATAGAAGGCAAAAGATGGCATTCAGGTGGTTAAATGTTTTTAATTGCTAAACTGTAAAATATAATAATTGGCTCGACATAAAGATCTATTTTTATAATATCTACACGGATAGCGTTTAAGGGGCTTCATTAATTAAAAATTTTAGATATATTTTTTATGTTCGAAAGTAATAAAATTAATATAAAAAGGTACATACATACATTCTCGAAATTCTATTTTAAATCTATACATATAATAAAATAGTAACTCATTTCCATCTGTCTGTCTGCTTTTCATTTGTGTTCGCATCACGTAAAACCAACGGGTTGTATTTTAACAAAATTTTGTGAGGAGGTACCTTAATATCCTGATTCCAATATAGCATACTTTAGTAAATACATAACCATAACATAACAAGCAAATACATAACCATAACATAACAACTAGATACATAACGATAACTGAAGCATAGTTTAAGGCGACACTAAAAAAATAAGGGTTTTTGGTGTGGATTGCTTTCAAAGCAAAATTGAACAAAATATTGCAAGGATGCTCACAAAGTAGCGGGCGCAGCTAGTTATTTATAATATTCAAGATTTTTTTGGCTTTTACCTATGAAACCACATACATAATTTTGCGAACACTTAACGCTTTAATGATTCATTGACCTTAATACACCTAAACATAAGGTCAGTGTAAACAAAAAGTAGAAAAAGCATAAAAACATTTTTAGTTGTTTAAACTGTTACCTTTTTTAAAATCTTATTAATTTTAATGCTTAAAGATTAAGAAACGTTTGTAAGCCCTCAAAAGTAACAGAAACATTTCAACAAACAAACTGATTCGTTTAAACTATAGCCATTAACACTTTGACCTACAAATTTCAATGAACAATTATTTTATGCCAGCTTATATTACTGGATGTTGCTTGTGATTTTACGAATGATCACTGGCGTATTAAAAGCTAGATCTAAATCACAAAAATCTAAAGATAGAATTATTTTCATACATACATTTTAATTCTACAGGTTTTAAAGCATTTACTGAACAATGAGATGCGGTATAGAGTTACAACCTAGTTCAGTTTAACTAATCACTAAATTGACCTAAGTGAATTGATCACCAGACTGAGATAATATCAGGTCATATAGCCCAGTTCAGCTCCTTAGTTCAATTAAGAGATCTAAGAGATCTTAGGTTCATTTTTGTAGTTGATTGTTTCCTTGAATTTTGAACGGTTTGCTACCTATGGACCTGAACAGGGGAAAAAAGGTAAAAAATAAATTGAATTTTTTAAAGTTTTTTGCGATTTTGACCTTGAATATGAAGTTTGTTTGATTTTATATGATCACAATTTTTGTTCTTTATGACAAGAGCTACAACTTTGCCTCAGAGAGTATATCAAAATTCCAAACGGTTTGCAAAATATGAGCTTGAGTAAATGATAATTTTTTTGCAAAAATGACATCGAGGCCCCACATCTTTGAGGGCCCATAAAAAAAAACCTGGAGGACTTTGGGCAAAACTGGGAGACAGGGGTCTTTTTTTTTGGTCTTTTATGACGTAATGGTGTCCGTATATGGTTATTTTGCCATGACTTAAAAAATTACACAGTGTGTTATGATTATTGGCATTTAATCAAGATTTACTAAGGAAGAAAACTACATTTGCCGACTATGTCCTTATTTTTTGAACCGTAACAGGCTGACTTTTGAAATTAACACAGATCATAAAAAAACTGTGTTCGCTATATAAACAGTATACAAAATAAAAAAAAATTTATAGGGTGTTGGACTTATTTTCGAACCATAACAGGTATAATCTTGAAATTTTCACAGAAGGTGTATTACTATGGCAACTATAATCTACTGAAAAAATTAACTAAGAGACCGAGTTAGTTCAGTAAAGCTATCTAAACTAAAAAGATCATACATATGTATGTAGCATAAAATATACAAGTAAAAAATAAAATATTTTTCATAGAGATAAATCTAAAGAAAAAACAAATAAGAGTGCTATATTCGCCCGTGCCAAATCTTCTATACACTTCACCACGGTTATTTTATTTTTACAGACATAGGTACAAAATTGATTTAATTTAAGCGTCAAAGGCATTAAAAATGAACTGCTCTTTTTCCCACTTATCAACAATATTTCGTATACGGCATATAACTGAAGTTCCTAACTATGTAAAAATTATATAGAAAATTTTTTTGGAAAAATTTTATAGAATTTTTTTTTCAAATTTTATAGAATTTTTTTTTCAAATATTTTATAAATTTTTTAGAAAACCTTTTTTAAATAATTGTTTATAATATTTAATGTAAATTTTTGTGAATTTTTTTGTAAAAATTTTATAGAATATCTTTTGTAAAAATTTTATTGAAAAATTTGTGTAAAATTTTATTGAAAATCTTTTGAAGAATTATATAGAAAATCATTGTAGAAATTTAATTGAAAATTTTATGTAAAAATTTTATATTATTTTGCAAATTTTTTTTTAATATTTTTTGTAAAATTTTTTTCAATCTTTTTCTTGAAAAAAAATTTTGGGAAAATTTGTGGAAAATACTTACGATTTTTTTTTTAATTTTTTGTAAACATTTTTTAGTAAAATTTTTTTTTTGCAAAAATTTTTTCTAAAATTTGTTTTTGAAAATATTTTGGTTGAAATTGTTTGACAATTTTATGTAAACATTTTTATATAATTTTTTGTTAAAATTTTTCTGAAATTTTTTTGTAAAAATTTGTTTGAAAATTGTTTGTAATTTTTTTTAAATTTTTGTAAAAGTTAGGACCTTCCTGTAATCTAAATTGCGTTAGAATGTTCAGACAAAAGCAAAAAAACCTTTAAAAAAATTTCATCATATTGACCCCCAGTGTCTTTTCACTGCTCCTGGTTACCAGTGGGCACCATGTGGGGCTATTGTGTATTGCTTTCTATAGAGAAAAACCCTAACAAACTAAAAAGAACAAAAATCTCAGTGGTTTATTGATCCCCCGTGATCTATATGCACTCCATGCTATCTACTAGTCGTGGTCTAATATTTATTTAACAAAAAAAGCAAAAGAGAATCATTACAACCGAAAAAAATAAAAACAACGTGAAAAAATATAGGTAGGCGTGGTTTTCTGCCCACAGCCTCAAATGGAAGGGTCTGATGTTGCTGAATTCCATTAGTGAAATTTTCGAAAATATACCTAGTATATTGGTGGGCTTAAATTTTCTGTATCTCTTCTGGTGCCGTGGCAAAGTTGATTTCAACCTGAACACAGACGGACGGACATCACTTAATCAAATTCTCTATGTATAAGGATTCAGAATATATATACTTTATGAAGACGGACATGAATATTGTAGAAACTACACACGGAATATATACCCTTTTCCACCTGTGGTGAAGGGTATAATAAGTTGAATTAACATTTCTTTAAGTGTCTTCAAATTTTTTTTGTTATCATTAATAACATTCTTATTATAACCAATCTTTAGTACAACCACGTGAGTTGTTGTATGCCTGTATATTTTCAATCTAAAAACACAATAATTTTATTATTACCGTTGGTTAATTAAATGTTAATTAGCATTTTAGAAGGTTTCGCAAATTTTTAGGAACTTTATTTATAAACAAACACAAAGTGAAAGTTGTTATTTTTACACATCTATTTAATTGAGTAACAAATCATTAAGTAGTTTATTCGTCATTTAAAATAAAAACAAACAACCAAATTCGTATCAACATTTTACTTTACGGAACTTTCAAGAGATTTAGCACGAGTGTAAAACGTATGTATGTTATTTCCGCAATGTGAAAAATCTTTAAATTAATCTTTTTATCTTCGAGAAACTTGTTGCATTCACCTGTATTATTAATATATTTAAATGAATTGAAATTAAAACATCTGTTCCAAACACAAATAATTCCAAATAAAAAGATTTATTTCTTTAAAATATGCTTAACCCTTTAGGGTGCTGTAATAATTAATACAATAAAAATATTATTTTGTGTGCCAGATAACACCGTGTTCAGACTAAAACCATTATTCGCCATGCTTAATTTTACCCTGAATTACATAATTTGTTTGATTAAACATGCAAAATTTTTTAACATAAATTATCAGAATTGTATGTTGTTTCAAGAAACCTACTTACGAACAAATCAATGCCATCTTTAATATTTATTGAAAAATTACCAAAGTAGCTGTTAAAATAAAAAAAATACTTCTTTTTGACAAGCCATTAATTTGTTCGACCATTGATCAATTTCATGTGCGCACATGAAAAAGTCTCATGAAGGGTATTGATATCGATGTCATATTCATACAGCATTGTTAGAAAGTTGGAAGAAAACAATTAAACAAAAAGTAGCATTCATTGCTAACCGAAGGTTAGCTGAAGCAACAACAAATATAAGGTGGTAAATATTAAAGTCATAATATTAAATAATTCTAACAAGAGGGAAGCTTAAAGTAGTGGTAGACTTTGTTCTCTCCAACTGACGATTGATGATTGAATACAATTTTTCTCGTATTCTTTTATTTGAGTTTGGTTGGTTAAATAGATGATATTCACAATTAAACACTACCCAAAGTAGATAGCTACGAAGAATGCTGATGACGGATGTAGCTGTCTAGAAAATGCATTCCATTCTGCTAGTGTCTAAAATTAAATTTTCCCAATTTTTCTCTAATATTAATCACCTAATTTGTAATTAAAATTATTCTTTCTGTATGTAAAATAAATACTTCTACTAATAAAATTTAAAATATTCAATGTTAGAGCATTTGTTCACAGAACGATGTCTGCCATCAAATGTTGCTTCAAGTTTGATAAAGTGATTTTAACACAACGCCGTCTGTTGCTCAAGAGTACAAATATATGCATTCAACAACGTTGACGACAAACAGAAAATTATGTTCAGACAGAACATAAAAATCCACACGTCCACATTGTCCACACAGAAGAAAATAAACAAATTCTTTTTCCCGATTCTGGCACGTTTTGTTCATGTTAAAACAAATAAATGGCTTGTCGAGATAGTGTGTAAAACAAAATAAGCAACACAGAAAACAGAACTAAAGCAAAAAATAAATTAAAGTAGTAATCATATTTATAATAATAAGTAATAATAAATAAATATTTTTTAAACCCATGCAGTTTTTTTTACAGCAAGAACGACAATAACAAACACCTGTCTAATTAAGTTAAGCACGCGCAGTGAGAACAGGTGATTTAAGTTATAGGCTGAGCATGTTATAAGGAGTAATTTAAATATATTGTAAAATTGATTAATTTCGTTTTTGATTTTTTAAAACCTGTTATTATTTTTTTAATTAAATTCAATTCATTTAATGTTTTACGACTCCTCGTTACGACATGACAAAATTAAAAAAAAATGGTTTTTGTTTTATTAAATAGCTAAATCTTTAATAGTTTTTAGTCGGTTTGATTAACATTTAAAGTTGATCACTTATTTTATGCAGCGCCTAAACCCTAAAGGCTTTGTATCAAACAACTAATTTGAAAAATTTGGTTTTAATTTAAAGAGGGACACATTCTTGTTTAATACTTAAACTCAAAAATAAATAAAAATGCAGTTTTTCATCTTACAGCTTATTTTATTCAGTCGTGTTTCAATGTTCAGTTCTTTGTTTTTTCATGGCTTCATTCATTCTATTGTTAATGATGTTTTGCTTCGAATAATTCTTCTGATGTCTTAACGTCTCGTGAATACCATCGTTATCTACATATGTCACATTCTTGTTCAAACGCATTGTTAGAATAGTTGGTCGAAAGGAAAGTTTGATTTTTAAACAGCGCTATCTGTTAATCAAGCATGCAAATCTTTTATTGCTTTGCCATAAGCAATCAAACAACATTGACGACAATTAGAAAATTATGTTTATACGGAACATACACAAACGTAAACAAATTTGTTTTTCATATTCTGCCGACGTTCTCAATGGCTCGTCAAGACAGACGGTGTGTTATTATTTAGGGCTAGGATTCAATCCTATACAAGCGTATGATTCTGTCCTATTAAAAAAATCGTTTCAAAATGGCGATGTAGAACCACACTATTATACAACATAAATGGAAAAAATACTATTTTATGAATTTTCTCAAAAGATTATAAAATCGTACAGATCTGTCAAAAAGTCTTTCACACACATACACTTTTAATCCACACTATCATTCTTTTTGAGCACACATGTAATTTTTGACAAATCGTACGACGGAGTATGATAGTGAATCAAGGCCTTTAGACCATTCAAATTTTAAAACATTTTAAATGGGTATGCGCAGACCCGTTGAATAAGGTTATAAATTATTTTAAACAAGGTCATTCTTTAAGAAAAAATGTACCAAACCATACTTTTAACGAACATTACGAGAAGAAAATTGAAGCTTAACCTGAAAGTTTAGGACACAAAACTAACTTCCGAAGTTCAAGCTAATCTGCGCAAACAAGCAGTTTTTTTTCGCTATTCTCATAAACTTCTTTCTTCTTCTTTGTTTTGCACAATATCTAGCTATACATTGAAATCACCATAAATACTTTACTATTGTCTTTATGTAGTTAAGAGCATTTATTTTCATACATAAAATTAAAAAGCAAAAAACAAAAGTACAGCAGAAAAATCGCCAAAACCACAATATGCTATTCGCACATTTGTATTCTCTTGTTTATATTTCATCCTAAAAGTATGCAACGCATTTCCGGTTTCTACTTATTATAATTCAATGGAATAAGAATCGGACAGACATGGAAGATCCCTTTTAACAAACGATGTTGTTTTTGTTAGACTAGAACTCTTTCTCCATTTAAAATAATAATATGTAAACCACTATATGCACATATCTGTGAATGTTTTGCTTTAGTAACACAATCTTTAGTTTTAGGACCTCATTCGATTGCTAATCTGTTTAACAACATGGGAAAAACAGTGTTACTTAATAAAGCTGTAACATTTTATTACTAGTGTTTTTCTTATGAATTTAATCTGAAATTGGGGACAAATATCACGGTTCTTTTTTATAAAATTCCCTAATAACTTTTTAAATTAAATAACTTTTGACCTAAAACTTGTGATTAGAAATCAATAAATAAACAAATAAGTTTCAAGATTAAAAAATAAAAATAAATTTTTTAATTCTTGTGACGTGTTATTTATAATAGTATATTTTTAGTAGATTAAAAATATACAATGTTAAAAATAGCGATTTGATTATGCAGTATAATGATCGTGCATACTCCCGAGCAATAAAAATTCCAGCTAATACAATAACTAGGTAAAAGACGTACCCAAATGAACATTCTAGAAAAGGGTCTATATTTCTTACTTCATTTAAATCGTTTCAGCCGAATAGAAATGCTCGTTTTTCCCTTTATCTTGCCATTCTGTACCTTCTAGATAAATATCTAAATATATTTTAGATTTCATTAAAATTGGTTCGCCGTTTAGCCGGTATTGATTCTCAAACAAACAAAACACTGCAAAGAAATTTGTCGCGATTTGCGTTATCGAGCTGGAAGACAACAACTTTACGATTTGCCATGCTGTCCAAGAAATATAGCAAACCGATTTTGATACTGCTCTTACAAGAGTTCATATTCGGCATACAACTTCTGTATTGCTACCGATGCGTTCTTGCTTATTCATTTTTAAAATTGAATAAAAACAAAATTAGAAAACTAATCGATATACATACATACATACATAGATACATACATACATACATACATACATACATACATACATAAATACATACATACATAGTTTTTCACTCAATTAATGGTAGAAGTCCCAACAATAATAAAAAATATTTGCATGTTAGGTACTTAGAAATAGAAAGGCTATCCATCTATCGACAAAATTCTCTAATCACTTAGTTTCCCTCCAACTCAATAACCTAAAATATTTTATACAATTAATTAGGAAAAGATTTATCGAAAATAAATATGTTTATTCTTTATCAAAACAGCACACTACAAAAAAGAAAGCACTAATAGAAAAAAGGAGTTTCTAATTAGTTGTCCACAGCTGTACATAAACATCGTGATAATGATCATATCGTTATCTTGATAGCTCAATTTTCAAATCACACGTGATTAACTCCTAATTAATTTGCTTTTTAATAATTTCACCATAACACTTTTGTTGACATTCAAATCACAAATTGAATGCAAAAAAAAAACAAAAACGCGCTTGTTGTATTTCTTTTTTAGAACATGATCACAAGTGTACATTTCATAAATTTATTTTCTTTTTTCTTTCTTTATCTTTGCAGATTTCGCAGTTACTGCCAAAACAAAAATTGTATTTTATGATGAACATTGGCGAGAGATCACTTCCTCTGCTCATCAGTTTAATCAGGTTTCGGCAATTGCATTTGACGAAACCGAAGAAATTGTTTATTTTGCCGATCGCCTGCATAACAACGGTAGTATATTTTCTCTAAAAATACCCACGGGGCAAGATGATCCACATGTTATTGAGAAACTTGTGCAACGCACACAAACAGAAATTATTACAAGTATAGCGTATGACCCACTTAATCGTAATGTTTATTGGGCCGATCAACTAAATCGAAAAATTTACTTTATATCCATTGATGCTCAAGAAATCGATCTTCCAAAAACACTTATCGACTTTACAAATGAAGACACTGTACCAGATGGCATAGCCATTGATATATGCCGCCGTAAGATATATTGGACCAATTCAAATTTTAAAAATGCTTCAATCGAACGTATGGACTTAAGTGGAGATAGTCGCGAAGTTCTCATTAATACAGATCTTTATTTACCCCGTGGAATTGTAGTAGATCAGTTGTCAGATCGCGTTTTCTGGGTGGTTGATCAGCAGGGCATACACTTTACGGTTGAAAGTTCTCGTTTAGATGGTAGTGATCGTCAAATAATTGTTAAGGGCCTAGATACTACGCCTTCCAACTTGGCTGTAACAAAAGATTTAATTTTCTGGACTGATCACACACATAATGCTGTTTGGACGCACATTAAGTTACCCAGCAAAAAAATTAATCTAACTGACGAACAAGACGAAGAAGCCACAAAACCCCATATCATTATTAAATTAAAAGAATCACCAAGTGGCATTGTATCACGTTCTCGATACATGACTACTCTACAAAATGATCAACATTGTTCGGCAGTGGTGACTAAAATAAAACATCATCTTCTAAACGTTCCACAAACAAAGGACAGCATAAACAAAACGGTAACAACCGATACTAAAGAAGACTATTGTTTAAACGATGGTGAATATATACCACAAAGTGGCATTTGTATTTGTAAACTTGGCTTCAAAGGTGCACGTTGTGGGACAAGTGAGTGTCATAATTATTGTGTTCATGGTACCTGTACGATTTCTTCTTCGTCGTTTCCTAAATGCGCCTGCCAACGTGGATTCTATGGTGATCGCTGTCAGTCTTATCGTTGTTCAGGATTCTGTTTTAACGAAGGTGTATGCAAAATAGAAAATAAAGGTGAACCAACTTGCGAATGTCCTAATAATTTTGGCGGTCAACGTTGTGAGCAAAACTCAACAGAGATATGTGCACTGTTTTGCAGAATTTTAAAATATGAACCAGACGCTTATGTTCCTTTTGGATGTCATGATATGTAAGTAAAATTTATATATGTACATAAACTTTACATAAATTAACAGTGATACGAAAGTGAACTTGTATAAGAAAATATCGTTTCATAATCTCGTTTTGTAGATTAAATTTCTGCCTGGGGGTCATTGCGCATTCCGATTCAAAAGATAATGGCCCATAATCATAGTCAACAATAAAGTACACCTTAAGAAATAAAAAGTTTACTTTTGTTAAAACTAACAATTTTGTTAACTATAGACGAGTAAAAGTATACTTTTAACACAAAAGCATGTTTTAAAATAAAACAAGCTGAAGTTCTTTTTAACCAATTTAGCATCACTCTAAGTCACACAGCTGATTGTCGCATAAAACAAAACCTAAAAACAAAAAAAGTAATATTTAGATAAATTGTTAATTGTGTGTTTTTATTTCATAAAAAAGTGAAAATGGAAAATATTTTACAAGATTTTGCAATACTTGAGGATTTGCCTCTCCTTCTCGTGGCTGCTTTTGCTCCTGCTAAAACTCGTAATGTAATTAATTGTAACATAAAATATCAAATAATTGACTTACCTTTTCCTGTATTTCCATTTCCTTAATTTTAGTTATTGTTTTATTTAATTTTACAATATATGTAAATAATAAAAAACAAAAAGTAAACAAATTTTTGCGGCTTTTTTTCTGTTTTTTCTTTTTTGTTTAGAGATGACATCTGCTTGTATTTTATTGCAGGTTGTATGAAAACATTTCTTGCTTTTGATGTGGCACCCACTTAAAGTTGGTTTAAGTTAAAATATGCTTTAATTTTGACTATAGTTGCCAACTCATTTAAAGCAGTTCGTTAATTTAAAGTTGTTTTTAAAAAGAACCGACTTTAGTGTTTGACTATGATTATGGGCCAATATTTTTAAAACACAATGTACATACAAGTCATGCATATTCTAAGGATTTTGTTTTCTATTCGAAATACTCAGTAACTGGGGTTTGGCGTTTACCGGACTTTTTCATTTCCCGGGAAACGGGCAAAAAAATTGCATTCCTGGAAATCAGTACCTAAAGAAATTAAAACTAGTATGTAAATATTGATAATCTTATTAAAACAAACAAGCAAAAAAAGGCGTAAAAAATCTATAGCTAAAAAAAGATTCACTGCATTCGATATCGAATAAACTATCCTATCGAATAACAAATAAGCTAATTATACCATGTATCGAATCGTTATTTATATCAAATTGCAATAGATTAATAACAAGTGAACAAGAAAACACGGTTTAAAAGCATTTCCATTTTAATGAAATTACCAAGGCAAATTTATATCAAGTTGTGTTGATAGTCCAGCTGAATTTTTTTTGTTTACGTTTTTGTGAGGCAGGTTTTGTCAAAATTTGTTTATTTAGAAACAATATTAAAAAAAAAAATTAAACAAAAAAAAACAAGTAAAAGTGCTATATTCGGCCCTGCCGAATCTTCTATACCCTTCACCACGGTGATTTTATTTATACAGACATGTACAGCATTACCCATATTGTTGACTCTTTACTTAAATAAAGTCGTATAAGAAAAAATTATTATTCATGAGTTAAAGAAATAGAAGACAAATGAAAACAAATTCCGTTTGCTACAATTGTCGCCGTGTTGTCAGCTACTTAATGATATTGAAGCCGACGCTACATCGTAAACTCTGACATTGTTGTAGAAATACTTATTTTGCTTTTATAAAATTAAATAACTTTTTCAAAAACTTATAAATATTTCCTCCAAAACCTTTTGTTTGTATATGCATTTGTAATTTACAATTTTGTGACATTTTCTTTTGTTGAATAAAATAGAAATTAGCCTAAGTTGACGACAGCCACAACGGTGGTCGTGTAGCCATGTAGCTATACTGGCTTCAAATTAATCGTTTACCTATAAACGTGTGTATTTTATTTTTGACAGTTTTATTCGGTATCCTGATGATGTCTATGTGTTTAATGCACCTAGGTTTTAAAACAGAGATCTCATCTATTTAAAAATCAAACGCATTTAAAAAAAATCAAACGCATTTAAAAAAATATGTTACTCTATATACACACATGCATACATATGTATATTCTTAATATTAATTAAATGTTATGTTACAGTCATGATTTTCATTTTCAAAGAAATATTGAAATTTTTGTTTTAATTTTTCGAAAATTGTGAGTAAAATTTTTTTGTAAAAATAATTTTTTTAAAATTTTTTGTAAAATTTTATTCGAAAATTTTTTGGAAAATTTTTAAAAAAATTTTTTTTCGAATATTTTTCTGTAAAATATCTTTTTGAAAATGTTTTGTAAATTTTTTTGTAAATTTTTTTTTTTTTTTAATTTTTTTTTTTTTAAATTTAATTGAAGTTTTTTGTTAAATTTAGGACCTTTTTGCAATCTATATTGAGTTAGAATGGTCAGACTAAAGCAAAAAGAAATCCTTACAAAAAAAAAAAATTCCTCATATTGACACATGGGGGTCCTTTTAACTGCTCCTATTTATCAGTGGATACCCTGTGGGCCCATTGGCTACCTCTATGTGTATTGCTTTCTATTAAGGTCTCTAATACAAATCAAAGCAGAAATACTCTACCACTCTAAAAACAAACAAAAATCGTCCCTCGCAGGGGGTTATTGATCACCCCAGATCTGTATGCACTCCTTGCGATCTACCTGTCGCAGTCTAATATCTATTTGACAAAAAAGGCAAATCAGAATCATTAAAGCCGAAAAAATTAAAAAAAGTGAAAAAATATAGGTGGGCATGGTTTTTGGCCCACAGCCTCCAAAGGAATGATCCGATGTTGCTGAATTGCAATTTTCGAAACTATGCCTGACAGATTGGTGTGCTTAAATTTTTTGTATCTCTTCTGGTGCCTTGGCAAATGACATTACAACACTAACACGGACAGACGGACATCGCTTAATCAACTTCTATATGTATAAGGATCCAGAATATATATATATATATATATATATATATATATATACTTTATGGGGTCAGAAATGAATATTGTAGAAATTACACACGGAATGACAAACTTATATATACCCTTTCCACCTGTGGTGAAGGGTATAAAAAATTGAAACAAAAAAAAAATTATTTAAAAAAGGCGTTACATATATGTATGTTGATTTTTTATTTTAAATTTTTACAACACACAACACAATAACACATACACAAATTTTCACCACGTTTTAAAGTGGTTTTAGATGACGTGTATTTGTCATATGACTTGTCACTTTTCCATGTGTAAATTCTAAACACGACGTGTGAACCTTTTCAAACATAACATGTGTATTTTCCATGTGTGCAATACATACACTAGGTGTCAAAAGTCTACGCTCCTACAGCGGATTGTTTACTTATGTTTAAAAATTTTAAAAATTAAATAGAATTTTGGTCTAAGTTTTTTATTAAATTAAATATTGTACTTCAGGCTTACATTATAAGGAACATTTTTTGCAAATTAATAATGTGTATAATATAAAAACAAAAGATAAATTTTTCAAATAAAAAAATATTGCGTCAAAAGTCTACGCTCATAACAAGAAGGTTATAAAAAAATATTATAAATAAAAAATAACTTAAACTTAATATCGCGTCGGATATCCACGGCATTTAAGAACCTCTCTTAGCCTGTTTTGCATGGAATTAACAAGGTGTGTGGTCTCCTCAGGTGAAATATTCTCCCACTCGCTCGCCTTACTGGTTATATTGTGTTGGCGGATTTTTCTTTCTAATAATGCCCATAAATGTTCTATAGGGTTAATATCGGGTGATTGTGGGGGTGTAGGCAGCATTTTTGGAACGTTATATAGAAGCCAGAGCTTCACAACTTGTGTAGTGTGCTTTGGGTCGTTGTCTTGCTGAAAGTAGTATTCATTAGACAACCCCAATTTCTCCGCACTTTGCTTTACATTCCTTTTCAGGATGTCTAGGTAACCGAATCTGTCCATTGTTGACTCAATAAATTCAAAATTACCTACTCCTCCAGCTACCATACATCCCCACATCATCACTCCTCCGCCACCATGTTTGACAGTCGGCAATAGGTTTTCTTTATTAAGTGCTGTACCCGATTTCCTCCATATAATTTGTCGGCCCTTAATGCCAAAAATGCAAAATTTGCTTTCGTCAGAAAAAATTACTTTTTTCCAAAACTCTGGCGGCATATTTACATATTTATTTGCAAATGCAATTCGCTTTTGCCGATTTACCAGTGAAATATAGGGCTTTTTACGAGCTACACGCCCATGGAATCCAGCTTTTTTCAGCACTCTTCTTTCTGTAGACGCACTAATGGTCTTTTTAAATTTTTCTTTCACATCTACCGTTATCTGGAGTGCCGTTGTTTTGGGGTTTTTTTTTTATAAGAGATACAACGCTTCGAGATTCTCTATCTGACAGCTTTCTCGGACGTCCTGATCTTGGCTTAGATGTAATAGTTCCTGTTTTTTCGAAGTTCTGAATTACAGTTCTTACGGATGTCCATGATCTGCCTACAGTTCTTCCTATTTGACGATAATTTTGACCATCTTTCCAAAGTTTAATTATTATTTTTCTTTCACTTATATCTATTTCTTTCCCTTTTCTATCCATTATGAAAAACGCGTAAAAAAATCGACAAACTTCACTATTTGAATTTTTTATTATTTGTAAAAATATTTTTTTTCAAAATTTATGCAAAACGATGTTCACTGATCACGCACTTGTTACATATTAAATGATTAAGTACTAAGAGCGTAGACTTTTGACGCTGCTAATAAAACCTTTTTTTAAGAAAAGTCCCGTTACATTTTCTGAAATAAACAAATAGAAAAAAAATGCATTGTCGACGTTGACTATAAAGTAAACAAACGTCGGCAATAAAAAATTATGTGACATTGAAATGAAGTATGCATTTTTTTACATTTAAATTTAATAAATCTTGTGGAGCGTAGACTTTTGACGCCTAGTGTATGGCATTTTTCATTTAGAACGTGTTCTATTTTGATGTGACAAAGCATCTGACATCCTGTAATGCCAACTTCATATTTTGCTATTTTAGGTTTTTTGTGGTACCAAAAGCACTAAAAGCGTGGCAAAAGCACTTCGTTTAACTCTTTGCATCAGCCAAAAAAAGGCAATACAAAACTGTGTGGCGGAAAAATTATATATTATACATACATAGGTTATGTCAGATGTAATTACAGGTGTACGTTTGAAAGCAAAAATTATAAACCGTATGTAAAATGCCTATTTTTGACAAACACATGAAATTACATATGGGTTATTAAACTGATAAGACATATGACAAACACACGTCGTGTAAAACCACTTTTAACAATTTAAAGGAGCCGCGGTGGGTCCAGATTTTTTTAAGCTTTTATTTTAATTGGTTTTTATTTTTTTAGTTCTATTTTTTTCTTCGTTTTTTCTTTTAGTAAAAATAAACAAAACACATTAGGTTTGTTCTTTAATTAAATGTTGTACTTTTGTATTAAATAAATAAAAAGACAAACTTTTAATATGAACTTAAAAACTAAATGTACAGAAGTGAAGCGTCGTCGAGATGACGGTTAAGAGGAATGAACTAGAACTTATTTAAATAAAGACAAGTATGACATATCTGCATAAGGATGCCAGATTGTAAAGTGGTTAATATGGTCGACCCTAACATTAAATATAGTTAATAAATTTATTTTTTTTGCGTTTGCTAGTCATGCAGCCAGCAGCTCTAGAAACATTGTAGGTCGTTTTAACATATTTCAGGGATCTTTACACATAAGATTAATAAGCCCTTAAATTATTATTGTGTAAAAAAATAATTCAATGCAATATTGTTCAAAAATGTTGAAAGTTTCTGCTTCGAAAGTAAGCGAACACAGCTATATTTTTTACATTTTGCTTTGATATTAATTAAGGCGAATTAATTTATTTTGACAGAGGCAGCCGACCAAATAAAAACAAAATACATGTTGTTTTTTTATTGTTGTACTTGTTGTCGTCTCGCTTTCACCTGATAAATAGATTCGCCTTGGAAATTACGATACTTTTTATTCGATATCGAGTGCCATGATACCAAAATAAAAAAATTCGACATATTTTACACGATGTTGAATGCGGCGATTAGACCCCAGGTAACAAAAAATATGTAAAAGTTAAAAAATATATACATATTAATATATATTAAAATTACATATCAGGTATTTTTCCAACAATAATTTTTAAAATCATGTGATTTTAAATCGGTTCGCTAAGTGAATTTGTGTTAAAATCACCTGCATATATATATATATATATATATATATATATATATATATATATATATATATATATATATAATAAAAATATATATATATAATAAAAATAATATATATAATAAAATAGTAACTCATTTCCGTCTGTCTGCTTTTCATTTGTGTTCGTATCACGTAAAAACTACTGGATGGATTTTAACAAAATTTTGTGAGGAGGTACCTTAGCATCCTGATTCTAATATAGGATACTTTTTTCCGCAAAAATATCTCATTTCCAAGAGAAAGAGGAGAAAAAGCAGTGAATACACGCAATTTCCGATTTAAAGGTACTCAAATTTTGGGTTAAAAACTGGGATATTTTAAACACTATTGCATAACATTAGGCGCCAATTGAATAAAACTTGTATTTTATTTGTATTTTTACTTTGTGGAATCCGGTTTAAGGGTACTGAAGTTTAATTGCGTAACATTAGGCGCCAATTCAATAAAATTTGTATTTGATTTGTATTATTGCTTTGGATTACAACGTTATTAAAATATTTTAAACACCTTTTACAGAGCTTTGCAATAATTTTTAGATTTTTTTTTATAAATTTTACAATTTTATCCAGTAATTGGTACCTTTATATAAAGTAAATACATAAACTATAACTGAAGCACTATAAAAGTAAAAGTCTTATAGTTGGTGTCGAATACTTTCAAAGTAAAATCGAGCAAAATATTGTCAGGAAGCCCACAACGTGACGGGCACAGCTAGTTTATAATATATTGCTTGAATAAACAATTTATTATTTTTTATAGAAATACACATATATGAAAATTACAAATCATAAAGAAAGCTTATTTTGCAAAATTATATTTTTTGCAATTTTTTATGAATTTTTCCTACTTTGAAAATATCAGCATATTATATTCAACGCTTGCCAAACTCACAAAATGTTGTGGGCCACAAATTAACTTTTCAACATGCCCATTTTTACACTGCTTTTTTTATCTATTCGAACCAAGAATGAAGCTTCAGGTCCTTTCATTTGTTTCAACTTATTTTTTCCCGTGGTTTTACAATTAATTTTAAATCACAATCACGTTCATGTTCAGAACAGACTTGTGGCTTCAAATAACTCAAATTCTTTTTTAAACAAATTAAAAGTTGATAGTTTTATACATTCGAGTGCGTTGAATAATCTGTTGTGCTGCGTAAAGTTTTATTATTTTTTTACATTAATGACTATGAAATTTTTTTCCGTAGGCCTATAAACCCAAAGTATCTTTGGATCTAACCCTAATATGAATCACACATTGCACACAACACAAAACGGACCAACAACTCACAATAATTTCGTATTAACTGCGAATAACGATTGAAATATTGAATATATTGCTTTTTACCGGTTATCCTTTTAAAAGAAATCGAAACTGAATATTAAAAATAATCAAAACCAAAACGATTTCTAAAAGCAAAAAAAAGCGTTTCGGTTTTCGGTTTCGAATACTTTACTTTTGGTCAACGTTGACTCATCTTTGTAACCTTTTCTAATCATAGGTACTTAGACACAATAGTGTATTTTTCGAAATTTAGTTTTTAACATGACTTGTGTTACATTTTTTTAATTAACCCCTGTTAAACTAACTTGTGTTTTACATTTTCCAATTTGTTTTACAATAGCTGCGAAGAATTGGCCTCAGAAAGCGAGGAATCTGCTCAAATGTATGCAATACCCACTTATAAACATTTGGAAGTATGCCGTAATCAAGTAACCTGGACAAACACACTAATAATAGCACTAGTAGCTGGTGTTGTACTATGTCTAACTCTTGTCCTGTTAATTGTACATGGCGTCCGGCGATTCTACAAGCCACAAAGACCAAGAATCAAAAAGACTTTTGTGGTGCGCAGACAACCGGTTTCGTCCTCGGACACACCTTTAACAAATCGACCCATCGCCACAGAGCAGTGTGAAATAACTATTGAAAACTGTTGTAATATGAACTATTGCGATACGGTAAGTTTAACATAAATTAAAAAACACAATTTAAGTTATTTTAACGAATATGTTTGTAACTATTATATTATTATAGCCTTGCTTTGATCCGAAATTGGTGCAGCAAACATTATCACGTGATACAATTACCAAAGAAGATAAAAAAGTTTTGATACACAATATGGAAGATGATTTATATTGAACCGAAGAGGCTGATAAAAACAGAAGCTAAATTTATGTTTCTAAATTTATGTTTTAAAAACTAATATCAATACGCAGCCAAACACATATACATAAAAAAGAGGCCTTAACAATTAGCATAGCAGCCAATCAATTTAAATTAATTGGCAGTTTATTAAGTACTTAAAATACTTATTTATTCACTTAAACATTTTGGCTTAAAGACTCCCTCTTAACAGAGATTCAAATGAAATATATTTTATTTTTAATTTAATTTAAAGAAAAACATACCAAAAAATGCAAGGTTCGTAACAGTTATATTTTTATATATGTAAGTCCGAAAATAACAGTTATTTCGTGGCTCTATGATTTTTTTTGTGTTTTGTTTCTTTAAAATTATAAAAATATTGATCATTAAAAAGCTAAAACTAATATTCCTTTTGCCCAAATAAATGCCTAAAGAGATTTCTAACTGTTATATTTCCGAATATAACAGTTATTTCCAGGCTACATTTTTTTATTATAAAAATAATCATCATTATCGGTCTGTGTTTAAATAGCTAAAATTTATATGTTTTAATTTTGACCATAAAATTGCCAAAACAAAGTAGAATTTAGAAAATAATCTTATTCTTAAAAAAAAAATAAATTTTGACATTAAATAATTAAAGCTAAAAAAATATTAATATTTTTTGGAAATCTTTTAAACGATTAAATTATTGTGCTTAATACGATTCCCGCCATTTTCATTTATAGACTTTTTTATTTAAAAAGTAAAAAATAACTGTTATTTTCGATATCTGAAGCCTTTGGAAATTTAAATAGAAACTAAATTTTTTTCATAACACAAAATTCATAATTAAAATTGGAAACAAGAAATTCAAATTGTATTTCGAATATAATAGAATTATCTATAAAAAAAAAAATTGTCGAACATCGTACGTTTTAATAAGAAAATACATCCTATTTCTTTATTTAATATTGCGCCTTTTTATACTTAAAAACAGCGAATATGTATATCTAGTTGATACTTATTAGCTTTTAACTGAATTATATTTATTTAATGGATTATAATTTATTTTCAAAAAAAAACTTAGTTATACAGTGGTTTAGAAAAATAAACGTACCCTTTATAAATAAATTTTACACGAAGAGCTAGTGTTCAATTGTGATTAGATGTTAAAGTCCTGAAACCTATTCTGTAGATAGGCTTTATTATCAACAAGACTACGTCTTGCGATATCGCATAACCTATCGTGAATCGTTCACCAAGTCAATGGGGACTTTGGCCTTGCAATTTTAAGAAATGCCAGATAATCATGTAGACGCAATACTTTCTATCTCTGTAGAACTAAATATTTCTACCTAAAATGAACTCCATAAGATTTTCTCACTGAATTCTTAAAATTATATGTTAAAATATGATAAACGATTCAAAGGTGTTTCAATAAAAACTGAATTTCCAACATCAGTCTCCAACATAATATGACTAACCTTAACGAAGCTACAATACGCTTTATCGATTGTATTAAGTTTTTAACCGAAAATTATATTTTTATCTTGATCTTTTGTTTATAAAATCACATCCAAATAAATTAAACAAAATAGCTTTCAACACCAAAGACTATGTTTTCCAAAAGACTCTCCTCACTTCTATAGACGTTTGACTTCATATAATTTATAAACGACCTTTTTTTGATTAACCAGCTGTAACAGCAGACAGTGGATACTGAAGCTTTTTCCTTTTTTTTTTTCTTGGTCATTTCATTTGGTATATGTCTATGTCAAGATAGGGATGATCGAAGGGCTTTTTTCACATTTTTATTTTTCCATGAAACTAGTTTTACATTAGATTTTAGTTTTCGAAATTTGTCGTTAAAACATTTTTTAGTTGCGAACAATAAGACTTCTGTTAACTAAGGGCGACCAATGCGGCAAAATAGGGTATATTAAAAATTTAATTTTTGTAATTGGTTTTAATATATATTATCAAACAAATTGGAATTTTTATACTTTTTTCATATTTCCTACAAAGTTCCTCACAATATATATTTTTAATATGATTTGTACGCTTATTTTTCTGTGCCACTGTATGTGGTAAATTGTGCTAAAGACATTCATAAAACGGGTTTACATACTATAGTCAGTAATTATTATTCTATAAATAATTGAAATATATGCACAAATTGCAAGTGAAAACATTAAAAATGTCAGGCTTAAAAAAAAAATTTTAAAAAGTTATGACAATAAACGCTTACATCTTCTGAAGAGCTGTTAAACCATTTCGCTTAACAAAAATTATTATTAGCTTTTAATTAGTTAATAATTTTTAATATGATTGGATTACTTAATTTTTTAGTTTAAATTTTTAAACTTTCTTTTTTGTAAATAAAATAAAAATGGATTACTTAATTTTTTAGTTTAACTTTTTAAACTTTTTTTGTAAATAAAATAAAAATGAATTAATAATTTTTGAGTTAGGTTTAAGTTCGTTTTAAAATAAATATTAGATAAATTACAAAAGTTTTGTTTCAAATTATTTCAATTCATCAGGATATTTAAATAGTTAGAATATATTCGTAATATGAAAAAAGTTCCTTTTGTTATTATTATGATATTCCTATCTTTCTTTGCTATAAATGATATAAATTTAAAAAGAATACATAATATATTTCCTATAGGAAATCAACTTCTTTCCTTTATTTATCATTTCAGTTTCTTTATTAAACTGCCACCTTATTCTTTTATTAATTTTTTGTTAACAAAAAAAACAAAAATTATCACAGCCATTGCATTATCATAATAAGAATAAAGTGAATGTATCTATAATGTAAATAATAAAAACTAAAATTATGTAGCAATAGTATAATTTGAATATGTAAATATATTTTAAAAATAAAAACAATTTAAAAACAAATCTCAGTGATATTATAAATTTCGATGTTTCCGTAAGTATTTCTCAATTATTCCAAAACAGCAGAGCCGACGATTTGATAAAATTTGAATCAGATAATTAAAAACAAAATCTAAACCAGAAGATACAAAACTTCTAACCAAGGTTGCAAACCGAAACCTATAATGGTAACGTTAGATGCAATGGGACTATAGGACCTAAGTAACTGTACTCTGCTAAGAATTATTTTGGTATAAGCATCGATATTTTTACTTTGTCGGAACATATCGTTGCTAAAACTCGAATATCAACCAGTATATTAATAGTTTAATTTTAAAACCAAAGGAAATCTAATTTTTTTCCTTTATAAAAATTAAATTAAACTTTATTTCATTCGAACTAAACTTCAAAAAAAGTTCTTTAATAAACTTTAAAAAAAGTTCTTTAATAATGTAAAAATAATTATACCTTGAAAAACAAGATAGATCACATCTACTGACTCTTAGAAATTTCCTGTCTAAACTCCGAAGCTTCGATTTAAAGCTGTGTTCATTCAAAGTTTTAAGCGCCGATTGGGTCCGACGTTGCCTTCAGTACCGCCAGTATCTCTCTCTGGTGTACACCACATACATCTGGATACCGACCTTTTTATACTAGTTCCTAGATTTGATACCGATATAGTCATCGAACTATCTATAAAAACCGCAACGCCCTCGTACAGTTGACTACGAAAAATGTAAGTATTAAATTTATAAATATAAAACATTGATTTAAAATTTGTTTTAAGGCCAAAAAATACAAATAGACATAGTGGATTTTTTCAAGCGTGAGAAGTCCTAACTTAAAATTTTTGCTAAAAACTTTCGATAAAATTTTTACACAAAATTTTCGATCAAATTTTTACAAAAATGTTCGATAAAATTTTTACAAAAAAATTTTCGATAAAAATTTACAAAAAATATTCCATAAATTCAAAAAATTTTTAATAACAAAGTTGAAGTCATAAAACTAAAAACTGATTGCATATTATTGTAAAATTGAGAAACATTACAGAGTAATGGAATATTTAACATTACTATGGTGAAGGATATATAAGATTCGGCATGTAGCACTCTAACTTGTTTTTTATTATAAAACTTGAAATAAAATGTCAAAAGCAAAACAGCTGTTTTCGATTTTCTCATTCGCTTTTTTTGGTACTCTCAGGAAGATTACGATAAGGAAGATTTTTTCCGGGAACAAAACATTGGGAAGGGAAAAATTTCCCTGTATATTCCAATCAATTATACCTGTTAGGAATTACTACTGCGAATATGCTGCCGAAATGAGCTCAGTGACCAGTGAGGTCAAATACCTTATAAAATATAGTATTAATAATTCCAAAACCTTAAGATTTAAATTATATAATAGTTTAGTAAAATAAAAAAGTACAGTATGCAAAATCCATATTCGTACACCCTTAGAAAATGCACTATTTCCTTAATATTCTAAACCGGTATGAAAATAAATTAATTTAAATAATTTTTTTTAAATTGTACCTATATTCTCAAGTTTATTTAATGTAAAGGTTATTCAACTAAATATTAAAGTTAGTTTTAAAATTATTTTAGATATTATTTATGTGTAGGAATATGAAATTTATTTTTTTAATATTGTGAATTCTTCAAAAATATTAAAAAACAAAACAAACGGATTACATGGTAGTCGTTTTTGCGAATAATGGTGTACGAATAAGGATTTTAAATACTGTATCTATGATTTTTTCACATTGAGTTTTTAAAATTTCACTTCTTTGATATTTTCCTAAGAATTCATCTGGTCACCTTAGCCACTACAGTACTATGTAAAAATAAAACAGCGTTAAGGGGTAGACGCGATCAAAATGCTTGATGTCAAATTTTTGTAAGAGTTAGTAAAAACTGTTCACGTGTATGTTCCGATGATGCTGGATAAAAAAATCACTTTTTAATTTTTATAAATAAGGGTCTTGAAATTTTATTTACCATTAACCATGGTGTACAACTATTATGTTCCATACATAAGCACATACATATGGTTTGAATTTTTATTGGATCAAAAATCTTAATTTATTGAAATGGTTCAATAAAATTCTTTATTTTCTTTACTGAACGTTCCGCTGGCCTAATGCACAGATGTTTTCCAAAAATAGTAAATTCCATATTACCTAGTTTCATGCCAAATACACATTCACTTTTGGGTACTGTTCGTAATCGATCATCTTTTCCTAATAGCTTTAAAACGTTTTTTGTATCCAACACGACAATGCCAGATAAACCAACTAGTGTCGGACACTTTGACTGCATGACATACATTTTGGCGCCATGCAAATCTGTTTTAACTAAAAGCTTACTAAACGCATCATAACCAACGTCATATACTGTCGGTACTTGATCACCCAGCCGTAAACCTAAATGTTCTTTCATATAACCTTTCCACAAGTTATGCAGTGGCAAAGCTTCTTCATATTTCATTTGTCGTGTGGGCAATGTATGTAAACCTAGTTGGGCATATTCTCGCCTACTGATTGTTGATGACTTTGTGGATTTTCTTTTACGGCTCAATTGTTTTTTACTTTTTGTTCCCTGTAACATTGTTATGTGTTCTGGATTAAAATCGATACAATCTCTTCTATTGGGTTCCACCATATTAGTTAAATATTCTTGTAGTGCCTGCATCTGTTGATCCATCTCTTTTTAAGAAATTAAGATTGGTAATTTTCAAATTATAATTAATATTAAACATTACACTTACTGATAGGTAATTAAGAAATATTCCTATGTAATAATCAAGGTACATTAATTTTAATTTAAAATAAATAAAATTAATTCGTAGCAATTTCCACAAATCATAGAAACAATCTTAGCTACCATTTAGCTTATAGATGCCGCCGTTTATTTCAATATTCAAGCCGCCGCTGAATAGTGCGACTTAAAAATGTTAGCCGACTATCTTCATTTAAGAGTTGGGCAAAATAGTTTATTTCACTGAATCGTTGAGATCGTACAGCGCGATTTAATGAACTAGGTCGTTCGTTACGTTCATCGTTCTTTATTTTAAACAGCAAATCAATGCAATTCTCATTAATTCTGGTAACACTTCATAATTATAAACAGTCGTATTAATTTCACTCGCATGAAGTAGGTGTACATAATTTTTAACTTATTATTTATTTTGGGACAGATTTAAATGTGAAATACAGGGTATAAGTATTGTCCTGCATAATTTAAAAAAACAATTGACATATTGTGCATTTATTACAAATATTAAAAGTAAAAATATTAAAACCAAGAGGGAAGCTTAAGGTAGTAGTGGTAGGCTTCATTCTCAACGGGATTTCAGGTTTGATTTGTTTGCCTTTATTTCTACAAAACTAAAATTCATCATGTAGTCGTTTGTAGAAATAAAAATCATGTAGTCGTGTATCTAAAATTTTGTATATTGTACACAATAACATTATATAAACATAGAAATAAAACAAAAATAATATTTCAAGTGTAAAAAAATTAAATGTCATAAATTCCGCTACCAAACATTTGCCTGGACATTAATTTTTGTTTCAGTTGAAAAAAGTCTACACTTTTTGCTTTAACATCCCTGTAATACTCAAAAATTCCGCTTAGTTTTTTTTTTAGCTGCGTACTATCCAAGGCGAATTCATACCAGGTGTGAGCAATAGAGCAACAACTACAACAAAACAAATTTGACATTAGATTAGCAGATATGAAGCAATGTATTTTTGACAAGACATTAGCAAAAAAACGAAATCAGCTGGGCTATCAACTCCACCTGGTATGAATTCGCCTTGGTACTATCAAACTGAAAGTCGCCTGTAAATTTTCAAACCTGAATTTCAGGCTGTGTTTTACACACACCTCTTATGGCAAACTGAAATTCAGTCGAGCCATTTGCTATTATGCAAAATAAATAAACAAATTTTGTTTAAAGTATACTTCAAGTAGACTTTATTTCTTTTGCATAAGGCCATAAAAAATGTCTCTTTTATTATTTTAATTTCCAAAATTAAAATAACCATTGAGGTTTTTTCTCCTTTTTAAGATTCGCCAGTTGACGGCAATGATATACAACAAGAAAAAAATCAGTTGGATCATTTTCCTATATGAACTTTTATAGAGCAAAATGTCAAGTACCTGTACAAAACGAAAAAATAAACGCAACGAATAATGAACGATAAATAACAAAACACTTACTACGCAGCACTTATTCACAAATAAAAATATTGCAAATAGAAAAATTTGCCGTATAAACAGTGAAGTAATTTTTATTTGCGAACAATTAACTCACGAAAACAATTCATGATTAACGACACTATTTGCAAATAACCCGTAGGGCGTTGCCACTTTTTTTTAAATATAAAATGTATTAGTATGTGATTTTTGAATTTAATTGTAAAAACAATTATTATGTTCGATCGCAACATTAAACATTTATGAAAACCTGACTATAATAAAATAAGTATTAAATTAATACTAGATAATTGGGAAATAGTTTGCAATAAAATGCTTAAAATAGCAAACAAATCACTTTAAACCGGTATTTTTCCGAACAACTGGAAGGAGTCAATTATAACTCCAATAGAAAAATTAAAAAATACAATAAATTGTGAGGAGTATCGTCCTATAAACAGCTTGAAAACATGTGATAACAATTTTAGAAAAAATATGCGAAACCGCTGTAAACTGTGTCATAAACAGATGGAAATACGCGAAACAGAATAATAAAATTGTGGCTATATTTTTAGATTTTAAAAGGGCATTCGAAACTATTGACCGTGATATCATGTTGAAAAAACTACAAAGATATGGAATAAAGAATAATGAATTAAAATGGGTTCAATCTTATTTAACCAATCGTAAACAAATGACAAAAGTTAACAATGTAAGATCTAAGCAAAAAGAAAACGACTTTTGTGTACCTCAGGGTTCGGTTCTAGGGGCCCTTTTATTTATCCTTTATATTAATGATATGGAAAATGTATTAGAAAGGTGCGAAATAGTTATGTATGCTGATGATAGCCTTATATTCACAGAAGCTCAAACAGAAGACATATGTTATGAAAATTTAAAAATGGATATGCACGAAATTAACAAATGGCTAAAAATGAACAAATTAAAATTAAATGAAAATAAAACCAAAATAATGGAAATAAATATGAACAGTAATAAAGAACTCAAGATTAATGATGTAATAATTGAAAAAGTGGATAAAATAAAATATTTGGGGTTTTTAATAGGCAAAGATTTAAACATGAAAGAACATTTAGAATTTATCTGCAAAAAAATTGGAAAGAAGATAGGATTTTTTAAAAGAATAAGAAACAAAGTGTCTACTATTACCGCAATAAACATTTATAATACGATTATAAAACCACATTTCGAATATGGTTCAACTATAATATATACATGTTGCACTGATAATCAAATAAACAGACTACAAAAACTACAAAATAAAGCAATGAGGAATATATTAAAATGGAATCGTTTTACATCAATTCAATATATGTTAGATACCTTAAGATGGATGAATATACAACAAAGGCTGGAGTTTAATACATTAATGTTTATCAAAAAAAAAAAAATTAAGTTGGGAGAAGCACCAGATTACCTAATAGAGCAACTGAGATATGTAGGAGGTGTTCAACCGTATAATTTACGTAATAACCGGAATTTTAGACTACAACGGTCAGATACTAGTGTCACTTAACGGTCATTATTTTACAAAGGACTAAGAACTTGCCAAATGATATTAAAAGTGAAACAAATAATAATGTTTTTAGAAAAAAAGTTGTTGATTTTATTAGAAATGTTAATGTAAATTAGAGTTTAAAAAGAAAAATGTATTGAAAATGTATTGCATAAAATGCAATGAAAAAGAATTTAAAATACTACTAATAAATAAATAATAATAATAATAATAATAATAAAAAACAGCACTAAACAACATAAAAATTAAACAAATATAAAACTATTATTAAGTGCAATTTTCCGCATAAACAGTGAGTTAATTATTTGCGAATAGTTTTTTTTGCGAATAGGCTACATATAAGCGAGGTAACTTTCCGAGTCAGATTCGATCAGTTACCTGAATCGTTCAATTGAACTAGGTCCTACATGACCGGCACAACATTTGTGGTTTGATACTGATATGCAGCTTAATTTTGTATATTTAATTTTATTTTATTAAAAATCTTTTAATTTAAATTGTGATCGACATCTCATTTCTTTATATCTATATTTGAGTATAACTGAGTCTCTAGAATACTTAAAAACATATATGTATATGTACACGGTGACTGATTTATTACGTATTTTTTTAACATTCAGAAATTTCACTCATACTTTGAATGAGCAACAAGTATGAATATGGTAAACATTTTTTTTCAATCTGAGTACGATATTTGCTAACATTGGTTTTTTCGCCCTATAGGTGTCGACTAACTTTTTCCCTCTGCATATTGAATATTGTAAGACCTGTATAAATAATAACAACAATAATAATATTAATAGTAAGTGTTATAATGATCATTATATACATATGTATGTATAATATTATTACAAAATTAGACTGCATTTACAATACAGAAAGACGTGAAAAGCAGAAAAAAGATACGAAAAAATGTCCAGTACGATAGTCATGAAATACACACTCTAACTGTTTAACCCCTTGCCAACAAACGTCGTCTGTCTGCCCTGTTTCTGTCTATTGTGAAAGGGGACTTATGTTTAAAAATTTCGGCGGTTTTACACTATTTTTAACGTCTCAGCTTACAACCCCTAAAATAAACTACAAGAGTGCTGAAAAATACAACTCTACGTTCAGGTAAGCCATTTTGTATGCAGAATTCTACACAAGTTTTTTTGCAGATGAAAATTTTTTTGTGAAAATTTTCATTAAAAATAGATACTATTCAAAAGGTTTTATAATTTATAAATGGTAATTGAGAAAATACTTGACAAAGTTCAATTATAATTTGGGTTATTAAGTAAACAAACAGATATAAAAGAACCCAACTTTTTATAACAGCACCGGTGTGCTCGCAAGGAAGAGCTAGACAAAATTGGGTAACGTGTGTGTATGTGTTCTAATTTAAATAAAGAGAAGTTCATTTCATGTTTGTTGGCCAGAAATTGTATTTTACACTATATATACATATATAAAGTTTTTATCAACTTTTAAGGAAATATGGCTGACGGCGTGGTGTTAGACCTCTACGCCGAAGACTTGGATAAAGATTTCTCTGCTCAGAATCAGGTAAGTAATTATGTGAATTTATTTAATTAATTAAGTAATCGTAAGTTTTTCGTTGTCAATAAGGATGAGTTTGCCGCCGAAGGCGTTGATCTGTATGATGATATTGGCGCACCTCCTGAGACAACTAGCACTGCGTCGGTAACTGTTACTTCAGTTATTGGTGGCGAAAGTCCCGGCGCGGCTGGTAATGGTCCTGATGGCACTGGGGCACCTGGTTCAAATGGAGTTTACCATCAAGGCAGTGGTAGTTTGACTCCTAATCAAGTGGGCCGTCGCTTTCAACTATATGTAGGCAATTTAACATGGGTATGTTGTTATTTATTTACACACCTAGTTATACATAAATGTACAGTGTATCACAAAACTTAAGTATGCAGCTATTCAAACTAATCACTTCGTTAAATTAAAAGTCGTATAAGTTTAACAGCAGTTTTGTTTAGTTTTTTGACTAGATTAAGGACAAATTTTAATGCATATAATAAAATTTAAAAAAAAAAAAAAAAACAAAAATATCCGTAGGTATATGTTTCATTAGTACAACAAAAGGAAAAAAATATCTAAATTTACATCACAAAAGTTAGTATGTAGAATGTATTATATTTTAACTTATGATAGAAACGCTTGTATTATGTACATTTATATTTTAAACTTGGTAGGTATTTTGCAGAATATTTCTTGTTTTTAAAACATTACAGAGCTAGGAGTTTTTGACCAATCTTCCATAATTATAATTTATAGTTTATTTCACCCCTTTTTTTATTTGACGACCGAAAGTGCTCGATGGGGTGTAGATTAGGCGACTGGGAGGTGTTTTTAGTTGTTTTGTGTTATATTTAAACCATTATTTGTCTATTAGAGCCGTATATTTCGGCTATTTTTTGTAAAGTCTTATTCCCGTATTCATGCTAAATAGAATGTATTTGAATGTTATTTTAGAACAAATTTTTCATACAAAATTTTTCATTCAGATTTTGTTCTAAAATACATTACAGTAAGCTTTATTTATCTATACATAAGAAAAAATAGTAACTCATTTCCGTCTGTCTGCTTTTTTTTTTACGAAAAAACCACTAAAACTAAAAACGTAAGGGTCTTTGGTGTGAATTGCTTTCAAAACAAAATATTGCAAGGTCGCTGACGAAGTGGCGGGCACAGCTAGTTAGGAATATAGGCAGAAGTTTTTTTACGAAATTATACATAGTATTAGTTTGATACCGGGATTGACAACAAGTTTAAATTTAAAAAATGAAAATAAAAGAAAATGAATTTTCTTTATTTGAATTGTATTTTTCCTAGATTTTCTACAACTATCTTTTTTTAAATGGGTAACTTTAGGTATTTGTCAAAATTTTTAGTAGGTACATAACTAAAAATATTTGTCTTAATTATTAAAAAATGGGTATTAAATAGTCGAACTATTTATTATCATACATATGTACATATAAATGATTTGTTAAAGTAAGGCTTAAGTTCGATTATTCTCTCTTAACTACTAACGGGTTTGAAATAATATTTTAACAAATTAGTCACCTAATTTTAAAGAAAAATGAGAAAAAAAAGGAAGGAATATGGCAACATCTTCATGTACAGACGTATAATTTCTAATTATTAAAAGAAAAATTTAAGAAAATTATAAATAAACAATTAAAAGTGGTTTTTATTTTCTGAAATCAGTAAAAAGTTTTAAAGTAGTTTAGAAGAAATACTAAATACATTAAATTTCTGTGGTCTTTTAATCATAAACAATTTAAAAGAAAAAGAAATATTGGTGAGCGGCAATAAAATAACATCGAATTGATTGCAACATTTACAACATCATATCTGTTTATGAACCTTATAAAATAAAAATATACTTCTTTGGAACGAATTAAGTGCAATCCTCGAGTATATGACTGTTCCCACTTGGTATTTTGGTACCTAGCCTGTTAATTGTTTTAAGCCTCCAATTGTGTTGTTTCTTTTTTGCGCCAGTTAGTTTGTTTACATCTGGGTTGCAGATATACATACATACACACATACATAAGTTAATCGCCTACAAAATGTCGTCAAAAGTGTACAAATGCCCTCATTGCACCAAAAATTGCACAAAACCCAGAGGACAATTGATTGTTCGTATCGATAGAGCAACATGAGTTCTTATTAAAAAATAAAATCTTTAAATTTATATGTGATTATTGCTCAAGAATGCCTAAATATTGCAATGTACAGGATGAACTAAGAAGTGGATTTTCTAATCTTTAGAAAAGCTTGGAGCAAAAATTGGAAGATAAGTTTATGGAAAGTAAACGGAAAATGGTCTCATGTTATTTGACGAAAAAATTAATGAGCTATTTAATCTCAATACTGCGCCAAATACTGTTGATGTTGACCAGATAAAGTCTGACATTAAAAACTGTTTTGATGTTGTTAATGTGGTTGATAACGCTGCCAATCGTAAAATCAATGATCTTGAAATGCAGAACAACATACTTGAAAGAAGACTAAACCGCTCGAACGTTGTAATAATAGGGTTACCTAAGAAAATCCTAAACTTGCGGGAGTCCATTTTGAAAATATGTTCCCTTTGCAATGTTAATATATCATATAGCGATATTCAACACTGCACATACTTTGCTGGTGGAAAAAAGGTTTTAGTGAAGTTTAATTCTGTTCAGATTCGAGACACTATAATGATAAATTATCACAAAAACCGAAATTTAAAGTTGAAAAATGTTATTGGAGGTACTTCTCAATCGATGATCACCTGACGGGTTCTGGGAAAAAGCTTATTTCATTATGTCGAAAGCTGAAGGAGAAAAATAAAATTACAAAATACTTATTTAGGAACTATGATGTGCCTAAAGTCTGGGTCAAGATGCCTAATGATAATGATAAGATGATAACCTATGAACAATGTTTGCAACTCCTTGATGCAGAATGTACGTTGAATGACTGTTCATTCTCGCCCATGACTCCACTAAGGAACCTGGGAGATTTAAATATTTAGTGTTATCTTTAATTTTTACCTTGTAGATTTTGGTTCATTATGAATCCTCGTAGTTTTGATAATTTTTAGTTGTTGAAGAGCTTATTTCTTTTTTTTAATTTCCAAATATGTTTTTAATATTACGATTAGTACAATATTTATGGTTGTGATATTTTCTGTAACGTTATTCTTAAATTTCTTTTATAGTTTTCTTATTGCTTCTTTGAATATTTTTTCGAGCGCTGTCAGATATTATTTAGAAAATAGAAAAAAAATCTTAATTTTTATCATATTCCTTTTGTTAAGTATACAATGGATCATTTTGTGAGTTTAGGGCCCGTTTGCACTAGTTTTTTAAATTTTAAAAGAGAATTAAAAATCGGTCATTACAACATTCAAAGTTTTAATACTTCCTCTTCTACATTCAAACTAAATGAAATCAGAAATATTCTGGAGGGTAATATTCTTGACATTGTGGGCTTAAGTGAGACTTGGCTTAAGCCTGATATTTTGTCTGAAACAGTGAACATTCCTGGGTATAGTATTTGTAGAAGTGATAGACCTAGACCAACTAGAGCTGGTGGTGTTGCTTTACTTTTTTCAAAAAATATTAAATACAAAGTCATTTTCAGATCAGAAAATTACGGTGCGTCAGAAGCTTTACTTGCTGAAGTTTCTATACAGGGAATAAAAATTCTTGTAGTTGTTATCTACCTGCCGAATGGCAACATACAGGCATTTGAAGATTCTATTGGTGAAATTCTTGTAGAATATAATAATATTTGTATTATGGGCGACTTTAATATGAATATGTTTTGTAATAGAAAGTCAAATTTAATTCGACAAATGTGTTATCGATTAAACTTAGTTTGTCATCATAATTCAGCTTATTATAATGTTGATAACGATTCAACATCTCTTATAGATTATTTTTTGTTCAGTCCCTCTCTTAAGGTTCCTACATCAGGTCAGATGCAGTGCCCCGGTATTTCCCACCATTCTTTAATTTTTCTAGCACTTGAAACTCCAACTTCTTCCACCCAACAATATGATTCTTATAAATTTATCAAGCTCTTAATATGGAATCTTTGGAAAAAATGTTTCGGTCTTTGGACTATAGTAGAATGTACTCAACGTCGAATGTAAACACTCAATTAGAAATTTTCATGAATAATCTTGAAGCTTTACATTCCCTGGTCCCAGTTGTAAACCGTAAGGTTACAACTAAATCCGATGGTTGGTTCAACGCACCTGAGATTGCATATCATGTCTCATTGCGTGATATAACATATAAATATTATTTAATGAATAAAAATCCAGAAAATTGGTTTATTTATTGTGAACATAGAAATCGTGCAAAAAGTGTAAGTAGAGCAGCTAAAAGGAGGGTTCATTCAAATGTTTTTAAAGATCTAAACCCAAAGCAAATGTGGAGCTATTTAAGAGGGAATGGTTGTTTGGAAACAGACGACCGTTCTATCTCTGTTAATGCTGATGATGTAAACAATTTTTTTATTTCCTGTCAGGCAAATACTACTTCTAATCCTCAAAACCAATTTGAAAGGACTTTGGAGAGTGGGTTTTCATATCGATGTGTAAATTCAGATGAGTTGTGGACAGCATTAAATAAAATCTAACGCTGCAGGTCATTATTGTTTACCCCTAAAATTTATTAAAATAATTTTTCATTTCATATCGTCTCATTTTCTTCATTTAGTTAATATCATTTTTACGACATCTGTTTTCCCTGATTATTGGAAGAGGGGCAGAGTCGTTCCTATAAAAAAGGCAGGCCATTCTGATTCTTTTGATAATTTGCGTCCGATAACTGTGTTACCAATTCTTTCAAAAGTCGTTGAACATATTTTAAAAGACCAAATGAACAATCATTTAGATGAAAATTCCTTAATTCATAACTCACAGTCGGGTTTTAGATGTGGTTATAGCACAACTGCGCTTCTTATCGCTCTTACTGACTCTGCCAGGAAATTACTGGATAGTGGCAAAAATGTAGTTCTTCTCTCAATAGATCTTTCAAGAGCATTTGGTCTGTCTTGCCAACCATATGTTTATGCTGATGATGTTCAGTTTCTATGCTACGCTGATAAATGATTTTTGGATGTCTTGGAAGGAGGTATAAATTTTGTAATTAATGAGGTTCTGTATTGGTCATCAAATAATGGATTTTCTGTGAATACAAAAAAGACAAATATGTTAGCTTTTGGGTTTAATCCACAGAACATGACTATTACCCTTGATGGAGCAAGAGTAGATTTTGTTGATAGAATGAAATGTCTTGGAGTCTTTATTGAGAAAAGCTTGAATTTCTCATCCCATATTGATTATGTTTCATCAAAAATATCATTTTTATTGAGAAGACTTTATTCTCTAGATTTGTATCTTCTTTTGTGGATTAAAAAACGAGTTGCCAAAGCTTTGTTAATGCCGCATATTCTTTATTGCGTCGAGGTATTTATTGGCACTACAAGTAGCGAATTCAAAAGATTTCAGAAAATTTTCAATAGAATTGTTAGATTTGTGTATGGTCTAAAACTACGAACTCATATTATGTCATACAGTTTCTAGGATGTTCGTTTCAAAATTATGCTAATTTAAGAGTTTTACTATTTTTCTACAAAACTGTTGTAAATGGCCACCCAGAGTATATTGTTAATAATTTTCATTTTATACATTGTAACAGAAACCCACTATTAGAATATCCCCGATTTCATTTAGATATATATGATAAATCTTTTCAAATAAGAATGTCAAAGATGTGGAATGACCTGCCTAGAGAGTTAAAATTGTTTTCTGTTTCACCTCGAGATTTTATAAGAAATCTTGAAAAGTATGTTATAGAACATGATCTTCGAGTGTTACATTTTTGATTACCGATTTCTCTTTTAATTTGTACTTTGTCACTTTATTGCTGCTGCTATAAAATCAGTATGATCATTGAATTATGCTAATTTTTTATTTTTGTTTAATATTTTTATATAATCATCATTATTTTTATTAATGTATTATATATAGTGTTTTTTTATATATTTATTTTACTTATTTATTATATAAATACTATTAATTTTTATTAATTTTTAACTTACATTAAAATGTTGTAGTAAAGCTATTTGTTAGTAGCTTTTAATAACTATATATGGCCTACAAGGATCAGTTACATTGAATGAAGAATAAAAAACACAAAACAAAAAATGTGTATTAGATAGACAGATACGAAGAATCCTGAAGAAGGATGTTCATTTATATGTTAACAGATAGTTCGACTGATAATATAAATATCGAATAACAATTTTAGATGGTAGTTTTAAAATTCATTTTGGAAGAGTTATCGGGTGAAATCAGAAAAAAATTAGTGTTTAGGGATAAAGAACAAGATTTCATCTTCATAACTTAAAATTTTTACGTAGATTATATAGTCTGAATTTGTTATTGCCTTTTCATATCAAGAAAAGAGTTGTTTATGGACTAGTGATGCCAATTTTCTTATATGCATTAGAGGTTTATTCTGGTACCTTTGGTTATATCATGAGGAAGTTAAGATTAGTCTTTAATAGGGTTATACGGTATCTTTACTCTCTTAGATTACACCAGCATGTTTCGTCATATGTTTTACAATTTTGGTTTTCGTTAAATGAATTTATTAAGTTTAGGATCTTGTTACACTTTTATAGGACATATAGGTTACAAACACCTAGCTATTTGGTTATTTTCTTTGAGTTTTGGAGATCGACTAGAAATAGACAATTGAAAATTCCTAGATTAACTCCCATAACGGAGCGTTCATTTTGTGTAAGAGTGGCACGAGCTTACAACGTTTTATTGGTATCAATTCCTACAACAGGTTTTACCAGTACGAATGTACTTATTTCATATGCTGAATGGAGAACTCACATTGTTAATTTTTCCTTGTAGGATATTTTTTCTTTATTTCTTTATTTTTGCTTAATTTTAGATTAACACTGTAACCTTTGCTGCTATTTCGATTATTTCTATGGCCTTATTATATCTCTTTGGTTTTTTATTGTAGAATTTGTTGTTAGAATAATCATTTTGTAGTGCTTTGTAAAAAAAGTTTTTGGGTTTAGATTCTATTGAGCAATTTTGTGATCTCATTTTTATTATAATTATTTTCGTTATTTTTATTTCTATTATTATTTATTTTTCTGTTATTAATTTCATTGTTAATTATTTTTTTTTTAATTTTTATACTGTTAAATTTAGCTTTTTATTTAAATTTATTACAATATTTGTTATTTGTTAATTTGTAAGCAGAATATTGTAACCGATTATGGCCAAGAGGCTAGGTTATTGAAAATAAATCATAATAAAAAAATAAAAAAAAATATTGCCTTACCACTCAATATAAAACACTTTTTTTGTATTGTTTTATAGAAATTCGCGATATATGCTTTTAACTAGAATTTGCTTCAAGGTTTTATCGTACTTAATTCAAGGCAATCACGAAAATGGTGGAAAAAACCAATACTGTCTTAGAAACAAAAATGTGCATCAAAAGTTAATTTTTTTTCTTTCTTTAAAGTTAATTGGTCTTGAAAAAAAAAATTTAAATAAAGATTAAAGCTTATATGAATACCTGTTTTGGCTGTGGTTCAACTCAATGTTCACATATTATCTCAAAATTAATCCCAGTAATAGACACTATTTTAGGAACACAATTGCTGTCAATTATTAGTGTCGCTTAGCATGTTTACCTTAATGGTAAGAGTTTGTAGATTTTCTCTACACAATCAGTGAAGTCCTTCAAACTAGGCTGGGAAAATTTTTTTTCCTGCTGCATGAGCAAATGACTAAGAGATAACACAGAAAAAACTGGGTTATATATGTACCTCCAAGTCTGTTATTAGGTGATTTGAAGACTACCACTTGAAATCACCTAACAGAGCTAAATAGCTAGAAGTCTATTCAGATGGGAAATTGCTCTGGAGTGGCAACATACAGGAGAGACTTAAAAAGCAAAAACTGAATGGATAAAAATTGGGGTTTGTTGCCAAAGAAGTTTGTTGCTCAGATATTTGCTTTACTTATTAATCTGTGTTAATGAGGTTAGGAACGGCAGAACACACAACAGTCCTGTAAGAGGGCGGACGCAAAGAACATTTTTTTAACGCCTTATGTCTTATTTCTGTTATTGTATTTTCTTTATTAGGACCAATAACAAACATTAAAAAAATACCTGGACTCAATAATTTTTATTCTAAGTGGTAAGATAATTAATTGTTCATTCAAAAATTTTAAAGCTTTTAATTATTGAGGAATTCTTTCATATTTTAATTCAATTCATATTTTTAACAAAATGAACTCATTAAAATTTCTAAATTTAGGTGACTAAAAAAAACAATGTGAATGATTCGTACACACTTTTGGTTTTAAATTGTTTTCTCTTCTGCTTAGGGATGATTAAAGTATAATTTGAAACACGCCTATATATAACAAAGTAAAGTGCAATAAATCTATGTTAGGACTAAACATAAAAATTGGTTATTTTATTTTTATTGGTATAATAAACTGTGTCTTGATAATGAACAAACATTAATGACATCAAGTAAATAAAAAGAGTAAAAAAATTGGTTTTCAAATTTCAATGTCAACATCTTTTGCTAGCAAAATTTGACTTTACCACTTTACTTAATAAAGATTTTTAATTAATTAGTTTTTATTTATGCAAAAATTATATTTCTTAACTTTATAGTGGAGTACCGATCAAGATATTGCAAATGTCATGCGAGATATTGGCGTCGCCGATTTCCAGGAAGTAAAATTTTTCGAAAATCGTGCGAATGGACAATCTAAAGGATTCTGTGTTGTGTCTTTAGGTTCGGAGGCGAGTTTACGTTTGGTTTTGGAGCGCTTACCTAAAAAGGAACTACACGGCCAGGCGCCAGTTGTTACATATCCTACGAAGCAGGCCTTAAATCAGTTCGAGAGTCTACAAAAAACTCGACCAGTACCACCACCACAACAAAATGGCCCGCCAAGAGGTCCAACTCCTGGTGGTCCAATGATGCAAGGTGGTCCTATGCCACCCCATCCTGGAGCATCCCAAGGGGTACCACCCGGCCACCAGCCCCGACTAATGAACCCTAATATGCCACCTGGACAATTTCGGCCTCAGCATATGCCCCCACAAGGACCTCCAGTTGGTCCGAACAGTGGACCACCCCGTATGCAGGTATGTTGTATATAAATTTAAACAATTAAACCTACCCTAATATTGTATATCTATATTATAAATCTTATTAGTAGTTGCATTCAGATTTTTTGTGTTGTTTTCTACTATTTTTGTAATTATTTTTAATTGGTCGTGGATTTTTTGAAATATAACTATTTTCTAATACAATTTGGTTGTGCTTATTATTTTTAACATCTCAATTGTTCTGAATGCCTGTTATTTTTTTTACCTTAAATTCGCATTCATTTCATATTCCTAATTTTTATATAAATCATAGTATAAAATATGAAATAATTTTAGTAAACAAAAATGTATTTTGAGTGATACTTATGTATTTCAGAGCAATTAAATTTAATATTTCCGATTATTTTGTAAAACATTCACGTTACTTTAAGCCAATGTGTCAAAAACCAGAAGAAATTACAAATTTGTGATCCAAAACTGATGTTATTTTTCGTTATTCAAACGTATTGTTTTCTTTATGTATTACATTTAAGTGAATTAAATTTTGGAAATATTTTTTCACTCTTAATTTTAAACCATCCAGAATTGTTAGAACAAAATATCTGCGAAAATATTTATTAAGGAAGTTTAATATATTTCATATAAAAAATCCAAATATGTTGTATAACTAACTAGAGAAACTGAAAATGTGATATTTTTTTTTCGTTTAATTAATCATAAAGACTATAATATCATAAGAAAGAGCATGTTTTTATAATCATTTCATTTTTCTAATATTCTCCATGTAAATAGTTGTGATAATTATTAATTTATATTAATATTTAAAATTCATTTAAAATATTTTCTTGTTTATAAAAAGGCATTAATGTTTTATAATGCCGGCAGAGAGTTGATTTTTTATAAGAAAAATATGTTTTACTTTACACATACAGTTTTATATTTACATTTGTTAATCACTGCATTAAAATTGTCTAATAATAATGCATTTACAATCAAAATGTAAATAATTTTAAATTTGAGCTGTGTTAAAAATATATACTTAAAATGAATATAATAAATGAACAATTTATTCTATATTGAATATAAATTTTTATTTCTTCGGAGGAAGTTTTTTATATCTGTCCGTAATAATTTTTATCTTTCCTTATTTTGAGTTCAATGCAACTACTGTAGGCTGCTAAGCATGTTTACAACCTCCTTAATTGGATTACATTTTTTTAATGATAAAAATTAGGATCTTTCGAAGTAGTTTTTTTTTTTCAAAACGTTTTTAAAAAGGATTCACCGGAAGGCATGACAAAATTTAAGAAGCGTTGAAAATTAAAGTAGCTATTAAAAAATATTTCTTTACATACTTCAATAAACTCTAAACTAAAAATAATTTATTTAATATGTGATATTGTCGAATAACATAGTAATACCATGTTTCCACGACAAAACGAAGCACTTTCTTTGCTCTCTGAATCATGATTGCGAATCATACATACCGTTTACACGACACCAAGTGCTTCGTTATGTTTAGATTTTAAAATTTTTTACACCATTTCCTTTTTTACTGGTTATGTTTTATTTATCTATTATAAGTTGTATTTTAATTATTTGCTTATTTATTTATATTTAAACTTTAATTTTATTTTTTTTTTTGTTTACATTTTTATGTAAACAAAGAGAGCTAGTTCAGAAAAACGTGTGATAAAAATTAGAGAAGATAGAAATTATTAAAGCTTCGGAAATAGGTTCAAACTGAATCATCTCAAAACAAGGAGCTTCGCTCTCAAAATTTTATATATCGAAGCACGTTGACTCAAACATGATGGGAGTGCAAATAATGAGAGAGCGAAGCGTGAATGTGTGCTCCGTGGAAACGTGCTATAACAATCTTATATTTTTATTTAAAAAAGTTTATATTTAAATATATGCCTGTAAAGTAGGTACCCAGTTTTATTTGTTAACAAATATTTTATTAATTCATTAACAAAAAGAAAAGCTCGTAATGTCCTAGCTAAAAATATAAACAAATTACTAAGAGAAGAAATGTTTGACTAGAAGAGCATAATGTTCTCTAGAGCACTAGTACAACAAATATTTTGTTTGGCAATGATTCTAGGGTAACGTAAGAAGTCTTAAGGGTTAAAAATTCTATCTCGTTACACTCAAAAAGGCCATTTTATCTTAATAAAAACCATGACCAACATATTGTAATGAAGTGGAAATGCCACTACTTCAGGATAACTATTTTTCACACTAATCTATGACAGAAAAAATAGTATTTAATGAATAAACAACTAGATTTTTTGGCAACCAGATCCAGAACTAAGATTATTGCATCTATGCCCAACAAACAGTTATGAAAAAAAAAAAACGGTGGATATTGATATAAAATTTATGTTTCAAGCTTTTTTGTAATGGATTTTTTATCTGCAATTATTTTTCCGTACCCATTGTATTGAATTTATCTGAAGATATCTTTGTTATCTTTTGTTTGTTTTATGCCTTTTGTAATGAACAAAAAAAAAAAATTTAAAAAGAATTCATTCATACAGAATGCAATATTGTGCATTTTTATAACTATTCAGGTGGTACCTATTCATCCCGTATACAAAATTGTACAATACTTCTACAATTTCTGCTATTGCAAAAGTGACAAACTGGTTCAAGGTAATATAGAACCTTTTTGGAAGTAAATTGAGTCGAACTTTCATTTGTTTCTTTGACATTTATTTGTAATAATTTTCTTTTACTTCCTTTACTCTCTTGATTTACAGAACACGGAGTTGTAAATTTTTCGTTTTTAAAAATAACTCGATTTTAATCATATACAGTAATGAGCAGCAAAAAATTAAACGTCTATTTCAAAATAACACTAAAAAATTCATCTCTTCTTTTAGCTCCGCATTCTGTGTATAAAAATTAACTGCAGTGTTTTAGTTTTTGTTGCAGAAAGCTTAATATTTAATTGTAACAGTGAACAATTTTTAGCGGATAAAAATGCAACGCTCTTTTAGTTTATTTAAATGCATGTTTAGTAAAATTAAATTTATATTTGCCACAAAATAACATTTAAAACTAAAATAAATAATTAGTATCTTCCATTATTTTGAACTAACCATAAATTTGAACTAGAAGAATTAAATTAATTCCTTTAGAGCTTTTTTATGTTTGCTTAGCAAGATGCGAGCTAAGCTACGCAAGTGCTTGGGATTATTATCATGTAAATATGTGGAGCATTGTGTTCTGCAAACATTTAGCAGTACTTATTCGATCATAGACCTTTCAATCTATGTACACACCTGATCAAAATAACAGATACGCTAGTGGGCACTTATTTTATGATATGAATTTTAGGTTTCAAAAAACCACGGCGGCACTTGATTATTACATTGTCTCAATTTCAAACAAAAGAACCATTCCAGTCATCAAGATAGGTTTCTGCCGAAATTGGAAATTCTGTTATCGCTCAAACAGTTCAGCGACGCTTACAGAAGGCTAGTCTTTGGGAAAGGATAGCTAGAAAAGTTCCTTTAATGAAAAAAAATTTGGCGATGAGGTTGCAATTTGCAAAAAATTACATAAAAATTGGTCCGGACGTAAAGGTGAAAGAAAATAGAGAAATATTTTATAGAGTGATGCAACTAAGATGAATTTGTTCGGAAACGACTCCGAAAGGAAAGTAAAACGCCCCAAAAGTAAAGAATTCCATGTAAGATTTACAAAAAAAAAACTATAACGATGAAGCATAAAATTTGTCGGTGTATCTATTATTTTGAACAGGTGTGCATATAAAGCACATAATGTGTTTGTTTGTATGTTTGTTTTTCGGAAAGCTTTAGCTGTTTACACCAGTAATCCGATCTTTCTGAAATTTTCACAGTTTATTAGATATACGGTTGGTAAAATAGGGTACTTAGGTTTTTGATCTTCGACTTGGGCGTGGCAGCTCCCATACAAAGTAAATATTTATCATCAGTAACCTCTATAATAACAATCAGTAACCTCTATAATGCTTATATTGTTTTGCAAAGTAATGCGCTTCTTTTTGTTAACTTTACTGTTTTGCGGTTTCTTGGCAGGTCTCCTACGTCGCACATAGTAGGGGTATTTTGGCAATCTAGCCGGACATTACTTTTTTTTAGCTTTTATGGCTCTGAAAATTTATTGAGTGCCCCTAGATAAATGAAACTTGGCATAAAAATCTCTTATGGTCATAGGCTGTTAAAGCTATAAAATAGGAGAAAAAAAGTTCCCCTTAGAAGAACTAATTACTTTTATAAAAAAATACCCATCCCTGGGTAATTACTCAGAAACAAAGACTTTATATAAAATTCTAAAATAAGTATGTATGTATAAAATAATGTTTTAAATTTCCATCTGACATAATAAAAGTTGCTGCCAAGTCTGTAGTACTATTCTGTGTGTAAAATTGAGTACATTCTCTACTAGTTATCTATTTTCTCTTTGCAATGAGATATTTTTACGGGAACAAATATCTTATATTTGAACAACGATTTTTACGTGATGCGAACACAAACAGACTGGCATTAAATAACAGTTTTGTTATATGTTTAGATAATAACTTATTTATATTAGAAACAATAAATTTTATTTAAAATAATTACAATTGATTTATTAGCTAAGAAACCAAAATCATTTTTGGAGCAAAACCAAAAAAATTGTGAAATTTGCAAAAAAAAAAAAAAAAAAAAAACAAATCGAAATAAAATGGCGCAAAAATGCGCAACGTGTTTTTTCTACAGTCTAAAATAGAGATCGCAAATTTTATAGTGATATATAACATTTTTAGGATCGTGATGGCTCACTCTCAAAAAAATAATTTTTTAATATCGAACGAAAGTTTCTATCATATAAATTTAAAATATTATTTTTATAAAAATTAATATAAGTAGCTGGTAACATAGCCTTTCAGGAAAAAAATCAATACAAAATATTTATTCGTTTAGCTTCAAAATATATATTGCAAACCTCTCAAAATCGTAATAAGACAATAAAAACGTATGCAATTTACTCAACTTTCCTGATTTTAACAGTGTCCCAAAAAACAATTCTCAAGCGAAAGCTTAAAATTCACTATATGATGCAGGGACCTCAGGATTTACTAACTACTTTTTAACGATATGAGACAATACTAGTTTTCTACGTACACAAATAAGTAACATGTGTAGGGTTTGGGATTCCCCGGACTTTTTCACTTCCCGGCGAAAAAAATATTCTCATTCCCGGCATTTCGGGGAAAAATAGCTCTTATAGAAAATAACTTTATTTACCGAAACAGTATTTCATAATTCATAGTTTTATTAGTATTAACAGTTTATAAAACTTAACAAGATATAACAAATATTTATAAATACTGAAAAAGTATTTCTATAATTATTTTTTTACAAAATATGATTTTAGAACTGTAGTACATTTAACAAATCACTGGGCATTCTTTTCTGTTGCGAAAGCCTCTCTTTAAAAGTTGGTTCCATTTCGTTAACAACACAACTGCTAGTTGTCGGTTCTACAGATTCGAGTGGATTTTTTATGACATTTTTTGGCACATTAGCAATTTCACCACGTTCTGAATACTTAAATATCGCAAAAGTTTTATCATCCCTTCGTTCATTTAGTTTTCTTTTCAACCATGTTTTAAGAAAGAGTGGAATTAATAGCTAAAATCTACTCGTAGAGGGTCTAAATAATAACATCTGCTATTAAAAAATTTGTGCCCCTGCGGCTCAAGGCCTCTACTGCAACTTTAATGAGATTTAAAACGGCCACTAAATTTTACAAAATCTGAACATATGTATTTTTGACTTCGCAACTCTGCGCAATTGAAATCTATCATACTTCTTTAATTACGTTAACGATTGAATTGTTTCCACCATACTTATCTTGTTTTTACATCATGAATTAAATGCGACCATATTCTAGTTTCTTATATATCTCGAAACAGGCTGTTTAGAGGACTTTTTTCAAATAGTTTTACAATTTGTCTTGCACGATCTATAACATATTTGTAAGTTTCTAAAAATATTACAATTTTAAAAATGCTGGTTTTTTATTTAGAGTTCCGTACACAAAGTGTAAAAACGTAACCCTATTGTTTTCGCTACAATGTCTGTCCGTCTGTCAGCGCCTTTTATCTCTGGAACCGTAATAGGTACTCTTGAAATTTTCACAGATGATGTATAGCTGTTGCCGCTATAGCAACAAATGCTAAAACTTATAGGGTGTTCCGATAGAGAGGTGTTATTCACGAATATGTGCCTATTTCGTGAACTGTAGGTGGGATACACTTGAAATTTACAAATAGTAATTAAAATTTAGTTCACTATATAAACAACTATAACAAAAAACTAAATATTAAAGGGTGTTCCGATAGTGGTATGATTTGCATGTATAAGGCCTAAGTTTTAAACCATAATAGGTAGATGCTTGAAATTTTCACATAGGTGTATAGCTGTGGCAGCTATAGTAGCAAATACTTAATCTTATAGGGTGTTCCGATAGAGAGGTGTTATTTACGAATATGTGCTTTTTTCTTCAAATGTAGGAAGAATTCACTAAAAATATGCAATCAGTAATTAAAACTTAGTACGCTATATAAACAGGTCTAAAAAATAAACTTAAAAATTAAAGGGTGTTCCGATAGTGGTGTGATTTGCATGTATAAGGCCTAAGTTTTGAACCATAATAGGTAGACTCTTGAAATTTTCACAGAAGGTGTATAACTGTGGCCGCTATAGCGACAAATATTAAAACTTATAGGGTGTTCCTAAAGTGACGTGTTATTTGCCTTTATGCCTTTATTTCTTGAGCTATAGGAGGCAACCACTTAAAATTTGCAGACAGTAATTTAATCTATGTTCGCGTTATAAGCAAGTATACAATATTAAACCTAAAAATTAAAGGGTGTTCCGATAGTGACGTGATTTGCATGTATGTATATGGCCTAAGTTTTGAAAGATAATATGTAGACTCTTGAAATTTTTACAGGAGGTGTATTACTATGGCCACTATAACAAATAGTAAAAATTAAAGGGTGTGTTGACAGTGACGTCATTTGAATAAACATTGACTAATTTTTTAACGATAATAGATAGACTCTTGAAATTTTCATAAATGGTGTATTACTATGACCCCTATAAAAACAATAAAAATTTAAAGGGTTTTCCGACAGTGACGTGTTTTGTATGTATAACGACATATTTTTTGCACCCTAATAGGTAGACTCTTCCAATTTGTATAGAAGATGTGTTGCCATGGCCGTTATGACAATTACTAAAAATTATAGGGTTTTCTGACAGTGACACGTTTTTCACTTATAGTAGCTTATTTTTTTAATAGTAATAGCTAGACTCTTGATATAATTATAGAAAGAGAATTACCATGGCCGCTATAGCAAATAACAAAATTAAAGGGTGTTCCGACAGAGACATGATTTGTACGTAAATAGCCTTATTTTTTGAACCGTAATAGTTAGACTCTTGAAATGTTTACAGTAGATGTTATACTTCGGCCGCTGTAACAATTACTATTTACTAAAGGGTGTTCCATCAGTGACATGTTTGTCACGTATATTACCTTATTTTTTGAACCGCAATAGGTAGGCGCATGTATATTTTTATAGAAATTGTATTACTATGGCCGCTATAACAAAAATTACTAAAATTTAAAGGGTGTTCCAACAGTGATGCAATTTTTGCGATTACGACTATTATTTTAAAATTAAAGGGTGACTCATAACTTGAATTTTTTAAGTTATACTAAACATAGTACGGAACCCTACGTGTGTGAGTCTAACCCGCACCTGACTGATTTATTTAGCACAATAACGATCAAATATTTGTGTGATAGCAAAAGACATGCTTATTTAAAAATAAGAACCACAGAATTTTCGTTTAAGTGCTCATGATTTTAAATTTCTTGTTTCCCGGGAAATTAGCAAAAATTTTCCGGGAAATTGTTTATAGTTTTTCCCAGGAATTCCCGGGCGGGAGTTTCAAAAACCCTAAAACTGTGGCATCCTGTCCAAAAAAAAGCGAAAAACACAAAGAGGAATAGAAACAAATTTATTATTGGGCACGTTCATAAGATATAACTGTTGATCTCAACTGTTGAAACTGTTGCGCCCAACAGTTACGTCTTAGAAAAAACTTGATAAATATGCTGCAAAATGAAGAGCTGACAAATATGTAAACAATTCAAAAAAGTAGAAGAGGGACTAAAGAAATGATTTAAATTAACTAAATTAATTATTTTAGCTAAAAAATTTTAAGAAGAAACGGCATAACTTTATTCTAGTAGCCGTTTAAGCTGAACACATCATGTTGACTTTAGGTAGCTAAAAAAATTTTATCATAGAAAAAATACCCAACTCTTGAGTTGAGCAAAACTACTCAACTCTTCGTTTCTCATACAAAAACTCAATAATTGCGCAACACATACGTCTTAAGCGTCTTAAGCAAAGGCCTCCAGCAAAAAAGTGGTTAAAATGAAAATGCATTGGTTTGCTAAATATTTAGCAAAGTGACACAAACCTACCTTGTTGAGAGATGGTATGCTACTGATTTAAAATTTGTACATGTTTTGTTCTGTTTGCGAGATTGTAGTTGAGATTGTGTATGTGCTCATAGACCTTTAGGGGTTTGCGTGGGGGCTCTTCGTCTAAAGCGACGGTCAATTGCGGCTTGTCAGCGCGGCGTGATGGCAAGCCAGCAAACTCGTGTAAACGCCCAAAACTCGTGTTTGTTAGCCGCGCTGGATGGAAATAAAAAATTTTTGATATTTGACATGCTCGTCTAAATGCATGTTTGTCAACCACAGTGTAAATTTCATTTGTATTTTTGTCAGCGACCAGTAAAGATGTCTCGGCTAGAGCGCTTGTTTTTAAGAGAATTTATTGTTTTTGCATATGGGTTAGTTTTTATGTATGGTATTGTATGTAAAGCGTTTTTATTTGAGTTTATTTTTAAAATATTTCATTTATGTAATTATTGTGTGTGTGTTTATATGAAAATATTGATTGTCAAAATTCAAGTTAAAAAATGGTATGTAGACGAGTTAGCAAAAATATTATTTAATTGGTATTTTTCAATTATTATAAAGGGAAATCTCAACGAAGTTGGGAAATATTTTCGTTCAACTTAGGACAGCTTCTAACATTATTACTTGTTATAATAATTAAGATAGATTTGATTAAACCTTAAACAGGTACAATAAGAAAGGATTTACGATGCATTGATAGAGAACATATAACTGTGGAGTAAATGTATTACGGAACTGTTCGAAACTTTGAATTTTGTTTCTGTGTAAATAAAATATTACATACATTACTACATCTTCCTATTCCTTCACACAGTATGAATTAAAGAGATTTTAATGAGGCATAACTCTGATCAGTTACTAAGAAATTCACTATTGCCGAAAGGTGTTCTTTTGCAAAAATAATGTAAAGAATATTTGTATTTTTTCAATATTTTTTTTTTTAATTATTGATTAGAAACTGAAGAATAAATAAAAAAATAGTCATGATGCTGTTGTTTATAATTCTCTATAATTCCATTCTCTAATAATTCCATTGTTCAAATTCGTTTCGTACTCTTTTCTGATTGTCGTCTTCCTATACTTCATCAATTAATAAAGCACCAGCTAAATCACGCGCCATCTTAAATAAGAACCTCACTGCTCAGTGTATGTTGTATAATGATGTTTGCAAATCTTCGCTTGATCATGTAAAACCTAAATACTCTCTCTGATCACGCCGCGCTGACAAGCCGCGATTGACCGTCTAAATGCCGCTTTATGAACGTGCCCATTGTTAAATTGTATTACTAAAGTCTGTATGAAGTTATTATGTAAACTTTTACATATACATTTAAACTATTTGCGGCTATATATAGAAAGAATTAATTTCACTTGACAACAAATTTTAATAAAATAAAATGTGAATTTAATACATTCAGGGATGTGGTGGAAAACGATTTTATAAACGAACTATTTATCTGTATTTATTACTCTGATTTTTTTTAATAAATGAACTGCTTTTTTTGAAAGTGATATAAGTCCATTTTTTATATATATATTGAGATATTTAAGGTTAAGGGTTTGTGTTTGATTCAATTTAAAAATATTGGCAAACTTTTATTAATTCGAGTGATGTTTTTTACACTATACACCTTTAACATTTTTTATGAAGTAATAATTACTAAAATTATTAGAAAAAATATACGTTTCTTTTAGCTCCGCATTGACTTATACCACTTTCAAAAATAACATATTACAAGAAATAAAACAGGAGCAAATTTAAGTCCAGATTTTTATAGAGATAAGCTTTCTGAAATTGATTTTTATGTAAAAGTAATAGTTCAGTTATATTAAAAATGTAAAAATGAAAATTACTTCGTTAAGATCTTTAAATAAGAAAAGATATTTTAAACTTTGTTTTCTTTTACAGTTAGTATATTGAAGTATTTATGGTGAAAAGGTGATTATTAAGGTAACAAACTTATTATAACATTATATTTCTCTCTTGTTTTGCTACTTGAAGTTTTATAATATGGTAACATATTAAGTTTGCTGAGGTTTTTTGGTCTTCCTTTTTTACAAATAAAAAAAAAAATAAATAATTTTTCCTTACCGCCGCTGTTCAATGTACCGTCTGGGATTGTTCCTTTGCTTGATTTTTCAATTTATTTGAAGTAAGTAATAAATGCAGCAGCGTCAATAATAATTGCAATAAGAAAGTTGTTTTAATTATAATTATTAGGAATGGACTTATTCCACTTTCAAAAGAAATATTTGTGCGATAGCATTGTTCAGCAAAACTGTTTTTGTTTATTTTATGTTAAAATTGAACTCTATTGAAATTGTTTTTATAACAATCGAAAGAAGGTGTCTATAGCTCATTAAAATTACCGTTAACTCAGTTTTTTGAGAAAGTGAACTTATACCACTTTCAAATAAACCAGCTCAAATAAAACCTGCACATCTAGCTTAATTATTTATTATGAAATATTTTTCTTGGATTCTGTTGATTTAAACATAAAAAGTCCTTAACGCAAGATAAAGTAGAGTTATTTTATCTAATAAAATTATATATATTTTTTAATTTTTAGCGCTAATATTTAAAAATTTATGTTGCATTCAAGCTCAAAATACAAAAATATAATTTACTATTGAGTTTGTTGTTTAGTTTATCGTCCATATTTTTGATAGTCCCATTCTTTATTATCCAATGGACACACTTGACGAGTTTTCAACCAACGTGAAATACAATGAAAGTGAAATGCATGATTGCAAGTTCCCCATGCCACGGTGCATTCATCTTTTGTACTAGAGCATAATGGATTCGCTTGACATTCAATACACAAATCCATTATTTGATTACGACATATGGCACAATTATCAACAGCTAAATCCCATGACCATAATGCCTGAGCTTGCCACTTTTTAATAAAAAAACGTTTTTCTTTTCGATTAGAACTGCATGAAGGGCTATCGTCTTCCATCGTTGCTTGAAATTCTTCTGAATCGTTCTCGTTATCAACTTTCATAGGGGTGTCAGCCATGATAGTTAATTAAATTTTCTTGTAATGAAATTTTTATTTTATTTTATTCTATTTTATTTAATTTTTGTAATTTTTTTTAATGAAGTTAAATTCAAAATTAAAATTTGTATTTTTTCATATCATATCTTACTTTTTATCGAAACCTCAAACAATTCATAATTTAAAATAAAAAAAAAAAAAAAATATTACCATTTTTACGACAAAACCTGCACCAAGGGACTAAGGCATATTAATCAGGTAGCCTCACTACGAAGGGGAAATCTTAAGGCGAATATTTTTTGAAATTTCTTACTTTACCACTACGTATGGTATAAGGTAAAGTGTAGTAATCATGAAAAAATCGAGGTCGGGATTTCGACGGATTTATACGTCTTGAGGTCTTTTGAATCCATTTTGATTATTTTCGCGATGATGTCTGTGGGTGGGTGGGTGTGTATGTATGCCATATTTTTGTGGAGTTCAAAATGAAATCTAGTATGTGCCTTTGGTATATGGAGATGAAGAGCTGTATAGTTTTTGGGCATAATCGGGAGAGGGCAAGGGGTAGTTTCCTTACCCCCAAATTTTGTGAACGGTCTACAGGTCATACCGTATGACATATTAAAACGAAATTAAGTATGTGCCTTTGGTTTATGGAGATGAAGCGCTGTATAAATTTTGGGCATAATCGGGAAGGGGCAAAGGGTAGTTAACTTAACACCCCAAACCCAAAATAATTAAATTTTCGATTCGGGTATGGTAAAGTTGAGTGTAGGCCACTCCAGTTTTATTTTATATGAAGTTTGATAGTTCAACTTCCATTTAAGCGGAACAATTTTAAGTTTAACTGTCAATATCCATATAAAAAATTGATAATTTTCGCCTTAATATTTCCCCTTTGTAGTGATGTTACCTGATGGATTTTCAAAATTGCCAAATTTGTAAGTAAGTTTCAGCCTTAGACGGTTGTATTTGCTTAGCCGCCGATTTTTGATATGGAATTGGCTTTTAGTCTACTTTTAACCGCGCCGAGTATATTCTTGTCATTTCATGTAGGCTTCGCCCCAAGTTATATTTATTTTATTAGGTAGTGTCGTCCGCCCAGCTGATTTCGTAGTTCGACACGTCAAAAGTTGTATGTGTTCAGAAATTTTATGGTGCAGAAGTGAGAAAGCAATAAAACACACATACGTCTGCTCAATTTTCTTCTATGTTTTTTGACATTTCGAACTACAAAGCAACAACAAAATGTCATGTTGTTCTTGTATTATTGTATTTGTTGTAGGGACGCCACTACCTAGTAAGATTAATATACCTTGTTTCGCCCTCTGTATTTACTACGTTTTCATTCATTCATTTTAGAGTAGGTAAACTTATATATTTTTTCAATTGTTTTAGTAAGTAGTATAGAACGTTTAAAGCACTTTTTTGTAATATTATAAAAATAATTAAAATTGACAAACAATTTTTTCTACCAAAAACGCATAAAATGTGGAAAAAACCAACCAAACTACCTATCAAAAAACTATACATTGTCAATGTTTTGTACTGAGGCATTATAAAACACTAAAATTTGATCGAAGACAAAGCAAGTGGCGTTTTGGAAGTAAGCCTATAAGTCTGGTCATAAAAATAACACCAATAAACTGAATAACGCTCTCAACATGTGCTTTTGGCTTACTACGAACTACACAAATAACCTTTTTAAGATTTGGGGCCGATTTTCCAGAATTTAATTTCCTTCTGAAAAAATAAAAATTGTAACTATGACTTCAAGAGAAACCTTACTTTATCGGTTACATCATCAACTGCCATAGGAAAAGTAATTTTATTATTACGGCAATCTGGAATCTCAATACCGTTGAAACCTTCTGTACCTATTATTTAAAATAATAATTTGAAGATAGATGACAGTCCATCTTTTGCTATCAGGAGTACCATTAATCCGCTCTGGTTTAGGAAAATGTTTGTTGTATTAACTCAAAATTATTAAATTTTCATTAGAGGTTAAAAACTGTTTGTGATTATATTTTAAGATAATTTAAAAATCCGAACATATTACAGTAAGAAAATTCCACTGTTTTTCTTTAATTTTTTTGCAATTATTGCCAAATAAAAATAATACCTTGACAGTTAAGACAGCAGTCTTTTGGGCTAATCATGGTCATTAAAAATTAAATGTAAATAAATATCTTTTTATACAAAAAATTATATTTGGAATCGTGTTAAATACATTATTTATTTTAAGTCACGCATGATTCCTTTGTAAATTTATTAAATAAATATAAAATATTTATTTAATAAATTTACAAAGGAATCATGCGTGACTTAAAATAAATAATGTAAATATCTTTTTGTTGATACGTATAAAGGTGCTCAAGACACTATCTCACTGGTCTCATATGCGGGTTTCGTGATGAAAGAGTAATCAGAATACGTTGAAATTTTACAGTAGATGGATATTGATGTTGTTGGTTGATTTCTTGCAAAAAGTGAAAATTTATAAAATTTGAGTAAGTGTAATTAGGCAGTAATCATTACTTCTAATTAAACGAAATTCAATTATATTCCTAAAAATTTCAAGCTTATCTTAAATATGAATTTCTTACGTTACATGATCAACAGTAATATTCAAACGAGCAATACGAAAACTGCATCCATGTTCGATTACGGCGAACACCTTCATGAAGGTAATTATCGCTTACAAAATTTTGAAAACTTTGCCGTCAAATATACATTTTTTCATTTAATATTCCGTAGACATTGACACTGTGAAAAAGAAAATAGATTGAAATTTGCACTTCAGATTTACTTGCGTGGTTTAAATTCGTTTCCGAATTACCTCAAAAACTATCCTACAATACTAAAGGCTTTTTTACGGTCTAATACTCCCTTAACATCTTCAGCACCAGTTGAAAGGTTTTTTTTGTTCGCTAGTATTATTTTAACACTAAGGCGATAAAGATTAACGGAGGAAAATTTTGAAAAAATGGTTTTGTTTAAAGAAAATAAGAATTTTTTATTAATAAATAATACTATTGCTATAACTTTGCAAATAATTGTGTGTATTATGTAAATATACATGAAAATGTTTAATATTTATTTGCATGTTATTCAAAGTTATGTGGTTTTTTTAGTTTTTCCTTACTTTCGTTATATTATTAGTTTTACTGTGTTTTTGTTTTTATATATAACGTCAAATTTATTTATTCAAATAGGATTGTTATTATTTTTTATAATTTATATGTAATTAAATTAAATTAATTATATTTTTGTAATTAAATATTTTTTGACAATAATTACAAAAAAAAGTATTCATTACATAGAATATTCAATTCAATTAAAAAAAATTTAATTACAATTACATGTAATTAGTAATTTAAAATTTCCAATTACTAATTACATGTAATTGTAATTGAATTTTTTTAATTACAAATTACAAGTAATTGTAGTTGATTTTAGTCCCTGATTTCAATAACAATTACTTGTAATTAGTAATTGAAAATGTTCAATTACAATTACATGTAATTAGTAATTGCATGTGTAATTAATTACAAAATGTAATTGATAAATCCCAAGTCAGGTTTTAAATATATAAAAATATTACAGAAATTTTTAAAGAAAAATTAAAAGAAATGTTTAAAGGCTTGGTATCCAAATATTGTTTTAGTGCATCATAGTGAGTCTCACGCAATGCTAAAATTTTGTGTTCCTGTTGCTGGACCTTACACAACAGATTGGCCTGTATAAAAAATGCAATAGCCATATCTTGCAGCTTTTTTATTTTGAGTGTCTGTCGGTTTAACTTTTAAATTGCAGGATATTGTTTAATATTATTTAGAAAATTCTTTTTTGTTTGTTCCAAGTGTTTTTTTAGTAATGATGAAACTGAATTAAATTTATTTTTAGTTAAACACGTAATTTTTTTAAACGAGAGGCTTTTAGTAACACAACCTGATGGTTGGCTTGGCTTAAGGAAACTGATTTAAATTTAAAGCCAGAACGGTTTTATATCTTTTTGTTGTTATCATCACGTACTACGTGCTGTAGAAAAAGTATTAACTTACATTTCACACTACGTACTTGTATGTACGCTACGTTAGTGTTCTGTACTGGAGTTGTTGGGATCAGTACACAAACGAATTTCTTACAAACAAAAAAATACGAAATACACAAAAAAACAAAAAAATACGTAATGCACAAATTTTTTTTGCGTTTGTGTATGCAAACAAAACATAAATTAATTAGTAAATTTATCATTTGTTATTCTCCAAACCACTTCTTCACGACCTTAGAGGTATCTTGTTGATATTGCCATCTCAGAGGCATTTGCATTCGGCATGCGGTAGTATAACATCATTAGGGATATGGAGATAAAAATGGTTGTCCATGTTTTCCATGATCCAAAATATTGGTCCAATGCCGTACCAAGAAAAACATCCCCATATAATGTTTCCATAACCATGCTTAATAGTCTTTGTGGTGTACTTAGGGTCATAAGCTTTGTTTTTTGGACGTCTTAGCAAAGTTTTTCCATCTTTGACTCATCAGACCACGGGATGTTTCTCCATTTTTGTATGCCCTCAGGCCCAATCCATTCGGCGTGAAGCTTTGCAAAATTTAAGCGGAATTTTCTTTGTCTGTTGTTAACCAGCGGGACCTTTTGCGCAGCTCTTCCAAACAAATTTTTTCCCGCAAACGTCGCCTCCTAGTCCACTGTAATACTAGTACTAGTAGTAGCTCTAATTCATTTTTCAGCTGTATAGCAGACATGAAAGGATTTCGCGTAGATAACACGATAATTCGATCATCGTCCCTTTTTGAAGTTTTTCGTGGTTGACCTCTCCTGAGATTTAAATTTGTGGGTTGAAGAGCATTATTTACCATATTTTGTAACCTTCCAATAATTTGTTCAATCTTACGTTGACTATTACCATTACTGTGGAGCTTCTTTATTATTATTTTTTCTTCCTCTGTACAATATTACGAGCGACCCATTTGAAAATTTTCGATCCAATTTGTGTTAAAATGTTTAGTTGAAAGTTTTTAATGAACATTTTTTAAATTCTAACGTTAGATTTTTTTATCTGGCATTATTATTAAAGTGAACGTATTTTTTTGCTCAGCAGGTATTAGTGAATATTTTAAATAACTTAGTATATATTTCTTGATGTAAATTTTTTCCAACTTCTTGTTATATATTATGAAAGCTTACAATATTCCCCAGTAACAGGCTTTGCAGTTTCATTTGTAATCTTTGTTTTAGTCATTCTTCAAACGAATTTCAAAATTATGTGTAGCTGAAGCTATTTATCTGCTCGCTAATGTAAATATATTTAAAGACACTGATTAAGGAACAGTACAGATGTGTATAAATTGTTAGTATTATTATTATTGGAAACTAAAAATTTGGCAACCCCGAAGCAATGTGAACGCCACACAGTGGCGCCTTTTGACTTTCCTTTGCAAAAATCATAAATTTTAAAATAATTACGATATTTTAAAGATTTAACAAGATATTGACAGAGGACACTTTAGGCTTCAAAATAATGTTTACAAAATACTGCTAGAGGTACAGGGTGCTCCAAAAATTGCGGTTAAAATAGGATAATTTTTCCATTTAAATGTTAACATGTTTTTTTATATATAAGTTTTTTAATATTTAGTATTTGTTCAGCCTTTTTCAATATTGTTTAAATTAAAAAGAAAATGGTCAAGCTTGAGGCCAGTATATTATTTATAAAAACAAATATTTTTATTTTTGCTTCCAATATTTCGATATCCGTCGGATATCATTATCAAGGAAATGAGTAACAAATGTACATGAAAAAAGGACGTCACACAGTTTTCGCACAATACAATGTTTTGTGATGTAATCTTTTTGTATCCAGAAAGAATATTCACATTATGATTCTTTAAAGAGCTTCGTAAAATAGAATATTTTTCCTTTGACAATCCCAATTCCATAAACAACGCTTAGGCTTCTTCTATATTATACTTTTTGGGTAAAGCATTTGATGGAGTAGGAATACTCCCTTTGATTCTCTGCAGTCGAACTGGGCTTGCAAGCATCACAGCTTTTGTAATGTCGGACCTTGATTTATCTTTTACAAACTTAAGACATAATGCTTCTGAAAGATGCTATTTAGATATATCTTTTGTGGCATTTTCGAGTTTACGTTTTCTTGTGTACTCAGAACACTCGTTTATAGTTTTTGCAGGTCTTCCTCTTTTCCTGTCATAGGGTGTATGCGGTTTTTCGATGTTTTCAAAAGTTGTAACTCCATTTAGCCAGTCTGGGTTGTTTTTCATAAATGCTTTTTTCGTACGGTGTAGGCAAGCCATTTTTTTAATTGTTAGGAAAACGAAGTGAATTTTTCTATGAACATCCATTTCGAAAGTAAAAACTTAACTGGCTGCATTATACAATTGCGGTTTAATTTATACCCAAAAATTTTTAAAAATGGTTTAAACGACTTTACCTGTCAAGTCCTAGACACTTTTTTAACGTTTTGGATTTTTTATGAATTAAAAAAAATTATTTATTTTTTAGTAAATAAATTTTTTTTTTCTTCATACATTTACTTATGACTGTGAACTGTTGCTGTCAAGTCCTATTACTTTCACGTAAAGTCGCATAACCTATGAACAAAATCAGACATAAATCATGAAAATCGATGAACGCGTTACGCTTTTATTCACAATTAAGTAAAGGTATGAATTTCACTTCAAATTAATTTTTAAATTATTATTTGATGTATCATGACCAAACGAATGATGCAGAAGTTCTTCTTTTTGGGGCTACTTTCATAAACAATTATCAGAATTGAGTCCCGAATCAATCACCTCAAAAATGTTGTGCTGTGTTATTAAAAGTATTATGTAGCAATATGCTCAGAAAATATGGGCGAGACCATTTTTGACCATTTTTAGATATGCTTTATTTTATTTGTAAAAATTACCTAATTATAGGGTGTCTAAAAAACGGCTACTGCCGAAAAAGTAGGGCATCTGATAAACATTTTACTACTCTTTTTAATAAAACACAAACATACCTTAAAAAAAATACCAAAAAGTAGTAATCAAACGGCAATTATTCTGACACTTTAATTCTAAAGTCCATTTATTTTTTCAAGTCACCCTTTTTTTTGCTTTCTAAAAAATTGTCGACTTTGAGCAGCTCCACAAACTATAATTTCTTTGCAATTAAGGAAAACGTTTTTGAATTGTGATCAGTACGAAGTTCCTTATACGATGTTTTCATTCATTTCACAAAATTTTGTCATAAAATTTTGTATTTTTGCCACGGGTTTCAAGAAAAGGCGCCACTGTGCGACGTTGCTTTTATCTTTCTTCAAATATTTTTGTATTTTCATTCCTTGTATACCATTTGTATAAAAGAAATGAAATAACTTATAAACTTCAACTAAATAAAACAACTAATTAAAACAGGTTATGGGCCCAGAGCACAGTCTGGGTAAAGTGAATATTTCAACAAAGCCATAATTCAAAAATATAGATCTATATATATGTATATAAAATGAATGTTTGTCTGTATGTCTATATGTTTGTATGTCCTTTATAGAATCGTAAATTATGCATCTGATCATGTTATGATCTTAAGCAAAGTTGTTGCCCATGAGCCGGAGAAGGTTTCTAAGTTGGTTCGATTTACTTCCGACAGGTGGCGCCACGGAAAATCACTCAAAATTAATTAAATCGTAAGCTGTGCATTTGATGATGGTATGTTCTTTAGCAAAGTTGTTGCGCATGAGCCGGTGGAGATTTCTAAGTTGGTGGGGTTAATTTCCGACAGGTGGCGCCACAGAAAATTACTCAAAACGAATTAAATCGTAAACTGTGCAATTGATCATGCTATGATCTTTATCAAAGTTGTTGCGAATGAGCCGATGAAGGATTGTAAATTGGTGCGATTAATTTCTGACAGGTGGCGCCACCTGCATCAATGGAAAAGAACATTGATTCCGATGGCACAGCTAAGATATTTCTGATACAAATGGAGGTGATGAATTTGTTGGTTTTAAAACTGCCGAGGAGGAAGATTCTGAAGTTGAAAGCACGAGCAATAATCAGAAGGAAAAAACAACAAAGAACAGTGGCACACCAAAAATACTTAGAACGGGTTAACGAGGTAGGCCAAGAAAGCTGCAAAAATGAAATAGTTTGGTCGAAGAAAATGTTCCGTCAACAGTAGAAGAGGCAATGAATGACTGGTCCACACAGTATGAGGCAATGCGTTCTGAACTGAAGTCACTTAACAAGAACGGTACGTGGTCGTAGGTTGATTTACCTCCTAAAGCTATTAATTCAAAATGAATCGAACATAGGGATGTCGAACGCTTTAAAGCAAGGCTTGTAGGAAAAGGTTGCAGCCAGAGACTCGGAATAGATTACAGCGAAACTTTTTCACCCGTGGTCAGATATTCAACAATACGTTTAATGTTGGTGTTGGCAGTGCATTGGAAAATGCATCTACATCAAATAGATATCAGTTCGGCTTATCTTAATAGTGATATCCATCATGAAATCTATATGAAACAGCGAGTAATGCTAACAGATCGCAGATATCCGAACAAGGTGCTCAAATTGAACAAGGCAATTTATGGTCTTAAGCAAGGAGTGGTACGATAAACTAGATTTAGTGTTAAAGAACATCGGTTTTGAGCAAAGCAAAAATGAACCATGCCTGTATATAGCAACAATCAATAAACAGAACAAAGCAGTTTACGTCGATTACCTTCTAATTGGCTGTAAGGAAGCTGCTCAAGTTTTAAAGTTAAAAGAGTTGATGGCAATGAATTTTGCTGTAACCGAGAAAGGCCAGTTACACCATTACCTTGGCATTGAAATCAAGCGAGAGGGTAAAACAGAGTTAAAGAAATTTAGACAATTTATATTCCTAAATTTAAAAAAATTTAAATTTGTTTAAAATACGAGATTTAATTCACATTTTTTAACATTTCACTGATAGAGCCTCCGTTTTTTGAATTTGTTTTAAAGGATGGCACAGGATAGAACAGGAAGGCACATGCCTGGTTGTAGACATTGATGATGCGACTCATAATAAGTTATGCATATGTAATATGGGTGCCAAAAGGCACATGCCTGTTTACGTATATGTAATGCAATATGTACTGATCTAAATCGAGGCAATGTTAGGATTACTGCCGTTGGACTTATTCCTGAGGTCAACGGCCGCAATGTCAGTTTTGGTAATGAAGAGTGGTCTTATATGACAAAGCCGAATATCTGGCGTCTGGACCTAGTTGGTAATAAAGTTTAGGAAGCTTAGGAAAGCATATTAGAAGAAAATAAGTAGATGATAGTCGATTAATACACTAAAAATGTGCGCTAAAATAGCGGTACTGTTTTTTGAACCAAAAGACTATAATAGCAAACTGTTTTTTTAAGTCTGAAAATAAACAAGATATCTGTGAAACGTATACATAATGAAATAAAATGATTTAAAGATTTCTTGCACTTGGTGTTGTCTTTTGGAATATATTCTCTGGCTCTTGGATTCTTTCTTAATTATAATAATACGCACGCATTAATAAGAATATTTTTTTATTGACTTTTAGTTATAATTAAAATTTCATGTCAATGAAAATAATACTAATAATGAAAATAATACTAGTAACTTAGGCTATCTGTCTATCGGCTTAATATAAAAATATTTTGTCCTTTTCTTTATTCCGAGTGGATTAAAAAATGTGGAATTGTAAAAACACTCGAAAATTTGATATATTCCAAAATATTTTTATAATTTTCATTAATATTTTTATTAACTATAAATGATTTGAACTGGGCTTGTTTAATTGTAAAATTTATTGATTACTTTAATATACTAACATACGTAAATTCAGCAAAAATATTAGACATATTTAAGTAGTAAAATTAAGTAGTTTAAAATAAATTATTTTATAGCTAATTATTAATAATATTTGTTGGTTATTATTGTTATTCTATTATCTCTTATTCCATGTTTTACCACCACTCCTATCATCTTCATCACAACCAACAAAAACAACTGCACATTCGCATAATTCACAACAAAAAACAGCAACCACCTATGCATCAAGGACCACCTATGGTACCTCAACAAGGTATGCAAGGTCCACCACGTTTTGGCCAACAACAACCCCAATGGCCTGGACAACCAAGGCCTAATGGGCCACGACCGGGACCTATGAATGGACCCCCACAACGTCCGCAAATGGTAAAGAATTTCATTATTAAATTAGTTACTTTAAAAAATAAATGAAAACGCAAAATTTAAGCATTCAGAATATTGAGATATACATGCATATATATGTATAAGGTTATGATGAAATAAGATGTACTAAAAAAAAAATACTATGTAACTAAAAAAATAGGCGTATAAGAATATTGTTCTGTCTTTAAAAATTTTAAGCTAAAATTAATATGTAATATATTTGATTAAAATGTTTAGTTCCAGGGTCCACCAGGTGGTATGCCAATGCGTGGCCCACGACCAGATTGGAGACCTCCTATGCATGGCGGATTTCCACCTCAAGGTCCTCCCGGTGGTCCACCACAAGGACCTCCCCACATGCAAGGACCACCCAGGGGTCCTATGGGAGGTCCACCACAAATGGGTGGTCCTGGAGTCCCACCGCCAGGTGGACCTCATGGCGGACCAGGCGGTCCTGCACCTCATGTAAATCCAGCATTCTTTAATCAACAAGGTGGAGGTCCTCCACAACATCCTGGCGGCCCTCCTATGTCAGGCGGTCCACCACATGGTCCACCCGGTCCTGGCCCTCAACAGGGAATGACTATGCCACCACAACACGGCCCACCACCCCACTTTGCCCAACAAGGTGCACCCCGTGGTCCTTGGCCCGGTCCTCCAGGGCCTGTCAAGCCTCAAGGCCAATTTCCTGAACAAGCCGCACTGGGGCCACAACTTAGCGAAGCAGAGTTTGAAGAAATTATGGGCCGTAATCGCACTGTCAGCAGTTCAGCTATTGCTCGTGCCGTTTCTGATGCGGCCGCCGGTGAATATTCCAGTGCTATTGAAACATTAGTCACAGCAATCTCACTGATTAAACAATCAAAAGTAGCGCATGATGAACGTTGCAAGATCTTAATAAGTTCCCTACAGGACACTTTACATGGTATTGAAACAAAGAGCTACAACAGACGTGAACGCTCCCGATCTCGTGAACGCTCTCACCGGCAAAGGCCGCGCCGCGAGAGATCATCATCACGGTACCGTGAAAGATCTCGGGAGAGAGAACGTGACCGTGAACGAGATCGTGATCGCGATGGAGGGTAAGTACATATGTATATAATGTGAAACACTTTTGTGTCCTGTATGTATATTAAAAAGAGTAAGCTATAAATATGTAAATATGCCCAAAGACCATAGGTCTGAAATATACTCGTATATATAAATATAACTTTATTAGTAAAACTTATTTTACGTATGCTATAAGCATAATATTCGTCGAAAATACAAAATACATTTGTGTATATGGAAATGCATACAATCAGTGCGTCAACGAAATTCGTCATGCGTAACGAACTCTGTGATAGATTTATTTGTATTTCTTTTGTCGACGAACAACGTCGAAATTGGTACAAGTTCCCGTATTTCTTTTCAACCTTTTAAGTATTTTAGTAAATAAAATTGGTTTTTATTTAAAGAATTGATTTCTTCTTTATTTATAGCACGCAATTAAAGTGAAAAAGAAACTTAGAATTTATAAATAGCATTTTGACTGATCAGACTATTTTCATTTGATTAACTTGAATGATTTTTGGATTTTATCAGAACCTCTACCTCAAAAAATCAGTACGAGCATTTATTAGAATATGTAGATTTCGACGTTCCAGAGAGTTGATTGTTCAGCTTCTTCCTTCACAACGCGTTTTTTAAATAATTGATATGATGTTATGGCAACAACTAATGAAGCTTCATTTATATCATATAAAAATATGATGTCGTTTTGCTCCAGCTAAGAGTTCATTTCAGACTTATGGTTTCTGGAAGAAAATTTCTTTGAATTGTCCGTATATTACTTTTCCTACTACACAATTTTATCGTTTTTCTTATTTTATATCACACAAATCGACCCGTTCTAATAACTGTACATTCAATATTAATTATAAATCTAACATTTTGCAGTTACCGTGAACGTAGCAGAAGTCGCGAACGTGAACGTGCTACCAATAATGATCACTACAGAGATGACAGTTCAAGCAGAACGGCTCGCGCTCGCAAATCACCAGAACAGCCAAGCGGAGACCCCAGTAATGAAGTTCCCTCCAAACGTAGTTATTATGAGGAACGTTATCGAGGATCTGATCGTGAAAGGGAACGTGACCGTGATCGGGATCGCGAGCGTGATCGTGATCGCGATCGTGAGCGTGAACGAGATAGAGAACATCGTTCAAGACACTAATTATATAGATGGAAATATAAAAAGTCTTAGATGTAACGTTAAGTATCTTAATTTTCCGCAAATATAAGGACGTATTGAATAATAATGAAATACACTTTTAAACATCCATTTCTCAATTTTTCTAAATGCATACTGAAATTATTAATAAAGTAAGACTTCCTACTGTTTCATTTTTAAATGAGGAGTAGATTAAAGTAATAATGGATGATTTAAAAACCTAAATATTGAGAACCGATCGATTAGATCCTTTTAAATAACGCAACTGGACGTAGAGAACAAAATAAAATTTATAACAAAAATATAACTGTGTACACACAGGGACTTCACATCATTTAATCACCACAATAACAACTACATAGAAGCCTGGCTATTTGAAATGGAATAATGGAGACTATTTTCATGGCGTATTTTTATTTCTTCTCATTAATATAACTTACATATACACACACGTTCTTTGTAAATTAATATATCAGTTTATTAATAAAAAATATATATATAATATTAAAAATCTTAAAAAGCTAAAACTTAAAAAAACTGTAGTATTATTTTCACATAATTTTACAAATGTTCTTTTACAGTTTTCTTTAGAATTAAAACATGCATAAATTTAACTTATTTTAATGTAAATATTTATTATTTCTATATTTATCATTATACATTAATTTACAATATAATATTGCTCATTTTCGAGAAGACCGTCCTTCACAAATCTATTAATTGTTTTTACAAACAGAAATTGTCTGGTGAAAGATATAAATATTAAGGATTTTTTGTAATAAATTATTTGTTTTCATTTTTATTCAAGCTATTACGATCTTCTCGTAAATTTTCGATGCTTACTTTTTTCAGTCGAAAGAAATTTGTTAAAAATAATTTATAGAACTGTGTTTCAGAAACTAAAACAGGTCAATATCATATATATGTTTATATATTTATCCCTCTTACTCCTGTACGGCATAGGGCTTTAAAGATAAATTAAATCTGTCTTTTTGGTTCACCTAATACTTGTTGAAATTTAGCTCATAGCTAAAAATAAATATTTTCGAGCTTTTCTTATGTAGATTTGCCAAGAAAATAAAGTGGTTTTTAATAACTGTGTGCTTGCAGCATAACCTCCGAAGCAACTAGAATCCTGTTAACCGACACATACTGTGGGTGAAAATTCAATGAAAACTTTTTTACTTGTGCATTTCTTTAAATCAAATTGAAATGATTCACAACCAAATCAATTAAAATCGCCCAAAACAACAACATGAACAAATAGCCAAAAATTGTTGTTAAAATAATTGTGCACAGGGCACCAACTTTAGGCGATGTAATATTTTAATAAGTTTGTTCGTTTGTTTATAATAAACTATTTCCTAAATGTTGAAAAATGTGAAATCGCCGAAAGTATTTTATTCGAAAGTATATTTTTATTCTAGTATGACTTAAAGTATTAAGGTTTTCTTTAAATGTTCATCCTAAAAAAGCAACAACTAATATAAGGTAGTATATACTAAAAGAAAAACAAATCAAACGAAGAGAAGTTTTAGGTGGTGGGTGGTAGACTTCGTTCTCACCAACTGGGGTTATATGGATGAATACAATTTTCTCATATTCTATTATCTTTGTTTGGTTAGTTAAATATATGACGTTTACAACTTAAAAAACCACCTAAAGTAGATAGATGCGATTCAGAATATTCATTATGTTCTATTAATGTCTAAATAAAATCTTTCCCTTTTTTCATTAAAAATAATCTCCTAAATTGTAAAAACAAAATATTCTTTAAACTTGAAGAGAATAAAATGATCTGAACTCAAGCTTTACTTCAGAAATAATTTGACCCGTTTATTTTGAAAGTGGCATCGGTCAATTTTTCGAAAATATCAGGAAAATGATAAAAAAAAAATTAAAAATCAGATGTTAAGCTCTACTGAGATTTTGTTCAAGAAGAGTTAGACTAATCCATGTTATAACAAAGATGTTTATTTTGAGAGTGACAAACGCTTAAATATATCAATTTAAAAACAAAGTGATTAATGCCATTTTCAAAAAAAAAAAAAACGGCTAATTTGTATGTTAAAAACATCTAGTTCGACAAATAAATTTAATTAAAATTATAAAAATAAAATTTTAAAAAATAAAAAGTTATGTAGAATTTAACATCAAATTTCTTTTTTTCATTCTGCTCGGAATACAGAAAACTAAAGTATTAAGAATTTTAAAATGTAACAAGACGGAAATATAAGGAACATCGCATCCGTTTTTAGTTTAAAATCGTTTTATTTTCAACAACAATTTCCATCACATATGTATGTACCTGATAAATTAAAATGTAGATAAAATAAAATTAAGTTAAAAAAAAAAAACGTCATAAGTCCCTGTACTTTTGAAAGGTAAAAATTATTTAACAAATGCAATTGTCTATAAACTTTTTCTAGGATATTAAATTTATTTTCCATTTTTGTATATAAATTATTGTATGAAAAAGGTTAGTAAGAAATAAATTATTATATATAACATTGTAATATACCTAATGTACTTATAATTTCTTATTGTCATTTAATTTTATTAGACATAACTTAAAATTTTTCTTTTGTTATTTATTTAAGCAATTGTATAAATACAAACAGAACGACATTTTTATACGAAAATATAAGAACTGGCTAAGTATTTAATTTTGTTCATTTAGTCATTAGGAAATAGTGCTTTAACACTGAGTGAAATTAATACTTTATACCTCTTTTAAAGTTTGCATAACATTAATTAATAATTACAAATTTCCTAATCTTTTTTACAATACTCCAACGTAAACCATTTTTTAAGTGGCAACCCTCCCCTGTACTTTATCCGAGTGGTTTTAAAAACGGGTAGAGAGATGTCAAACCTGTTTTCAAATTATTCGAATTTTTAATTATTTGACAAACCGTTTTTTTTTTTTGTTTAGATATATTCAATAAGAAATACAATTTGAAAATACTTTGATACTGTCAAAATTCATATTAAAAACTTGCCCTTTAATATTTCCTCTTGTTGAATGTGCTTTGTGTCCGTTCAAATGAGGAGCGTGTAACGACACGCGTTGTGCTGTTTGCTGGGGTAGGCTCAGCAGCCTCCAGGGTCGATTAAAAAAAATAAAACACTTGTTGTTCAAACCGAAATCCCGGTGTTTTATTTATAACAAATAAAAAAATAAACTAAAATCTATTTTAAAGAAATTAACTTAAAAAAAAAAACGTTACAAGCGATATTCGGTTTTTGTTCAAAACAAATAAAACTATTCCAAAAATGTAAACAGCGCAGGAATGTACCGGACACACTTATTCTTAAAGTTGTAATGTTATTGATATCAATATCTTAAATATTTAAAGCAAATCATCTTTACCAGATTACTGGCCTCTAACAGTAATCTGGTAAAGATGAGTTTATTTTAATTCATATAAATTTTTACTGTAACTTTAAAGTTAGGCGGCTGTATAAATAAAAACTCACACTACATGAGTTTAATCGACTAATATACATACGTAACAAAAATTATAATTACATATAAGCGTTATAAGAAAATAAAGGAATGTTGTTGAAATGTCAAGCGAGATTTTGTGATAAACTTATATAAATTTGTTTGTTTCATTTAAAGACAAGATTAAAAAAAAAAAAATTAATATGTGTTAAGATTTATCACCTCTCAAAGAGTAGAAATCGTTAAGCAATCTATGTTTAAACTTTTGATTTCAATATATAACGGTCGAAATCAATTGACAAAAATTTGTTGTTGTATGAACAATTTATATGCCTTTAATACTGCGTTTACAACTAACAGTGGTGTTAAGAGAATAGCAAAACATACACACTTTTTCACTAACACATGCAAACTTTTCAATTGCCTTAACTAATGTCTTGAATATTTTGAAGACAATAAATAGGACAATGATTTGACGTATGCTGACAATAATTAAATTTTTGTGTACAAAAAAAAATTCAAAAGGGAAAAATCAAATACTTAAACAGTGATTTGACGTATGCGGATAATAACTCAAATTTTTGTGTACAGAAAAAATTTCAAAAAGAAAAAATCGAAATTTAAATGAATTGTCTTAATAATTGTCTGGACTCCTATACTACGGAGATTGTTAACATTTTTTACCTTTAATATGTATTCTTTTATTGTCATGTAAGTACTGTCAAGTGTAAACGCAGTGTTAGTTATGTTTGTAAATGTAACAATCTGGCAACTGATGCTTTAGCAACTGACGTGTCCTCACCACAATGATTACTTTTGTTTGACATATTCACCATGGTCATATCCCAATTGCATTAATAAATACAGAGTCACAATCAATTAATAAAAAAGTAAAAACAAGTAAAAACATCCGAAAGAAAATTTGTTATAACTAGAAGTGAAAAAATAAAGTAATTATTAAAAAAGAAGGAATTTATTATCAAAATTCTTATTGATTGTTGTCAAAATTATTAGTTTTGTTAAAATTTAATTTCAAATATAGCGAAAAATTAAAGAAAAAAAAGCACCTCATTTACTAAAATATAGAATAAAGGATAAAAGCAAAAAAGGAAAATTTAAGAGCATGGCATCAATGACGGATAGATTTAATCAGTTCCTAGGTGGACTCAATGATAAATAGTAAGCACACATTTATAATTGGAAAATTTTATGAGTTTTGTAATATGTATTCATGCACAAATTCAAATAAGTAAATATGGATGTATGTTTAGAGTATGTACGTACATACATATATATATATATATATATATATATATATATATATAGTTTCACAGTAGTGACCGTTTTCATTAATATGATTTTATAGACTACTTTAATGAAAGTTATAACGTTTAAGTAGCATTCTTTAATAATATTTGATTTATAGAAAACAATTATGCACGTACATACATATATGTAGGCTGATGTGTATATACAAAAAAATTTTCATAAACCATCCAAATTTTATATATAAATTTTTCGAACTATATATGACGTGTTCTTACAGTACAAAAGTCCATATTATCAAATCTGATTAATGATGAAATACCTATTTAGTAGATACTTAAGAAAAGTTTAGATTCCACAAAAAAATTTACATATCTAATGTAAATATAACGCAAATTAGTATCAATACTGACCACAATGTAGTTGCTTTACCAAAACATGTAAGGAGTATTAATGTATTCTAGTGTGTAATGCAGTTTCGTTTTCAACTGAGGTAAGCTTAGTCCGTCCAGGTTCTTTTTGTCCGTCTGCTTTTTTTGAAAATGTAATACCGTTTCACATCAGTTGAATATGGTATCTTTTTTTCTATCATCCTAAAAGTATGCCTCTCATTTAACTGCAATAAATATAACAAATATGAAAACTCTATCGTTTGACATATCGAAATTAAATTCATTAAGTGCCTTTAGTATATGGTGATGAAGAGCTTTAAAGTTTTAGGGCATGATACGAAAGGGGGTGGGGTAGTTTACTTGATGCCTCAAACCGAAAATAATTATTTTTTGATTCGAATATACTTTACACTTTTATTCTTTATGTTAATATATCCATAAAAATATCTTTTTCCATGAGGTTCGGTAAAGTTGAGTACAGGTCATGTCAGATCCTTTATAAAGCAAGGGTAGTTTTCAATACACAAAATTAGTACCTATTTGAAATAAAAAGGAAATATAATTTTAATTCAGATCCCTTAAATGATACGAAAACCATATGTACATATCTATTTATTTTACTTTCTCACTAGATCAGTATTTGACAAAATATATGTATGTACGTACCTAGGTATGGCTGAAATAAATGTCACTCACATGGTTGTACCACGTGATTGTTTATAATTTCACTTGTCCGTTTTCCTTCAAAATTAACATCTGAACCAATTCCTGACGAGCAACCCGTCACTGACTACCCTCCATGCTTTATATTTTTTAGCGACTTCAGGATTATATTCTGGAAGATGTGGAGGTCTGACATATGATTTTCGTGGACGTCTAACATATGATTTCCAACATTTCCAAAAACATTAAATTTCTACTCGAAATTGATAAATTTGGAGTCGTTATACAAATGCTCTTTGAAAAACAATTTAATTTGGCCCAAACTATGCCACAACTATGTGCTAAAGTGCTAGGTAATAGGGGCTTTTCAACTTAATGTTATCCTAATATAAGGCAAAATTATTAAAAGATTCTATATTCATGTGATAACCTTATTTTTCTCAGATGACTTAATTATATGAGAAAAAAATATATATTTTGTATAGAGTTAAATCTAAAAAAAAACATGTTCCTAATTTTAAAATTAATTCAAATTTATTTATGATTGTGTTAAATTTTTTTTTGAAATCTTGAAAACTTTGTTCATTATAAACAATCTTTGTTACAACCATAAGTGTATATCGATAATTTTAAACTGTATCGATATATGTCGTTTAGCTTTACGGTCGTTCCTCAAGGGGGCAAGTAAGTTGAATTGCAATTTACACAAAACAGTATTTATTAGGTATTGGAGCAATTAAACAAAACAACAAATATATAAATATACGGCGTAGACATTAAACATCATCTTTTTTCTCTTTTTTAAATAGTTTTTTTTATGTCAAAAACTTTTCTTAAAAAGACATTAAAAAAATAAACAAATACTTTTTCTTTAGTGAACCCCATGTTCGTCAACATCTTGCCAAAGTTTATATGATGTTGTGTGGTACAGCAGCAATAACAGCCACCGGTTCAATGTTGCAAATGAAAAATTTGATTGATTTGGGAATGATAGCTGCTCTGGGTGCTTTATTCCTTGTGCTTGGTCTTCATTTCTATCGCGATAATGGAAAAAATTACTATACTCGTGTAGCTATGTTGTATGCTTTTGGCTTTTGTTCTGGACAAACAATGGGACCCCTTTTAAAATACATTGTTAGCGTTAACTCATCAATAATAATAACAGCATTAGTTGGTACGATGATAACATTTGCATCACTTTCAATAGCAGCACTCTTGGCAGAACGTGGCCAATTTCTATTTTTGGGTGGAATTTTGGTCAGTGTTATCAATACTATGACTTTACTAAGCCTTCTTAATATGTTTTTCAAGTCAGTGTTTGTCTCAATGGTAAGTGATTGTTTTATATTGTTGTATATGTAATACAATATACTAAAACACCATTCATTTTGTTACTTTTTCATTTTTTTTGTTTTTTATTTCTAAAGGGACAACTTTACATTGGAGTTTTTGTTATGGCTGCATTTGTACTATTCGATACACAAAATATTATTGAAAAAGTTCGTAACGGTAATCGGGATGTTGTACAACATGCCTTGGACCTATTCTTTGATATTTTAAGCATCTTTAGACGTTTGCTTATTATTTTGACACAGAAGGTAAATATAATGTTTTTTTTAGGGTTTTAGACAAGATTTTAGAAATTTTGTATTTATTTGTGCCGAATTGTTTTTTATTATTTTTTGTATTTTTTATTTGCTTTCCCGTTAAACTATCTGCTTTGTAAACATTTTTAGTATGTATATTTGCGTAAACGTGGTGATAAATAATGCCTTCGTCATGAGTCAAAACCATTTGTATATGTACTTTCAAAACAAATCAAATTGTTTATATACGAAAATATAAACTTGATATGGACTTTTAACACTTCGTTCTTTTAACCTTAAGGTAAAACTTTACGGGTAAAACTGTCGGTGTGTGGCCAGAAAATGTCCTTGCACGCGTACAAAAATTTCTGCTATCCTTTTGTTTTCCAACATGTTCATTTAAAATCCCTTCTAGGAATCTACTCGTAAGATTCGAAGATCATGTTTCTAGATTTAGCCATATGGGATATGGCAACAAAATACATATTTTGCAGATAAATTATATCCCAAGTCCCGTAACCTATTGAAGATTAATGTGCTCGGATTTTTGTTCATGTTTTAAAATTTGCCTAGTTTAAGGGTTGCGTAGCGCTTAGAAAGAGCAATGACATTTATTTCTCTGTTGTTGATTTTTTTTTTAATGAAGGAGTAGATGGAATCACAGTCCATTTTTGTATGCCCCTCTATTGGGCATACACAAATGAATGAAAGCTATAGGTACATATTTGGATCAAATTGTATTAACAATATCGCATTTTTATGCTCAACCGCTTAGACAATAATTTTTTTTTTCACTCAGCATGGTTGAAGGCATTAAAGGCAAGTAAAAGTTTTATAAAACTATAATTATGTGGTTTAGAAATTTCTTTTTTTAATTTTTTTTTTTTGCAATTTATATTTCATTTAGTTTTATTTTAAATGACTGTTTTTTCAGCTTAAACAATTTGTACTTTCATAACATACATATAAGCAAAAATCTATAGAAGAATATATTCAAGATGCCTTGTAAGTTTAGAGAAAACAGTAAGCCAAATAAAAGTAGAGGCTTTAGAATGTAGTATTGTTTAATATTTGATCCTTAAACTACAAAAAATTTTTGATCAGGGACCGACTATGTATTAAATAATTATTGTTATGCTCTCTGCAAACATTAAAAAAAACACAATTTTAAAATATTTTTTGAGATTTTTCTTAAGATTTTTTAGCAAATAATAAAAATTTGTGGTTAAAACATATATTTTTGTGATATACTATATATTAAATATTGGTGTTAATTAAAAAATTACACATTAACTTCACTTTAATCATTTAGTATTCATATAACAACAAATGTATGTATGCTTTGGGTGAAATATAAAAAAATAAATTATAGCCTTTATGTCTTTATGTTTCTTACTATCCCATTTAACAATAAGAAATTCTAGTAAAATACATGAATATTTAATTTCTAGTGAACAAATTCCTATTTAAATAAATAGGAAAAGTGATACAACCGGGCAACAAAAAAGTTGTTTGTCTATTGCAAAAATCTTTTCTTGTTCTTCGACTGCAATTTTTATTTGAAATTTTACCACTAAAAATAATTTTCGGTCCCTGGTTTATATAAATTTAACTAAATATAATGAAAATATTCTTGTTAAATGTTCTATTTTCGCTTATTAAAAATTTATTTTTTTTTCTATTTCAGGAGGAACGCAAACGTGAAGAAGAACGTAAACGCCGCTAAATAGTGACAGTTGGTGGCAATCCCTTTTTGATTTTTAAGAAACTTTTTTTTTACATCTACATATTTTTCGTTTAACCATATCATTTTTTTGCATTTCTAACAATTATTTACACAGGAATGGTCTTGAAAATTTCTTCATATATTACAGAATTTCCTAAAAATCTTAAAAAAGGAACGTTCAATTGTTAATTAAATTAAAGAAATAAATCTAATTTTTTAAAAAATAAAAAAAAACTTCATTTATAAAAACAATATTTTTTCTTATTTTTATATTATTATATATGTATGTGTTAGCTGCATATGAACGCTTCGCTACCCATATCTTCCTTTATAAAGCAAAAATTAAGCTTCTATTTATATCATAATTACATAATGTCCTTTTCCATTAAATTTTTTTCCATATCTACGATATTAACAAACTACCTCTCGTTTTCGCGCAGATTTTTTTTCTAAATATGCCTTTTGAATACCAAATTTTAAGACTAACTTATCTCTGGGTAATTACTTAGGATTTTGCTGGTTTCATATAAATTTCTACTATTATGAGGTTCTCTTCATACTGTCTATAATTTCTTGTTTTTTTTAATAAAAACTTCTGCCAAGTTTCCAGTATCATTGAGATATATTCTCAGGGAAAAGTTACCAATATACGGTACTAAGATGTCTAACCCAGCAAATTTTATTAAAATGTATACATGATACGAGAACAGACGGATATACACAAATTCCGTTCTGCACCACCAAAAAATGCTTCATATACAGACACGGTCATCGTTACATAGAAAATGACGCAATGTTTGTGGATCTCCTACAGCTTATACTAATATTTTTTATACAAGTAATTTATATCAGATAAAAGTATATGACTTCTAGATTAATGTTTCGTAAACAGTTTTTTTCGCTCTGCAGTTTTTATATATTATTTACCATTAAAACTGGAGAATTGGCGAGTGTGATTTTTTGAGAAATGATGTATAGAATTAGAACTGACACATCTTTTAAACGGACTGAGATATTCTTACAAAATTTTAAACTAACACAAATAAGAGAGATTTTATATTTTTACACCATAATTTCTAAAACGGAAAAGATATGTTCCAAAATTGGGTAATTTTATTAAATTGACTACCCTGCCTTTGGAATGAGGCCTAATAAATCTGTTTACTTTTTTCAATCGGTGCTTTGCATTCGTAGGAATTTTAAAATCTATAAATTTCTGCACATAAAATAATTTTGAAAAATGTTGTTGCTTGTGCAGTTACTAGAGTATCCATTTAATCGAGTTTTGATTTTATAAGAGACTTAATTATTAATGGTTTGGTTATTGATAATTAACTTCTTTAAAATATCATTTTTCAAAGGTTTATAGTGGGAATCTTTTAGAAAGGGACACATCGCAAATAGATAACTTCTTAGAATCTTAAGATCATAATGTTTTAATAAATTTTGATAGTAGTTTTTCATCGCTAAATTCTTTAAACAACAATAGATTTATAAATTTAGATTATATTGTGTCTCATTCTAAAAAACTAAACAATAAAAAATCTGCTGGAATCGATCAAATTTCCAATTTTATTATAAAAAGATTTCCTGTTAAAGCTTTCCAATTTTTAGTTAATAATTGTTTAAATAATGCATATTTCCCAGATAGCTGGAAAATTTCTAAGATAGTCCCAATTAAAAAGAAAGCTAATTCTAATGACATTAACAATTTGAGACCTATATCTTTATTGTCAAATTTAGGCAAATTGTTTGGGATTTTGGTTTAGATGAAAATTATATATCAAATTTACAATTCGGCTTTAAAAAAGGATATTCTACTGGATGCTCTATCAAAGTTCCAAAATGATGTTATTTGTAATTTAAGGCAAGGTTGTTGTACAGTTGCAGTTTCTCTTGATATAGAAAAAGCCTTTGATAGAGAATGTCGCCATGGAATTATTTTAAAATGAGTGAGATAGGCTTTGATATTCACATACATAGTTAAACTATTCAGGAGCTTTTTCGATAATAGACGTTTTTATATTCAATTGAATAATACTCTTTCTGATTTTGGTCAAATTTATTGTAGAGTTCCTCAAGGCTCAATTTTTATATAATATTTTTTTTGTTTACGATTTTCCTCACATTTATTTAAACTCAACTGGTATTCTTTACGCAGATGATTCACTGCTCTATGCTCATCATGAATCTACATTGGAAGCATTGCAAATTGTGTCCAGACATTTATGTAAAGTAAACAGATTTTCATATAAAAATAAATGCATCTAAAGTGAAGCAATTTGTTTAAGAAATGCGTCTGGTAAATGTGCATACTTTGTTGTTCCTGAAAGTAAAAGACTAAAACTTTCTTTAAATGGCGTTCAAATACCTTTTAGAGATAGATTTAAATATCTTGGTGTTTATATCAAAAAACTATTTAAATTTAATGAGCATGGCAAACTCGTACTAAGTAAAGCTAATAAAATTAAAGGATGCTTTGGCAGAGTTTTATCCCATAAATCATTACCGCTTAGAACAAAATTGTTAATTTATAAAACTTGTTTAAGATCAGTATTATTATACGGTTTCCCAATTTGGTTCTTTATTTCACCCACCCTTATAAATAAGTTTGAAATATTCGAAAGAACAATTTTACAGTCTTGTATTGGTAAATATTTTGTTCAAAGATTTAAAAGATATTCAAATATAATAATTTATAAAGATTCAAAAGTGACTCGTTTAAGCTTTTATGCAATTGACATAATTAAAAACAGACTACAACTGCATGATAATGTGATTCTTAGAGAAATAATTGATTCTCAAAGGGGTTACAACTGGAGTAACACACCTTACTTGTCACCTCTTGGCTTACAAAATGAAATTATAGTTTTCAACATGGCTAATTCATTACTGGATTTTGTTAAGAAAACTTTTCCTGGCTCTCAAGAGGTTAATTTTGAGTTCAATTTTTGTTTTGCTTTTTCGATTTTAGTTTTAAGTATTAGTTTTAAGATTATTGCACGTTTATAAGAGATATACTCTCACGATATTGTTAGCCTCGGGAGCAAAGGCATTTTCTTTTAATTTTTAAAATCATTAATAGTTAAGTTTGGTACTGTATAATAAACTCATATTTTTTTAAGACATTACATTATAATCTTAAATATTACTTAGTTATTTATTGTTTTTGTAATATAACATTGTTTTATAAAAAGGCTCAATAAATTTAACTTAACTTAACTTAACTTAACTTAACTTAACCTAACTTAACTTAACTTAACTTAACTTAACTTAACTTAACTTAACTTAACTTAACTTAACTTAACTCATCTGGCAACATTGCCTTGAGTTGTAAACAACGTGTTATTTTTTGCTCGTGTGTGATTTTTCTTTAAAATTTAATTTTTCCTTTAAATCGCTTCCAATATGGCTAGCCAGAAGCGAGAATACTTTGGGAATAGTCCCAAATTTAAGACGATAAGGATTGATCCTGGCCCTAGTAACAGGTTTCATTTGCTAGCAAATGAAGAAGAAGAAGAGGCAAGAGCCGTCAAAGAAAGGGTTCCACCAATAGTGGTAGACTCGTGTCACAGTTTCTCAAAAGTTTGGGAAATACTTGGTGAGGAGTACTTCTTCAAGAGAATGACAATTGGAACTAAGGTTACATGCAATACAATGGTCCTGTATGAAGCTGCGTTAAAAAAGCTGAGTGAACTGAAGTACAGTTTTTATACACACGAAGTTAAAGACGTAAAGCACTTTAAGTTAGTGTTATTTGGTTTGCCAAGAACAGACGCAAAACTTTTAAAGGAGGAATTGATTAAAATGCATAACATAAACCCAGTAAGTGTCAAAGAAATCGTAACCAAAAGGACTACAGCTGATGACGCTATATACTTGATTGAGTTTAACAAACAAGAAGTGTCAAAAAATGATATTATGAAAATAAAGTACTTTTGCAATATTGCTGTTTACTGGAGAAGACCTCTTAAAGGGAATAAAGGGCCTACGCAATGTACGAAGTGCTCTATGTACGGACATGGAGCTAAAAACTGCAATAGAGTTATCGTCTGCGCAGTTTGTGCTGGCAATCACGACCAGACTGAGTGTGTATTGGCCAAAAACACTCAAGGGAGTAATGTTGTTTATAAATGCCACAACTGTAGCCAAAAGAACTTAAGAAACTCGAATCACAGGTCCGACGATCCTAAATGCCCTTGCCGTAAAGATTATTTAGAAATGCGCCTACGATTAACTTCTAAGTCTAGACCTAATTTCAACAAGTCGAGAATTAATCATGTGTATGATGAGACTGAGTTCCCACACCTGTCAAGTCAGAGTCAACCAACTGATTCACGAGAGCACACCTTCCAAAGGAAAAGTTTGTACTCTGAGGTTTCGAAAAACAGACCCCGCGACAGCAACAACGATGATGACTTATCTAACGAGAGACTGTTAGAAATCTTCTTTAGTGCTGTGGATGCACTAGAAAAATGTCGAAATAAATTTGACAAATTAAGAGTGCTTGGCATGATGCTCAAGCATGCTATATAAAATCATGGGTAGTCAAAATGTATACGTTATGCACTGGAATGCTCAAGGCATAACAACTGAGTCAGCAGCTGCACAGCTCGAAAAAGTTCTCCATGAGAAAAATATTGATATTTTATTTCTTAACGAAACGTTCCTGAAGCCGTATCATAGGTTAAAATTTGGAGGCTACAAAATATACAGAGAAGACCGTCAAACACATGGTGGGGGTGTGCTTATAGCGGTTAAAAATTACATAGATCATAAGTTGTTACCAAAGATTAAAACAATAACCATAGAAAATACCTCTGTGGAAGTTAAAATAAGTGGACGTCCCGTAAGTTTTATCTCTGCTTATAATCCTGTTTACACTTCTAATTTTAAAACTGACTTAGAACTTATTACCAATTCGTTTAGTGACTATTTTATTTTTGGTGATTTGAATGCACAACATGTGAGTTGGAATTGTATTTCAAACAATTCAGCTGGCAAAGAACTGTACAGACATCACTTAAGTTCAAGTTATTATGTATATCATCCGGATACACATACTAGATTCGGCCAAAATATAAATCCAGTCCAACCATCCACGGTTGATATTTTACTTACTAACTCTAACATTTCATTTTCACAGTTACAGTCACATCCAAATATTTTACAGTCTGATCACACCCCAATATCTTGTTACATTTTTGGAACACCACAAAATCACTTTGTTACAGTTCCGTTGTATAATCAGGCTGATTGGCCAGCAATTAAATACTGGGTCGAGAATGAAATTAAGAATCATAATATCGGACAAATAGAGCTTAACAATATAAACCTAGATTCGTCATTAAATAAATTAGTTAGTATAGTTAAAGAAGCCTTTTCCAAGATTCCAATTGGCCAGAAAAATCCTTGGCAGAGGGAAATTTCAAATACGTCTAAAATGCTGATTACTCAGAGGAACAAGTATAACCGTAAACTTAAAAGATGTAGAGATCCTAGTTACAGAACTCAACTAATCAGCATTTTAAAACAGTTGAATCAATTAATTGATTTTCATTTGAAAAGGGATAGAAATGAAGCGTGGGCTAAATTCATTTCCAAACTGCCTTCCGGCTCTAAAAAGTTTTGGAAACTAACAAAAGCTTTAAAAGGTAGAAATTCTGCAATCCCCGATCTAAATATAAATGGGGAATTTTTAAGTACCGGTGAAGCAAAAGCAAATGCCATTGCGGAAGTTTTTAGATGCAACAATAATATCACCAACAACAATTCATCACCTTTAGATAATGTGGTTCTAAATTATGTGCAGGAACTTAACAATGTAAATCTCGCTGACAGTGACAATTTTGAATTCACAGATGCAGTAGAGGTAAAGACATTTGTTTTTTGTTTAAAAAATAACAAAGCCCCAGGTTTAGACGGAATTAACAGCATTATTTTAAAAAATATGCCCGATTACTTTTTTGAAACTTTGAGCAAACTATTTAATTACTGCTTGAGAAATGGTCATTTCCCCATGATATTTAAAAAGGCCAGAGTTATACCTATTTTCAAAACTGGAAAAGATCCTAAATTGCCTTCCAGCTATAGGCCAATAAGCATTTTGAGCTTGTTGGATAAAGTCTTTGAAAAAATAATCCACAAAAGAATCGTAGAGTTCTCAGAACAGAATAACATTATACATCAGCAGCAGTTTGGATTCCGAAGAGAGCACTCTACGGTACATCAAATCAAACGAGTGGTTAATATTATTGAGAATAATAAAAGAAATCGTAGAAGTACAGGTATTATATTTCTTGACATTGAAAAGGCTTTCGATACAGTATGGCATAATGGCCTATTGTATAAACTTAACTCTTTTAGTTTTCCTTTATATTTACAAAAAATCATACAAAGCTTTTTAGACCAACGTTCATTTGTAGTTTTCGTGGAGCGCATCTCATCAGATGAAAAACATATACTCGCAGGTCTACCGCAAGGTTCCGTTTTGTCACCTACGCTTTATTCGTTATATACGTCAGATATCACTCTACGCAGGAATCAGGAAGCAGCATTTTATGCAGACGATAGTGCTTTCATTTGCAGCGGTAAGGTATCTAATTCATTAGTTAGGAAAATGCAAGAGAGCTTAAATTCAAGCCAAAAATATTTTAATAAATGGAAAATAAAGGTCAATGATGATAAAACACAGGCCATTATTTTTCCATATAATAAGTCGCCAAAACGCATACCTTCTCAATCTATGTTGTGCCGTGGGAATGTTATACCTATAAAGTCAGAAATCAAGTATTTGGGCATTATAATGGATAAAAAACTAACATTTAAGCAACATGTCAACCAAATTTGTGAAAAAGCTATAAAGTGTGGTCGGGCATTGTTTCCCATACTCAACAGAAGATCTAAATTGAATATGAAAAACAAAATATTGTTATATAAAATGTGCATTCGACCAATTATGAGTTACAGCTGTCAAGTATGGTTTCATAAAACTGCGAAAACTCATACCAAAAAGCTTCAGATTATACAAAACAAGAATTTGAAAATAATTCATAATCTTCCTCGTAGGTATCCGACAAATTTACTTCACAGTAACTTTGGACACAAGATGATAAACGATTTCACTAGAGAACTGACACTGACATTTAATGAAAAATGCCGACTGTCAAATTTTGAATCAATAAGGAATTTACAAGGTAATCACTAAGATTCGTTCGTTAAGAATGAATGTATTAGTGATTATCCAAACAAATTTCTTTATAACTTCCATAGAGATCAAAAAGGTTTTTTTTTTTTGAGCTATTTTCCTTAAGGATGTATATTTATTGTTATTAGTTTTGTAAATTTAATTATAAGACTCTTATTGTTGTAGTACTTATAGTAAAATCTCATACCTCTGTACCTTTTATATTTTAAACTTGTAAATAAAGACTTTTTAAAAAAAAAAAAAAAAAAAAAAAAAAAAAAAACTTAACTTAACTTAACTTAACTTAACTTAACTTAACTTAACTTAACCTAACCTAACTTAACTTAACTTAACTTTATTTTATATTTTTATTACTCCCTCCAATACGCAGAAAAAATGTTGAGCAGAAATAATATGAACTGATTTCATAGCTTTTCGATAATATAAAATATGAGTTAAATGTCCTAGTAGACTAGTAGGTAGTATGCTAGTCTATGAGTTTAGGGGTTGTGGTTTCTGTTCCCAAAAAGTGTTTCACCACAACGAGTGAGGGTATTTATTAGTATGCTCGATAATTAAGTTAGAATTTAATTTGTAATTGTATTGTGACATTAAAACAAAAATATGAATTATTTCATAACTATCATGATTTTTTCGTTATGTGGACAACACGTTTTGAACATAACATTTTTCATTTTTCAAGTGCAAATTTTAATTGTTTACTTTCGCACTTCAAACACACATGTAAGAAATCCCCGTAGTAAGAGGAATTCTGGAATAAGATTTAACTGAAGCTTAGACACCCGTTTAGTTCGACACTATTCTTAAACGAACAAATAAGAAGTACAAAATCAGTAAAAAATTGAAGATCTTAATAAAAATTAATTTTAGTCGATATGTCTATCAACTGATATAATTTGTACGAGTTGTTTTTTAATCGAAGTTTGCTATTTTTCTTACTCGATTAATGAATCGACTTAAAATTCTACGATTAATCGAGAGATGATTGATCGAGTGGATACTCTAGCAGTTGGTAATCGAAATGGAATACAAAACAGCAATTTTTAAAATTTGTTCTATGTGTTCGCATCACGTAAAAACTACACGATGAATCTTGATTCAAATATACAATACTTTTTTCCGCAAAATTTCTCATATCTAAAAGAAAGTAATGAAAGTTCGCAATTTTATCGATTTAAATGTACTGCAAACGTGACAGCACCTTTTATTTTTGAAAGCGGGATATTTTAAACACTTTCCAGGGATGGGTACCTCTATATAAATAAAATATATAAGCCATAACTCAACCACTAAAATTTAGAGTCTTAGAATTTGGTGTGAAATACTTTCAAAGCAAAATAGAACAAAATATTGTCAGAACGCCCACGACGAACAGTGAGACAACGCCGGCATTAAATATAAATAGTCACTGTAGAGCTCTGAAATTTTGCACAGATTATTTTTGACACAATTCCAGGTAAAAAAAAAAATAAGAAAATTCGCCCACTTTTACGCCCATTGAAAAATGGGCAATTTGTAAAATGCCGTATTGTCCGTAATACTTTAGGTATAACTTTCAATTTTGGTATACTTGAATGTCATATTGTTACAAACATTATCGGAAAAAAATTTTGAACTTTGGCGCACTTTTACCCCCACCACCTATACAACCACAACATAAAAAGTGCCATATCTTCTAAAATATTTTAGGCACAACCTTCAATTTTGATATTACTTTTGCATGAAACATTTAAAATGTTTACGCCCACCTCCCATTGAAATGCAATAAAAAAGAACAATTTTTTTCATTTTATCAATAATTTTTTAACATCATCATTTTTTCATTCTCATTTTAAATCATTTAATATAAGGATCTGATGACATTTGCAAATAGTGCATTACATCTTCATTCGTAGAAATACGTGAATATTTACGAGAATGGAATAGCCTACAGTTTCTACACTCCTTATTCATTGCTTCTTGCGCTTCTTCGGATAACAATGTAATAATATTTTACAGTTTGCTTTTAAAAAGTTTGTGAGCACAAAATAAAATATCAAATATGTTAGAGAAATGCTAATCTCTTATCAAAAGAGATCATTACAAGAACACTCATTATTACTTAACCCAATAAATAATGCAACAACTAAATTCAATTGGGGTATTCAAACGGTGTCTTATCGATGCCATAATATTTTAAAACAGTTTTAAAAAATTGTTGTTGGTTTGTGTGTAAAAAAGTCATAACAAATAAAGACTTTTCTACATAGTATTTTTATTGTTTTGTCATAAATTGGCAAAAGAATTCGGAGTTAAGTGGTTAAAGCTATTACGTTAAGCCGGCAATGGTAAAAACAAGCTGCCGTCAAAAAAATCGAAAAGCAGAAATTATTATTAAAAATAAATTAATTAATTAAAAATAACACACTTAATTACAACGGTCGTTCACAGCAGTCATATTTTTTCGTTTTATTATTTTATGACATATGACTTTAGAACGACCGTTTGAATACCCCAAATATATAACAATTAAACTAACCACATTAGAAAGTGAGCATAACACAACTTAGATGCAACTATCTAACCCAAAGTTAATGACCTTCAAAAAGAAAATTATCAATCAAATGAATAATGTAAATAAAATAGTTGTAAACAATAAAAAAAAATAAAAGTAAAAAGTTGTAAACATGCTATTGCATGCTAACATACATAAGTATAGCGACAAAATGTGCGCGTTGCGTATTTTTTGTAGTTTTTTGTATGTTTAAAGTACTTTTGCAAACTTTTGATATACCTATGTTCTTTACTTTAAATGAAAGCTGAGGCTTCAATCTTTCATTTGATATAAGTCTATACTTAGGGCGAAGGGCTGCTCTATATTTCCTAGTCCATTGAAAATGCAAAATGTTAAATTTTTACACCACAATTCTGTTTTTAAGAAATTTTTTTTGTGTTTTTTTCAAATTTATTTTTTCATCTACTCATTCTAAAACAACTAAGTTAATTAAAAGAAATACTTTAAAGTTATATTTATTATGTATTTTTTTATTAATAAGCTTTTGAATATTACATATTGAACTAACATATTTCAAGCGCGTTGGCATACCTCAACTTTGACTAGAACAACTAGACCAAAAAGTAATGAAGTTATGAGGCTGAAATTTCAGGGAATTGTTACTCATATATCTGTTAATATACTGTGAAAATTTCATCAAAATTGGACGACACGCCAAAAACCATTTTTTGCCGCGGTTACTATAGGGCTGTCTCACTGTGCGTCGCGACGTAGCGAGGATAACTAGTATTTTATAACTTTGGACCAAAATTAACCATGTTTGGATTGGGCTGGAGGGACAATGGTTAATATTTATGATCTAATTTTTCTTTTATTCACATTGGGTATTGGTTGTCTTTAAGTAAGTTTAATTTAAATGAAAAAAAGCTATACAACTTTGTTCAGAAACCACTGAAAAAACCTGTAGTTTTTACATTTTCCCAATGCAAAAGCTTGTAACTTTGTAACGAAATTAGCTTTCAAAACAAAGTTTTATACTATTTTTTTTTTTTATTGAAATACAAACCAAGCCTATAGGGCCAAATATGGTTTACAAACTACTGACTTAACTTAAACTTATAATTAAATAAAGCAAACGAGATGACATAACTCTAGGCTGTGTTTAAATTAAACGGATATTAAAACAAGAAATTTCTTCTAGAATAAAAACAAACTGCATTTTTATAAAATTATTGCAGATAGCATGTTTAATAAGTTTATTACTAAAAACATTAACTGAGAAAATAAAAAGTCTAAGTTCTCGGGGTAAAGAATTCCAAACTCTTGTAACACGAACATAAAAGAATCTTTCATGAATTGAGGAATTAATACGTGGAAAAATCAGCTGGGGGTTTCTTAATAAGCTCGAAAAGATGAATTCTCGACATAAATACTCAGGACAACTTGCAACAATTCCTTTATAGAAATGTAATAATAATTGAATTTTAATAAAATTCTTAAAATTATATCCTACGAAATCTATAACATATTCAGACACATAATCACGTAATTTGAGGTTGTACACATACCTTTATAATTCCTTATTATTCCATACCTTATTTTTTTAAATTTAAATTTATCAAAAATGCGGCCGATATCTTATAATAACCATCCGATCATAAATCAGTCTACCATGTCTAAAATAATACTTAGTTAATGTGAACCAAAAATTAAAAAAAATATATATTTTTTATAAGGCAAGGACTATCTAAATTTGAAAAATCTTAGCAATTGAATTATAAATAAACTTTTTGTGATACATCAAAACAAATTTATCCCGAGGTATCGAACTTTAGGGGCATACCACAAACATCACTCGCTCTAGGGGCCCGACCATCCACAGCTCTACTCGAAATCACCGCTACTTTGCCTCTATGAAATTTCATTAATATATCTTTAGTGGTTAATAAGCTACCGAATTATTTCAAATATAAACATTCAAAAATAAACTGTTTAAACCACTGTGCCCTGGTGTAGGCAGTTATCCCACCAAAAGAAACAAACAAACGTACAAACCGACAAACACATTTTGTGCTATATAGATACATATGTATGTATGTAAATATTCTCATTTGTTTTAATTATTATTTGATCTAAATCTTTTTAATCATATTTACCAATTACTTTAATTAAATTAAGTACTGTACGAACTAGTCCTTAAGTGAGTCATTCGTGCACTTAGTATATTAAAAGTTTTAATTGCCGTAGTATCAAGCTAAGACTGTTTAAAAAACATATGTAAATATTAATAACAAAATAGAGTCACAATGACACAGTATACGGTGCAATCAATACTTTATCAGTTTTCTCCTTTATTTCTATTGTGTAAGATTTTAGGTATTTATCCCTATAATTTACAAATATTTCAACAATATCGGGACTTGAAAAAATCAACAATTGGAACTATTTGTGTAATTTTAGTTATGATTGCTATAATAATTTTATATAATTTGTTAATATTTTCGTTTTCTGAAGAGAACAACACATTGAATACCTCACAAAGTAAGTAAAAGTTTTCTAAATTCTACTAATTCTAAAATTTTTAACCTGGTCCAGAACAAGCAAATAATTTATATTTATCTGAAGTGTTAGGATTCTTTTAACATATACATAAATTATTTTTGGGTGGATTTAAATAAAATATGAAAAATTATTTTTTTAAGGACCATTTCAATGTATAATGTAAAGTTCCGAGAAAGGGAGAATCCGAAAACTAAAATACAATATATAGTTGATTCGAGTTGTTATATGTATGTATGTACATACAGTGGGTGACAACCATAGATAACACATAGGTAGACAACTGAAATCTCAAAAACCTAAGTCTTGTCAAAAAACCTAAGTCTAAGAATGTATTGGTAAAAAAATTTGTATAAGTGTTGGTTTTTAAAAAAAATTTCCACACAGCATCTAAACAGTACATAGTTGTATAACATGTTTTGCAAAAAAAACTATATTTTTTACAATCAATTTTAGATGTTAAAATTAATAAATTAATTTTTTAGGCTTAAGTTCTTAATTATAAAGAGGTAAGCAAAAATTCGACACCAGCAGAGTGGAATGCATTTTCTAGACAGCTACGTCCGTCATCAGCGCTCTTCGTATCTATCTACTAGGTAGTTTCAATTGGAGCTTTTTGAATTTGTTTTACACTTTTAACAATATTTCTTTATATTATACTAACAAGCAAACATTTTTTCTTTATTTTTATTCTCTTTATATATTTATATGTGTTTTCTTTTACTTGAAAATTGTATATATGTTAAAAAATGTAAAATTACAATTAAATAATTTACTTGTTAAATATTGATCAAGATACTTTTGCCTTTTATGATATTAAAACATATTTTTTTATTTTCCTATGTATAGAAGTTTTCTTTATTCGATTCAAGTAACTCATAGAACAAACACATTGTTAAATAAATATTTTAAATAAACAATTGTTCAAACTTTTCTTTTAAAACTTTGTCTACATATTCAATTGGTTATGGGCCCAGACATGGCTGAAGAAATTTTTGCTGTACAATTGTTTGATGGTCGCAATTTCGACAACTGGAAGTTTCGCTTGGAAATCGTTTTAGATGAACATGGTTTGCGAAAAATTATTGAAGAAGATGTGGAGAATATGGTGTCAAATGAGTCGAATTCTGTGAACGTTTCCGATCTTCGAATGAAAGATAAAAAGGCTAAGTCAATTATAATACGGCGAATTGCAGATACATATTTAGAATATGTTAAAGATAGTAAAAGCGCATTTGCTGTCTTAAATTCTCTTGGTAAGGTATTTGCAAACAAAAGTGTATCAAGCCAATTGTTTTTGCGGAAAAAGCTTTTCACGATGAACTGTAATGAAGCAGAAGATCTAGAAGTACATTTCTTAAAATTCGATAGTTTGGTGAGACAGTTGGTTGCTTCAGGAGCAAAATTAGAAAAATTAGATATTATATGTAATTTGTTACTAACAATGCCTGAATCATTTAATACCGTTGTTACAGCTATTGAAACTCTAAATCCGGAGACATTAGAAATGGAGTTAGTCAAAAATAGACTTTTGGAGGAAGATAGGAAAAGGAGAAACTGTAGTAATAAAAATTCTTCAATGGAAAATGTAGCCATGAAAACTGCCTTCAAATGGAAATGTCATTACTGTGGTAAAAAGGGTCATAAGAAAAAGAATTGTTTTAAATGGAAGCGTGATCAATCAAAACAAAATAGTAACGCAGCTCAAGTAGAAAATGGAGGTAATTGTATTGGATTTGTTGCAGGAAATGTAGGTTTGGACTCATCTGCAAATATTGCCATGAAGTGGGTATTAGATTCTGGTGCAAGTGACCATATGGCCAAAGATGAACATTTCTTTAATAAACTTCAACAGCTTGAGAATCCAATATTTATAAATGTAGCTAAAAATAATGTTTGTATAAAAGCATCAAGGATGGGCAATATTAATGGAAGCGTTAAAGTTGATGGAAAATTAATTAATTGTCAAATCAAAAATGTTCTATTATGTAAAGATCTCAAGTGTAATTTATTTTCAACACGTCGCTTAGAAGAAAATGGTTTCAAGACAGTATTTGAGAAAGGTAAAGTTAAAATCTATAAAAATGGCATTATGTGGTTGCAAGGTTTGAGAAGTGGTGGTTTATATGAATTTTATTTATACTGTTCTGATCCGATAAATACAAGTTTAATAGCTCAGGAAAATAAACTTTATTTATGGCATCTTAGAATGGGCCACTTAAATTATTCAGATGTTAAAAAATTGTCATCTATAGTTTATGGAATCAATCCGTTCAAGACCGAAGACAAGTTGTTTTGTGAATCTTGCATTTTAGGAAAGCAATCTAGAAAACCTTTTGTGTCGAAGTCCCAGCTTAAATCAAATCGTTGTTTGCAGCTCATTCATAGTGACGTTTGTGGCCCAATTACACATTCTTCTTGGAATGAAAAGCGGTATGTTTTAACATTTATTGATGACTTTTCACATTTTACAGTTGAGTACATGTTGTCAAATAAGTCGGAAGTTTTTCAATACTTTAAAGAGTTCAAGGCCATGGCAGAAAATATGCATAATAGCAAGATTGCTAATTTAAGATGCGATAATGGCGGAGAATATTCATCAAAAGAATTCAAATCGTTTTGTAGAAATGCTGGAATAAGTATTCAATATACCATTGCCTATACGCCGGAACAGAACGGCACTGCAGAACGAATGAATAGGACACTGATGGAAAAAGCACGTTCCATGATTGCATCTTCTGGTTTAGATAAGTGCATGTGGTCGGAAGCCATACTATGCGCCAATTATCTTACCAACAGAAGTCCAACTAGTGCAATTTGTGACAAGAAGACACCAGCTGAAATCTGGTACGGTGTAAAGCCGAATTTGACAAATATTAAAATATTCGGTTGCAACGCATACTCTCATATACCGAAAGTACATAGAAATAAAATCGATATGAAATCAACGAAATTGGTTATGGTAGGATATTCTGGAAATGGCTATCGTCTGTGGAATGATAAAAATCATAAAATTGTACTTGCCCGAGATGTTTGCTTTGATGAAGAGTCTTGTGTAAATAAAAATGAAAAGTTAATTTCTTACAAATTAATTCCTACGGGAAGGGAAATAGAAAAGCTAGAACCAAATGAAAATATAATAAAAGAAGGAATAACTAATATTAATATCACTAGTGAGGAAACAAACGGGAATAGTGGCAGTGAAAGTAGTGAATACGAAGATTTTGAAGAAATTGGAAATCAAGAACCATCTAATAATGAAAATTTAATGGAAAAAGATACACAAGACTTAAGACCTAGTGAAACACCAAATGGTGGCGGAAAAGGTGAAATAATTTTGAGAAGAAGTAACAGAATTAAAAAAACAACCAGGGAAACTTAATGACTATGTAGCTCTTAATGCGGAAAATTTTGTATCAGATGTTCCTAACTCGTTTGATGATATTAAAGGCAGGTTTGACGCAAAGCACTGGTATAAGGCAGTTGAATGTGAACTAGATTCTCTTAAGGAAAATAAAACATGGGATATTGTAAGTCTACCTCCTGGAAAAACAGTTATTGATTGTAAGTGGGTTTTTAAACGCAAATTGGATATCAACGGAAATCCTGGAGAGTATAAAGCTCGTGTTGTTGCAAGAGGGTTTTCTCAACGCAAAGGTTTTGATTTTGAAGAGACTTACTCTCCTGTTGCAAGAATTGGTACTCTCAGGGTTTTGTTAGCTGTTGCAAATAAGAAAAGTTACCATATTCATCAAATGGATGTGAAAACTGCTTTCCTAAATGGAAATCTGAAAGAAAATATTTTCATGAAAATTCCAGAAGGATTGAATAATGAAAAGGATAATAACGTATGTAAACTAAACAAATCACTCTATGTCTCAAGCAAGCTCCTAGAATGTGGAATGAGAGGTTTAATGATTATATACAAAAACTTAACTTTAAGAGGTCGGAAAATGATTACTGTTTATATATCAAGAAAAGTAGTGGTAATGTAGTTTATTTACTACTATATGTTGATGATTTACTTCTTGTTGGAAATAATATAAAGGAAAAAAATGTTGTAAAATCGTTATTAATGAAAGAATTCAAAATGAAGGACTTAGAAGAAGCAAATGTTTATTTGGGAATTAAAATAACTAGAAGTGTGGACAAATCTCAATTAAAGATTAGTCAGAAGTCATTTCTGAAAAACTTATTAATTCGTTTTGAAATGGAAAATTGCAAAGAAGTGGATACCCCTATGGAGCCAAAACTATCATTTGTAAATAATTCATTAGACTTGAATACACAATATCGTTACAGAGAATTAATTGGCTGTCTTATGTATTTAATGATTACTTCAAGGCCTGATTTAAGTTTTTCTGTGAATTATCTCAGCAGATTTCAAAATTGTGCTACCGATACACATTGGCAACATTTAAAGCGTATTCTTCGTTATTTAAAGAAGACAATGGATATTGAACTTAAATACGATTCAAGATCGGAAAATTTTATTATTGGTTATTCAGATGCTGACTGGGGAGGTGATAGTGAAGATCGCAAGTCTGTTAGTGGAAACTTGTTTCAAGTTTATGGGTGTACTGTGTCCTGGGCAACTAAAAAGCAATCAACTGTCGCACTTTCATCAACCGAAGCGGAGTATGTTGCGCTTTGTGTTGCAAGTTGTGAAGCTGTTTATCTAAAAAGGCTTTTGTTGGACTTAGAAGTTGAAATAAAATCACCAATTATAATATATGAAGACAATATGTCATGTATAAAAATAGCAGAAGAACCAAAAGAACATCAACGAATTAAACACATAGATATCAAATACAATTACGTTCGAAATTTAATACAAGATAAAATAATTGAAATCAAATATAAGCCAACAAATGAGCAAGTTGCTGATTTATTCACGAAGTCTTTACCAAAGGTTACATTTTATAAATTTAGGGAATATATTGGATTTATTTAATTGGGTGTGGGTGTTAAAAAATGTAAAACTACAATTAAATAATTTACTTGTTAAATATTGATCAAGATACTTTTGCCTTTTATGATATTAAAACATATTTTTTTATTTTCCTATGTATAGAAGTTTTCTTTATTCGATTCAAGTAACTCATAGAACAAACATATTGTTAAATAAATATTTTAAATAAACAATTGTTCAAACTTTTCTTTTAAAACTTTATCTACATATTCAATTATATATCCGTCTTGCTATTAGCCAACCTTTGGTTAGCAATTAACAACAATTAGATATTTTTTACAAATTTATATTTTTGATTACTAATACATTAACATATTTGTAAAAAATATCTAGTTGTCGGGTCTCCGAGTAGACGTGTCGGCACAACCCATCCTAAGAAGCATGCCTCTCATATTAGGCATGACTCTTCTATTACAAAGTCAATATTAACTACAGTAAATATTAAATAACTAACGAGTGATTTTTTAAGAGCTTGAGAAATTTTTTTTTAAAAAAAACGCATAAAATTTGCAAAATCTCATCGGTTCTTTATTTGAAACGTTAGATTGGTCCATGACATTTACTTTTTGAAGATAATTTCATTTAAATGTTGACCGCGGCTGCGTCTTAGGTGGTCCATTCGGAAAGTCCAATTTTGGGCAACTTTTTCGAGCATTTCGGCCGGAATAGCCCGAATTTCTTCGGAAATGTTGTCTTCCAAAGCTGGAATAGTTGCTGGCTTATTTCTGTAGACTTTAGACTTGACGTAGCCCCACAAAAAATAGTCTAAAGGCGTCAAATCGCATGATCTTGGTGGCCAACTTACCGGTCCATTTCTTGAGATGAATTGTTCTCCGAAGTTTTCCCTCAAAATGGCCATAGAATCGCGAGCTGTGTGGCATGTAGCGCCATCTTGTTGAAACCACATGTCAACCAAGTTCAGTTGTTCCATTTTTGGCAACAAAAAGTTTGTTAGCATCGAACGATAGCGATCGCCATTCACCGTAACGTTGCGTCCAACAGCATCTTTGAAAAAATACGGTCCAATGATTCCACCAGCGTACAAACCACACCAAACAGTGCATTTTTCGGGATGCATGGGTAGTTCTTGAACGGCTTCTGGTTGCTCTTCACTCCAAATGCGGCAATTTTGCTTATTTACGTAGCCATTCAACCAGAAATGAGCCTCATCGCTGAACAAAATTTGTCACATTTGAACATTTCGAACCGAACACTGATTTTGGTAATAAAATTCAATGATTTGCAAGCGTTGCTCGTTAGTAAGTCTATTCATGATGAAATGTCAAAGCATACTGAGCATCTTTCTCTTTGGCACCATGTCTGAAATCTCACGTGATCTGTCAAATACTAATGCATGAAAATCCTAACCTCAAAAAAATCACCCATTACATATAATGAACAGGATAGTCAAACTTTATTTAAGGCGCCTAGTAAAGCCTGAAATTGGCAGTACTGAAACAAAACAAAGTAAATATTGAATAGCTAAACCAATCTAGCAACAACAATACAATACAATTTTGTGTAACTTCGAAAGTCATGTGTGTATTTGAACACAGACGAGATAAGAACAGTTGGCGTTACATCCTTATGCCATGTTTCCACGATAAAACGAAGACTATGTGTAGCGGCAAGGTATATTTATTTTACTAGGTAGTGGCGTCCCTACAACAAATACAACAATACAAGAACAACATGGCATTTTGTTGTTGCTTTGTAGTTCGAAATGTCAAAAAACATAAGAGAAAATTGAGAAGGCCTGTATGTGTTTTATTGCCTTTTCATTTCTACACTATAAAATTTCTGAACACATACAACTTTTGACATGTCGAACTACTAAATCAGCTGGGCGGACAACACTACCTAGTAAGATAAATATACCTTGTGTAGCGGCTTATTTTTCAATAGAATATTCTAAATAATTTAACTATTTTTTATTTAACAAAATACTCAAAGTTTACTTAACCAACAAACAAAATTTAATAATGATAAAAAAATTTAATAATGAAAATAATTGATTCAAGGCATATTAATCAGGTAGCCTCACTACTGAGGGGAAATATTGAGGCGAAAATAATCAATTTTTTTTATATGGATTTTGACAATTAAACTTACAATTTTCCCCCTTAAATGGAAGTTGAACTATCAAACTACATATAAAAAAAAAATTTTTTAATTTTTCGCCTTAATATTTCCCCTTCCTAGTGAGGTTACATGATGAATGTGCCTTGTAATTGATTATATAAAAATCCATACAAACTAGATTTTAAAAATATTTATAATAATTACAAAATCAAGTTGTAAATAAAAAGTACCTATACTATGCTATAAAAGCTACTGTAAGGAGATACCTTAGTATCTTGATTCCAATATAAAAATATCTTAATTCCAAGAGAAAGTGGAGAAAAAGCACTGAAAGTACGGCTTTTTTTTACGGATTAAAAGGTACTGCAAACTGTAAGGCATCTTTTAATTTTAAGGCATCTTTTAATTTTAAGGTATCTTATGTATAAATTTTAAACACGGTTTCGCAACAGATGGCGATGTTTTAAAATAACGCCAAAATATGAATTGAAAGAGGAATAGTTTAAAGACCGTTTCGAATGAGATATGAAATTAAAGAGGGATATTTTAAACACCGTTGCGCAACAGATGGCGCTGTGTTAAAATAATGACAAAATATGAAGTACATACTTACTGCCAAATAGCCAATTGAATCAAATTTGTATTTGATTTGTATTTTTACTTTGTGGAATTAAATATATTGTTATTAAAATATTTTAAACACCTTTTACAGAGTTTTACAATAGTTTTTAGAATTTTACAATTTTATTAAAAATTTTAAAATTTTATCGAGGGATGGGTACCTTTATTTAAAGTAAATACGTTAGAATATTATAATTTGGTGGGGATTACTCTCAAGGCAAAAGTGCGGTCTAATATTTATTTAACAAAAAAAAGCAAAAGAGAATAATTACAACCAATAAACAATGTGACTGGTGGGCGTAAATTTTCTCTACCTCTTCTGGTGCCTTGGCAAAGTTGATTTCAACCCGAAAACGGACAGAAAGAAAGACGGAAATCGCTTAATCAACTTTTCTATCTATAAGGATGCGGAATATACATATATCCTTTTGTGGTTAAGGGTATAAAAATAATTATTTTTTAATTTGGCACTATTTTCATATTTATGTTTCAAAACGATCTGACTCATTTGTCTAAGTTTTTTATCTTCATCTTTTAAGTTAAAGTTTACGTTTGCCGGTACCAGCTGTAATACTATGGCCTGTTTGCTCCATAAATTTTAAAAAAATATTAGATTTTCAAAAAATCGAAATTACTAAATTATCGAAATATCACTTAAAAAATTTATTAATTTCTTTTAAGTATCACTAAAATATTTTTTTCCAATAAATCACAATTCATTTAAAAAAGTGAATATTTATTGAGTTATTTTCAATATTAATAATTGTTCAATGTAATTGTGAACACCAGAATAACGTAAGTAATCAATAACAATAATAAGTAAATATAGTGAAGGGTATGTAAAATTCGATACAGGCGAATATGTATAATCAAATTTTTTCATTGTGAAATTTTCAACCTAAACCGTTGGTTCATGTCTGCGATAAGTACGAGTATTTGGTGAATGCTTTGAGAGTTGAAAACTTTTATGGCTAGAAGCAAGACGAATTCATACCAGGTGTGAGCAGTAGGACAACAACTACAACAAAACAACAACTTTGACATTAGATTAGCAGATATGAAACAATGTATTTTTTGACAAGACATTAGCAAAAAAACGAGAGCAAAAAACAATCAGCTGGGCTATCGACTCCACCTGGTATGAATTCGCCTTGGCTAGAAGACAATAGAAATACGATACTTTTGTGTTTTAAGCTCAAGTGGTGCGAGTCATGACTTTAACCTAAAATTCAACTAGAATGAATAGTGTAGAGTAGCAGCGATGCTCTCAAATTTAAGATATGAAAAGTGTAAGATTGTTGTTCTGTATACCGATTGTAATGTAATATGTAATTTGGGTATTCTATATCATATATACTTTTTATTACTACGAAATTTTTATCGTTTTTTGAGAAACATGTATGGATAATACATAGATAGTTAAGACAAATATCGTAAGAAAACATAATATGTTTTACAGTGCAACAGTGAAAAAATACACAGACTTGACAGTATAGGTTCGATTTTACTAACAAAGGTTTGTAAAACCTTCTACTAATTTTTGCGATTTTGGTAACCAATTTTTATTTATGGGCTCGAAAAGGTTCTGAAAATAAGTTCATCATTTTTGTCTAATATCTCATTTATACTAGATAATGCGGCTTAACTTTGTTTAACAATAATGTAGCTGTGGATTCGTTAAATAAACCATATTAACATTTTACGCCATAAAATAAATTATTCCTACACTTTTTTTAACAGAAAATTAAAAAAAAATATTTTTTTGCGTTATTACTAATAATAACTTATTAAACACAAATTAAAGACAACCACTGATTCTTAGAATCTTTGGAGGCCCATAAATAAAATTTGGTCACCAAAACTGAGTATAGGGTTTTACTACCCTTTGGTACTAGAATCGAAACTTTACAGACAAGTACGTGTTTTATTCGAAAAGTTTCGATTTGTTGCACTGTGTATTTAATATTTTAAAACCTAAATAAAGTTTAAAAAAAAATATTTTTTTTTTAAAATAATTTTTTTTTAACCACAAAGATTTTTTATTCGAAATAAAACGAAAAAATGGAAGTTGACTCCTAAAAATTCCAATTATTTCATTTTCGAATAAAATTTTTCGCATTTGGATTAAAGAATAGAATGTATAAATACATTCAGATTTTAGTTTTTCTTTACTTTTTGTCTCATATTTTAAAAAATCACTTTATAAAAAATTAATATCTTTATAGGTACCTTAACATTTGTTATTGGTATATTCCTATCTTATATTGGCCTTGTAATGATGGCTACCGATCAGTTAACTGCCATACGTAATCAAAAATATTTAGGTCAACTTTATGATCGCTTACGTATAGTTGACGAACGTCTATTGCACGAAGGCTGCTGGGTCGACAATACAAAGTTGCGTAAGCGTATTATCATTATGATTGTGTTGGTTTTTGTATGTGAATTGGCTATTATGCTATCAAGCTATATAGTTTTAATCGAATTTACCAAATGGAAATCATTGCTTTGGATATTTTCCTGTTTTCCAACACTTTACAATTCATTGGACAAAATATGGTTTGCTGTGACACTTAATGCAGTGCAACAACGTTTCTTGGCCATTAATACGGCACTTAATGATATGGTCAAAGAACATGAACAATACAAGACCTTATCTTCACTGATCTATAATAAATCTGGGAACAAAAAAGATAAACAAATGGCGTATTTTATAAAAGATATTCAAGAAGAGAATTTAAATTTCTTATATGACGAATTAAGTGGAGCTGGTGCAACTAATGTTGCTAGATATAAAAGGGGTAAAAATCAAATAAAACCGATGGTGGTGAAACATTTGCCAACTGATAAGAACAGCAAAACAAAGATCAATCATGAGAGTCAACTAAACAATGCGATTAAAGTTGAAGAGAAATTAAATAATTTTTGCCAAATTCATGATGAGTTATGTGAAATTGGTAAAATGCTTAATGAGCTGTGGAGCTATCCGATTCTTGTGTTAATGGCATATGGCTTTCTTATATTTACAGCACAGCTATATTTCTTATATTGTGCAACACAAGGACAAGTTAGTATAAATAATATAAATAAGCACATTTATATTGGGTCGCTTAATAGGATGTATAAAGGGAATTATGAGTTAATAAATAAGTCAGCCGATTGTAACCAAAGTTTTCTTAAATAAATTGTTAATTAATTACGGGAATTAAACACATATGTATGTACATATCATTCATTTAATGCAATAAAGTCATATCTTAAAAACAAAATATAATCTTGGCAAAATGCTGTTAAAATTTTCAAAAGGTCGCAGCAATATATTTGTAAAATGACCCAATAAATTAATTTTCAAAACTTTTTTTAATCTTCAACAATTTATGAACAGGGCAAATGCGCCAGTAGTCGGCAGTTAAATTTTTTTTTTCGTGTTTAAAGTGTTGGCGTTATGAATATAAACATGCTATTGGGATACCAACTTTTTATTACTGTCCAATAATTACTTATATTTTATAGTCAATTAACTGCTTTTAAATATCTTTTTATTAAATTTGAGTATTTTACTTATTTTCAAAAATGCACCACTTGTTCCTAAAGTCGGCACACATTTTCCTAAATTCGGCACTTGATGATCCTATAGTCGGCATGGTATTTTTTATAAGGGAAATACTAGAATCGTTTAGGAATTCAAATTATTTTTTGGTTAAAATAAAAGCTATTTACTTAAAGTTGAAGTTATTAACATATTTCATCATGTTTTATATGCGGGAGAACAAAATTCATATATAATATTAATTAAAAATTTATATAAAGCATTGAAGCAAGGTATAAAATTATACTAAGTTATGTAGATATTTATATCTTTTGAAGCTTAAAAGAAAAAATAAATAAAAAAATATATATGGTTGCAATGAACAAATTTTGGCTAAGATTTCATCATTAAATGGTTACTACACCTAAAAAATGATTGGTTTTAACTATGGTTGGTTTTAACTATACCACTTGTGGTTCGCTGTTCTGTCTTCACGATTTCTTAGACCGATCCTCGACCATTTTACCGAACGGTTTTCTTCGGCATCAGTCAGCACTGTGTGTTGGCCCATTTTCCTAGGACTTTCAGAAACACGGCAATGTAATTTGTTCGGTATGGTGGAACGTGGAACACCATATTTCTTGCTTGCATTTAATATGGAAATGGTGTCTTCTATTATTGCAGATAATTAGTAAATCAAGAAATGTTATTCTATTGTGGTATTTTCATTCAAATAAAACTCGCTGCCGACTTCAGAACCCTTTATCTCCTATACTCGGCAGGTCTTAAAATAGTCAACTAAAAGGGTGCCGACTACTGGGTAAACTCATGTTAAACTCATTTTTTTAAGCTGTGACAAGAGAAATAAACTATATTCTAGAATTTTAGTTTAATATGAGAAAATACAATTTTTTCCAGAAGTCGGCACCCCCTGCCGACCATTGGAAAACAGAGAAATTTTCGTTCCTAATGCCGGCACCCATTTAAATGAACAAAAAAAATAATTTTTTATGAAAATTTACACTTTACAGGGAATATTTAAACATATTTTTATCATTTAAACCCGCCATGCCAAAAAATTATTTTAAATAACAGGTTTTATTACTTGTTCAAATTAGCTTCAGCACTAAAAAATTACTTAGAAAACAGGCATTTTTACGCTTGTCGAGAGTGTGTCACTCAATTAGGTCAAAAACATATCAAAATACTCAACTCAGTCAATTTTAAATTTTACACAGACAGAAATGAGTGTTTCTTTAATTAAACCTAAATCATAATTTTGTATATTATTACCGCTATTCTTATTTATTTAGATTTTAAATAAAAAATGCCGACCACTGGTACATTCCGACCTTAGTGACGTTTACCCCATAAAATTTTACTACTTTTTATAAATTATAAAACAATTTTTCTTTTGTGACTTGCACTTGATAACACTTTAAGCACCTCTAAAGTATTAAACAAATGGAATCAAAAATAATAAATACATATGTATGTACATAGATTTGAAAAGTTGAAAAACTTATTAGCGTTTTTTAAGTACTTAATTTTAGAATTTATTAAAAGCAATTTATACAGAAAATAGAAATGCACCTTGCGCCTCATTTTAAAATGTGAAACGACAATAAGATTTTTTTTTAATTTTAGGACATACCATCGCTCTTTCTATCAGCAAAAAATTTTTTTATTACTGCTTTATTTCTCGCTTATACAGCTGGAAAATGCATTTACCTGATTTATCTAAGTTGGAAAACTTCTATGGAATCAAAATGTACAGGCGTATACATACATAAATGTGGAGTTGTGGCCGATAATAATGATCTTTATGAAATTGTAATATTGATTTTTTCAAAAAATATCTATTTAATGAGTTAAATAAGAATTTTTACTACAGATCAATCATTTATCATTGAAGCTTTTAAATCATACAGTTGACTTTACGGCTTGTGGATTCTTTTCTCTGAATATGGAAACATTGTACGGGGTAGGTTTTGCCTAAAAAAGTTGAAAATTTTGTTGTATTTTTCCTTCTTTTTATTTAATTACTTTAGATTAGCGGAGGCATCACGAGCTATCTGATTATTTTAATCCAATTCAATTTAGCAGCCCAGCAAGCTAAAGAAGGCAAAAGTAGCTCTAGTACAAATCATACATCTGATATGAATTCAAAGGAATAATTAGATACAACAACATCATTGAAAATTTTTATATGAATCACTTTTTAAAATATAATTAGAGGAAATAAATACTAAGAGAAATACATACATATATTAAGGTGGATGGAAAGAGTAATTTCAGAGGATAAAATTAATTTAATAAGTCGTCCGTAGTACAAAAACTATTTTTGTATTAACTTCTTTCTACCTTTCAAAAAATAGGTTTTAGCGTACCGACCTACGTTTTGTTACAAGTACGTAAAAGTTTGTCGCTTTAACTTTTTCGAAGAAAATTATATGTATGTTTTAAATTAAATTAATTAAAAATTATTCATATTTTTATTTTGAAAATAGAATAATTTTGATGGAGATTTTTTTAATTATTTAAATATTTTTGAGGAATTTAGGGGATGAAAATTTTCAAATTGGGTGTGGTACTCGAAGAACATCTGGGAACTGTGTTTTGTACATGCTAGCAAAATGTCAATGTGTTGTTTTGTTGCCGTAATTCTCTCACCTTGTGAATTAATTTGTCGCACTTGTGCACACTTGTGTTATAGCGTTGTAAAAAAATTAGAGTTGTGCATAATTGTTCATTTCTCTGAATCGTTCAGATCGCACAGCGAGATTTAATGAACTAGGTCGTTCGTAACGGTCATCGTTCTTTATTTTAAACAGCAACTTAATTCTTATCAAACAAATCAGTTCGTTCTGTTTAAAAATTGATCTTTTTATTTTCGTACAAATTTTAATGTGAAATAAAGGGTATACGTATTGTTCTGAATAATTTTAACAAACAATTTATATATATATATTGTGGAATTATTACAGTACTTAAAAAATTCAATATTAATGCATAAGGATTAAGGATTATTGCATTAGATATTAACCAATAATTTCTCCTTTATTATTTTAATTTACAAAATTAAAATTACATTTAAAAATTACTTTTTAAGATTTACCAGTTGACGGCACTGAGAAAAAATAAAAAAAGCATTAAACAGTTGATAATTTTTTATGAACTTTTATAGAGCAAAATGTCAAGAACCTGAACCAAACAAAAAACGCAACGAACGATGAACGATAAAAAAGAAAACACTGAGCTAGTCAGAATCGTGCAGTTACGGGAATCGTTCAATTGAACTAGGTCGTACACAAGGCGAATTCATACCAGGTGGAGTCGATAGCCCAGCTGATTGTTTTTGTTCTCGTTTTTTTGCTAATGTCTTGTCAAAAAATACATTGTTTCCTTGATTGTTTCATATCTGCTAATCTAATGTCAAAGTTGTTGTTTTGTTTTAGTTGTTGTCCTACTGCTCACACCTGGTATGAATTCGCCTTGGTCGTACATGACCGGCACAACTCAAAAAAAAAAATATTGCAAGTTGCAATAGAGGTTATTTTGTGCAAAATATATACATAAATTTGTATATTGCAATAACTTAATAAATAATGTCTGACAAATTTAAAGTTATTGACCATGCCACATTTGAAAGAATGCAGCAAAGTGGCAGTAGTACGGTGGCAGGTGCTCCAAAAATTCGTAATTCCAAATACAAACGTATGACTGCCACAAACAATTTCAATCTCATGCAGTTTACGAAAACCAAACCCACAAAAAAGGATAAAATACGAAAACGTATTATAGACAGATCTAATGTTGTGGTAAAAAATAAAGGGAAGAAGAGGGAAAATGGTGTAAAAAAGACTTCTCGTCTTAAAAAGTCCATATTGCAATATCGCCAGAAAAAACGGGAACAAGCGCATCTGGAAAACCAGCCGGAGCAGTCTGAAAATGAACGGAAAAACTTGGATGAAAACGATGGTAGAAAAGACAAACAGAAACTAATACCCGGTGGTATCCATTCAAGTAACTTTAGAGAGTAAGTAGTAATCAATTATGATACAAAAGCCTTTTCCAGCTAGAAGGAATTCCTTATCTTCTTAAGATAAGGAATTCTAAAATCTCTAAGGCAGGTCTAAAATCTTAAGATTTTAGACCTGCCTTAGTTTCACCTTTAAAGTAATATAAAAAATGTGCCCCTATTGTTTTCGTACGAGTTCCGTCCGTCTGCCATACTCATATCAGCGGAATGATTGTTATGTTTTACATTTTACAAAGATTTTTCTTTGTTTTTTAAAATATATTTGCTAGAAACTAACCCATATTTGTTGTGGCGATGTAGGTTGTAAAAAAATATGGATAAGGATCACTTTATAGTTTACTTTGAACTATGGTCAACCATTTAGGTATCAAAAGCAAAGCAATAATGATTTATTTATAAATATTCGTTAATTAATTACAAAAATTTAAACTGAGATAAAAATATACATTTAGAAAAACATCCTAACTTCTTTTATTTTTGTAGATACTGTAATTGTTGTAAAACTGCAGATTTGAAAAAACATTGCGAAGAACTTATAAGAGAACTTAATAATTTCCAGCGACGAGCTTATGCTCAAAATGAAATCAAAGCAAGGGCTCATAAACGTTTTGTGGTTGGATTTCGTCAAGCTCAAGCTTATTTGATTATCAATAAAATAAAATTGTTGGTAATAGCCACAGATTGTGAGCGTAACGAAGGAGGAAATGGTAACTGTGTATTAATTATTTTCCAATTTTAAACCTAATCCAGATTTATATTTAATTTACTATAGTTAGTTTAGATGACACCATTGAAAATATTAAAGCAACATGTAAAGATAAACAAATACCAATAGTGTTTGCATTTCGAAGACGCGAAATGGCTTATTTTATTTATAAGAAAGCGTCTATTAGTTGCATTGGTATTTTAGATTATGATGGGGCTCGTGACATATTCGCACAGGTAATGGAGTCTTTGAAAAATGCTCGAGAAATGTATGAATCGCTTCTTTTGGATAAATAAATGTCGTTTTTAAATACACCCAATTGTAAATGTTTTTATTAATTTATTAGCTTTTATTATTTTCGTTAAAATAAATATATTAAATATTATAAACAACTTTATTTGAAATTTTATAAGAAAATAATCACATAATTCAAGGGCCTGTTATAAAACAAAACCTTCTCACATATAGGTTTCGTTTTCAAACGATAAAGCTTTAAATTTGGTATTTATAAAACATTCAAAAATTTTCGTTTTTTTTTCATTCTGAAGTATAAAAAGCTTTCACACACTCAAAAAATGATGTGCGTTAAGTCAACTGAAAAAATAAAATAATTGAAAATTCAGTTAAACTAGAATAATTTTAATTTTTTTAAATGTTAAAAAATTAACAGAATAAAATCCTTAGAACAAATATTTTATCTTTAATTTAAACATGCAAAAATAAACTCGTTCTGTTCCGTTGGAGTTGTCGATTTTGCATTTGTTTTTTTTTAATGTTAATCCAAATCAACGAAATTTCCGTCGTTTTTGCTATTTTTACTTTAAGAAAATAACTAAAAATTAAAATCGGTTAAATAATTTTTTCTCTTCATTTAGAATTGTTTATTCATTTAGAAATAATTTTACTTTTTAGTTTTTTAATAAACTATAATCAGTAATTTTAAAAATTTTTGCGTGTAAAAACCAAAAATAAATTAAAAAATGTAAAGCTCTTTTTTGTCAAATAAAAAATACTAAAACGTAAATGTGTTTTCTTTCGTCTTTTTTACGAAAGAACATAATATTTCATTTTATAAAAACAGGCCCCAAATCTAAATAGATTTGAAAGTTTTAAAATTTAAAAATAAAAATGCTGAAGTTTAACTATTTTAGATTATAAATAGTAAAAACTATTGAGAAAAAGAAAGAAAGCAAAGCGTAAAACTAATATTTAAGAAAAATTTAATAATTTTATGTTTCTTATATGTATATGTACCTATTAAGGACAAACATATGTGTTTATGTACAATTTTACTACAGTCTTAAATTACGTTGTATATCTAAACTCATATCCTTAAAGGCACTTAAACGTTCAAATATTAAACTACGCTCGGCTTCAAACATTTCCCAGTATTGTAAATGTTTTCCTATATGTTGCATCAATAATGCTTTTGCATATTGCCAACAACTCTGCGTATGGCTCGTAGGTAAAGTTTTACTTTGACACATGACCAGCATAAGTTTAACCTGTTGGTATGGAGAAAGTTGACTTAGAATAAAACCAAAAACATTACGTATGTCTGGTTTAAGATATGTTGGAAAAAGACGTGATTCGGAAAAGCGATTTTCGGGAAACACCAATAAAGCGGGCAGAAAAGGCATATTAAACTGCCAAGGAAGATCATTGTCCATGATGTTAATGCGTATAAATTTTAGATTTACAATCTGACGAAGCGATAATGATAACTGCAAAAAGGAATGTTGAATATTTCCGCAAAGGGCGCAATCAGGAGAGTAGATAAGCATTACTAGAGTTTGATTGTGAATGTATTGCAAATTATTTAGAAATGTATTACGATTAAGTTGTTTCAATTCAACATCATAATTCCGAAGTGACGGTGAATAATGTGCCATAGGAATGTTTTCTTTATTTTTATAATAATTGTTTAAACCATTTGTGTAAAATTTCTTTACAAATTCCATTAAATTGTACATTGCAAAACGGTCTTCCATAACATACATATTTTCCTTGTCATTATCTATAATAATAACAGTGGCCATACTTGCGTGTGTTGGTAACACATCAACATTTTCCAAAAAATCTTTATAGCGTTGGGTATCCAGAACAACCACAGCCAAAGAGCGATTGCTGCTTTTGCACTGTTGTTCGTTCGCTAAATAGCCTTCCAGTCTTTTCACAATACTTATATGCAAAGAGGTTTGTAATGCGAGTTCTTTATTCTGCAAACATCTTGCGGACTGAAAAAAAATTAATAATTCATGAATTTCATTATTGGGTTTTGCAGTACAAGCATGTTTTTCATAATACTGGTTAATTTCATAGTAAAAGTTTAAATTTCTTAATATAAAATCCTTGTTATAAGAATGACATTTGGAACTATCGCTGGAAATTGCCAAATTTTGCATGATCTCAGAATAGTGCAATGAATGCTTCCAATTTGTTATTTCTTTTCTATTTTTTAAACTATTACAAGTTAATAAGGCTTTTGTAAATGGTTGTTGATAATCGACATATTTTTCCATGTATGAAAAGAATTGCTGAGGTTCATTAACAAAAACAGCCAATACTGGTTGCTTTTTAAGCTTTTGTGCAATCGTTATAGGTGTACTATAACCATGTAGCACACTATAGTCACTGTTAACTTCTTCGCGTAACCAACGTAATATGTTGCTAGCATTCCATTTGAAATCACTATAATCAGCAAAAGATTTCTCGGTCTTATCGCCAAGTAGTAATAAACTAGGAACTTTTATTTTGGTTTTATTTACATTTTCTTTGACTCCACCAAATGTTACGGTAAAACGATACGTGCGTATTGGATCATGTTCTAACCATTTTAATGCTGCCACTAAATAATGCTTGTATTCAGATCCCTTTGGGTTTCTAAAATCACCAAATACTATAGCATCTGTTAAAGATTTCATTTTTTCCAAGTTTTGTCTTCCCTCTATACGTTCTAATGGCTGCATTACGTTTACTACAAATTGTACCATATCTTTAAACGTAAACAATCCATTGTATTGTATTTTTAATTGACCAAGCTTTCCATAGTGCACCACCAGTGTTGGCCATTTATGGGGAGAACCAGATCCAGTTGTTGTTGATAAAGTTTTTGAGCAATTGCATGCTAAATGCCAACAATCGATTGTTGCAAAATAAACTGTGTCTGCAAAGTATTCTGCCACATCATTGAATTGCTTTAAAGCCTCTAAACTTTCATCACTCCATTGAGTGTAATAGAATATTAAAGAAATTTCATTGAACTCTGTTTGATGTCTAATATTGGAAACATCTGTACCGGGGCATTGTTCTATAGAGAAATAAGTGGAACTACATTGTACCGAATTTGTAAAAAGTATAGTCAGTAAAACTATAATTACTTTCAACCGGTTAAACATTATACAAACGCACTCAAAAAAAAAAAAAAAAATTACTCTACGCAGTGATAATACAGCTGTTCAGTAATGGTAATTTAGCGATTTTCCAATATTAGAAAAATGAAATAATCAGATATGTGATGTAAATTAATTTTCAAAACGGAGCGATTTAAAACGGAACAAATCTAGTTTACGGACACATCATAAAAATTTTAAAAAGTAGCCTATTGTGTAAAATTTAATTTTAAACAAAAAAATGTCAAGTGAAAAATTTGGGGGCGACCCTTACTTTCGGAGTTACGGATTCCTCAATTTTTGATGTAATGTATGGTATATCTCGAATATATTACGTCGGTAATATGTGTATCAATGGAAAGGTAATTAATAGCCCGTTCAGACTGTCACGAAATTAAGTCATTTTGTGATTTCGGCCGAAATCAAATTGAAATTACATTTTACCATTGCCCAAATTAACTCATTCTACTTAATTTCATCGAAATTAACTTAAATTAGATAGACAACACTGGTTTTGTAGAAAAGGCTACTTTTTTTGCAACCATGACCATATTTACAACCTAGAAAGTCCGTTTTGTTTGAAAAAAAAAATTTAAAAGCCAAATGAAATAATGGAAATGTACATAATTGTACATTAATTTTGTTGTAGTGTTGTTTTTAATATTCGTGTATATTTTTAATCAATGCGAAAGTGTTGTGCGAAAGCTTTTTGCAAAAGAATTAAATTATACAAATGCAACTAAGCGTGATCAGCTGTTTGCGAAATTAACTCAAATGTCAAAAAGCCCAGTATGAAAAGTGCGCCAAGATAGCGTCGATGAAATAGCGTCGATTTTGGGAATTAAAAAACCGGGAAAAAAAACGGGGAAAATAAATACCTTGTAATAGGGAATTTTACTAATGGCGTAGCTTTTTGGTATATAAGTATAAAAAAGGGAAAATGGTATTGATTTTCCATTGAAATCTATAATACTCCCAGAAAAAGTTACTATATATTTTGAAAATATAGACCTTAATGAACATTTTGAAGCAATCGTGCTAAAAATCCGCAGAGCCGTTCCCGAGAAAAGTGGCTTCATCCCTAGTGGGCACAAAAAACCGTTGCTGATTTTTCCCATGGAAACTATGATACTCCCAGGAAAAATGACTATATATTTTGAAAATATAGACTTTAATGAACATTTTGAAGCAATCGTGCTAAAAATCCGCAGAGCCGTTCCCGAGAAAAGTGGCTTCATCCCTAGTGGGCACAAAAAACCGTTGCTGATTTTTCCCATGGAAACTATGATACTCCCAGGAAAAATGACTATACATTTTGAAAATATAGACTTTAATGAACATTTTGAAGCAATTGTTCCAAAAAATCGCAGAGCCGTTCCCGAGAAAAGTGGCTTCATCCCTAGTGGGCACAAAAAACCGTTGCTGATTTTTCCCATGGAAACTATGATACTCCCAGGAAAAATGACTATATATTTTGAAAATATAGACTTTAATGAACATTTTGAAGCAATTGTTCAAAAAAATCGCAGAGCCGTTCCCGAGAAAAGTGGCTTCATCCCTAGTGGGCACAAAAAACCGTTGCTGATTTTTCCCATGGAAACTATGATACTCCCAGGAAAAATGACTATACATTTTAAAAATATAGACCTTAATGAACATTTTGAAGCAATCGTGCTAAAAATCCGCAGAGCCGTTCCCGAGAAAAGTGGCTTCATCCCTAGTGGGCACAAAAAACCGTTGCTGATTTTTCCCATGGAAACTATGATACTCCCAGGAAAAATGACTATACATTTTAAAAATATAGACCTTAATGAACATTTTGAAGCAATCGTGCTAAAAATCCGCAGAGCCGTTCCCGAGAATAGTGGCTTCATCCCTAGTGGGCACAAAAAACCGTTGCTGATTTTTCCCATGGAAACTATGATACTCCCAGGAAAAATGACTATATATTTTGAAAATATAGACTGTAATGAATATTTTGAAGCAATCGTGCTAAAAAATCGCAGAGCCGTTCCCGAGAAAAGTGGCTTCATCCCTAGTGGGCACAAAAAACCGTTGCTGATTTTTCCCATGGAAACTATGATACTCCCAGGAAAAATGACTATATATTTTGAAAATATAGACTTTAATGAACATTTTGAAGCAATCGTGCTAAAAATCCGCAGAGCCGTTCCCGAGAATAGTGGCTTCATCCCTAGTGGGCACAAAAAACCGTTGCTGATTTTTCCCATGGAAACTATGATACTCCCAGGAAAAATGACTATATATTTTGAAAATATAGACTTTAATGAACATTTTGAAGCAATCGTGCTAAAAATCCGCAGAGCCGTTCCCGAGAAAAGTGGCTTCATCCCTAGTGGGCACAAAAAACCGTTGCTGAATTTTCCCATGGAAACTATGATACTCCCAGGAAAAATGACTATATATTTTGAAAATATAGACTTTAATGAACATTTTGAAGCAATCGTGCTAAAAATCCGCAGAGCCGTTCCCGAGAAAAGTGGCTTCATCCCTAGTGGGCACAAAAAACCGTTGCTGATTTTTCCCATGGAAACTATGATACTCCCAGGAAAAATGACTATACATTTTGAAAATATAGACTTTAATGAACATTTTGAAGCAATTGTTCCAAAAAATCGCAGAGCCGTTCCCGAGAAAAGTGGCTTCATCCCTAGTGGGCACAAAAAACCGTTGCTGATTTTTCCCATGGAAACTATGATACTCCCAGGAAAAATGACTATATATTTTGAAAATATAGACTTTAATGAACATTTTGAAGCAATTGTTCCAAAAAATCGCAGAGCCGTTCCCGAGAAAAGTGGCTTCATCCCTAGTGGGCACAAAAAACCGTTGCTGATTTTTCCCATGGAAACTATGATACTCCCAGGAAAAATGACTATATATTTTGAAAATATAGACCTTAATGAACATTTTGAAGCAATTGTTCCAAAAAATCGCAGAGCCGTTCCCGAGAAAAGTGGCTTCATCCCTAGTGGCCACAAAAAACCGTTGCTGATTTTTCCCATGGAAACTATGATACTCCCAGGAAAAATGACTATATATTTTGAAAATATAGACCTTAATGAACATTTTGAAGCAATTGTTCCAAAAAATCGCAGAGCCGTTCCCGAGAAAAGTGGCTTCATCCCTAGTGGCCACAAAAAACCGTTGCTGATTTTTCCCATGGAAACTATGATACTCCCAGGAAAAATGACTATATATTTTGAAAATATAGACCTTAATGACATTTTGAAGCAATTGTTCCAAAAAATCGCAGAGCCGTTCCCGAGAAAAGTGGCTTCATCCCTAGTGGGCACAAAAAACCGTTGCTGATTTTTCCCATGGAAACTATGATACTCCCAGGAAAAATGACTATATATTTTGAAAATATAGACCTTAATGAACATTTTTGAAGCAATTGTTCCAAAAAAATCGCAGAGCCGTTCCCGAGAAAAGTGGCTTCATCCCTAGTGGCCACAAAAAACCGTTGCTGATTTTTCCCATGGAAACTATGATACTCCCAGGAAAAATGACTATATATTTTGAAAATATAGACCTTAATGAACATTTTGAAGCAATTGTTCCAAAAAATCGCAGAGCCGTTCCCGAGAAAAGTGGCTTCATCCCTAGTGGGCACAAAAAACCGTTGCTGATTTTTCACATGGAAACTATGATACTCCCAGGAAAAATGACTATACATTTTAAAAATATAGACCTTAATGAACATTTTGAAGCAATCGTGCTAAAAATCCGCAGAGCCGTTCCCGAGAAAAGTGGCTTCATCCCTAGTGGGCACAAAAAACCGTTGCTGATTTTTCCCATGGAAACTATGATACTCCCAGGAAAAATGACTATACATTTTAAAAATATAGACCTTAATGAACATTTTGAAGCAATCGTGCTAAAAATCCGCAGAGCCGTTCCCGAGAAAAGTGGCTTCATCCCTAGTGGGCACAAAAAACCGTTGCTGATTTTTCCCATGGAAACTATGATACTCCCAGGAAAAATGACTATACATTTTGAAAATATAGACTTTAATGAACATTTTGAAGCAATTGTTCCAAAAAATCGCAGAGCCGTTCCCGAGAAAAGTGGCTTCATCCCTAGTGGGCACAAAAAACCGTTGCTGATTTTTCCCATGGAAACTATGATACTCCCAGGAAAAATGACTATATATTTTGAAAATATAGACTTTAATGAACATTTTGAAGCAATTGTTCCAAAAAATCGCAGAGCCGTTCCCGAGAAAAGTGGCTTCATCCCTAGTGGGCACAAAAAACCGTTGCTGATTTTTCCCATGGAAACGGCTCTGCGATTTTTTGGAACAATTGCTTCAAAATGTTCATTAAGGTCTATATTTTCAAAATATATAGTAATTTTTTCTGGGAGTATCATAGATTTCAATGAAAAATCAATACCATTTTCCCTTTTTTATACTTATATACCAAAAACTATGCCATTAGTAAAATTCCCTATTACAAGGTATTTATTTTCCCCGTTTTTTTCCCGGTTTTTTAATTCCCAAAATCGACGCTATTTCATCGACGCTATCTTGGCGCACTTAAATAATGTCCCTTTGCTTTATTTCACAGCTTTGATAAAATGTTGCCAAAAACATTTCAATGTTTTTCCACAGCAAAAACAGAGTACTACTTCTGCAACATTTTTTCATGACTTTTTCATAGAAATTTTTTATGTATGTAATTTGACAGCATTCCGCATGAAAAAGTGTACAGAGTACCAGGCTTAAAAGAAAAATTTTTTTCTAGTTTTGAAATTATTTAAAATTTATTCAATATTGAGTTAAAATTTTTTTGAAATCGTGAAAAATAAGCTCATTATAAACAATCTTTGGTAAAACCATTTGAGTGACTTAATTATATGAGCATAACTGTACCTACATACATATATATGTATGTATGTACATATTTTGCGGATTTTGTTTTTTGTGATTTTCTATGTATTGTGTGTACTACTTTGATAAAATTATACAAAATTAACAACAACAACAATATTAATAGTTTTACATTAGTGTACTTTTGTTTTGTTTTTGGCAGACATATTGAGATTCTTCCTTTTACAGTTTTCTTTTTTTTTGACTCCTGTTCCATACCAAATTGGCCGTGCCGCACAAGTTTTACAAAATTTTTTGCCTTAAATATTTCACAGTCTATGAGAAATAATAAGTTTAAGTGACATGTGTTCATATTTATTAAAAGTGAATCCAGAGTAGAAGAGTTTTTTTTTTAATAAAATTTATTTTAGAAAACTAAATATGAAAATAAAAGCAAGAATCTAGGCATATTCATCAGGTAACCTCACTACGAAGGGGAAATATTCTTCTTCTTCTGGATTGTTGCTCATACAGAGCAACAATGTTGGTGCAAAATGATAAAAAGCTGCCGTCAACACTAGGTTCTTATTTGCAGCTTTTGGTCATGTCCAGAAACGACGGTTAGGTTGAAAACAATGTTTTATTTATTATAGTTTTTCTGTATGTAGTTATTATTTATTTGTTTGTAAATCCTTCGTTTTTTCCTTTCGTCAAATTTGTGTAAAATTTATTTGTTAATTTT